>BSBN01002009.1:0-439178 GCA_027924645.1 Cunninghamia lanceolata | reverse complement strand
CATCACCAAACACCACATCTGCTTAGAAGACACTCAAATCTTAGTCAATAAAGACAACTACTACAAAAGGAAACTCAAAGAGGCCATTGAGATTAGCAAACACCCTTCTAATCTTAGTCATGATGACGGATGGAGTTTGAGTTTCTCTTGGAACCCCCTTTTAACTCACCTCAAAAATCTCTCTCTCCCCTCTCTTGACCTCTTGCCTCATGCATCGTGTTATTTTTTTCCCCCTTTGGAGTTTGCCTCTCTCTTCCCCCTTTCTTGTTCCCCCTTTCTGTTTGCTAGTGTCCTCCTTTTTCCTCTCCTTTATCCCCTTCTCTCCTCCTTAGGTTCCTTCCCCGCCCCCCTCTCTTCCTTTCCTCTCTTTGGCATCCTTCTTTTGTCATCCCCCCTGGGTCTCCTTTCTTCTTCCTTCTTCTTCCTTCCTTCTTTTCTACCTTTTCTACTTGTTCACTTTTACCCTTCTTCATTTCTTGTTCCTCATTTTTTGCCTTTTTCTATGAGAGGTTTGTCTTTTTCTTTTTTATCCATAGTCGTTTGATTGCTTATCTCTTGGTTTTTTTCACCCTCTTAATATTTTGGTTGTGTCCTCTTACAATTTCCCTTGCTTTTAGTAAGTTTTTTAGCATTTTCTTTATTGCCTTGTTCTTTTCCTTTGTTGCTTGGGTTCCTGTTGAGCCTTAGATGCCTTTTCTCTTATTTTGTTCCTTATTCTTTCTTTCTTTTTTGCATTTACGTGTCCTTGCATACATGTAGTCTGTACACACACACACACATATATGTACATGTACACACACAGAGAGATATGTATATATATATATATATATATATGTGTGTGTGTGTGTGTGTGTGTATGTTTGTTTGTATGTTTCTTTAAATTCATATATATATATATATATATATATATATATATATATATATATATATATATATATATATATATATATATATATATTCTTATTCATTTATGTTTATATATATATATATATATATATTCATACATGTATATATATATGTGTGTGTATGTATATGTATATGTACATATACATATACATATATATATATGTACACGTATATATATGTATGTATGTATGTATGTGTATATGTATGTATGTATGTATGTATGTATATATATATAGGAATAAGGAAGGCCAAGTTATGTAAGGAAAGTTTCTTTTCTCTTGCATGTTGATGAAAAATGAGCAGGGCTATATATGTAAGATCATTGTAGCAAACAAACATTGTATTCTGTGAGGAAAGTTTGTTGTTCAGGCTAAATAGAAGATCGAACATTTGCAGGTTTTTCCCCATACTAGGGTTTCCTAGGTATATTTGTGTTATTGTATTTTTGTGATTGGCTTCTTGTTATTTTTGCTTCTGTTGTTATTAGTTGTTAATTAACCCAGAGTATTCATTGTTATAAATCAGATAGATATAAAAGAATTGTTTTGATTCTATTCCATGAAATTTATTGAGCAATTAATCTATAGTTGGGTTATGAGAAATTAACATGGCATCAGAGTGCTAAACTTTGAATACAAAGCCAACATTTGTGATGCAGATTTCAAGAAAAAAAATTAGAACTTCATCTCTAGTTTCTTCTGTGACTATGGCAACCAGTGTTCGATATGAGGATAGGCTTGAGGGTGCGTCCAACTTCTTATAGTGGAAGGTTCATATTACATCTATTCTCAAGGAGAACAGGTTGTGGATCTATACTAGTATAGAAGTGACACCACCAAAAAATGATTTTATTTCCCTAGATTTGCATGAAGTCAAGGAGGCCAAGGCTCAAAGGATTATACTTGATGGGGTAAGAGATCATTTGATTCCTCATCTATATAGGAAAGACACCGCCAAGGAGATGTGGAATGTGCTAAAAAAACTTTATCAAAGTGACTATCAAAGTCATAAGATGATGCTCAAGGACAAATTGCATAACACTAAGATGTCCAAGGGTGAGAACGTGACCTCTTACTTGTCCAAGCTGACACAGGTAAGGGACGAGTTGGTTGTTGTTGGAGAGACGATTGTTGATGAAGAGTTGGTGCGTATAGCCTTGAATGGTTTTTCGAAGCACTGGGAAGTGTTCTTCAAGTGTGTTGTCGGTAGAGATCTGTTGGCAAGAGACACTATATGGATTCATGGTTGTTGTCATTGATGGCAACAAAGGTCATCCCACATATCCGCAAGTCATGGTGTGTCCCTACCGGAAGTCAGAATAAAGATTGTTGTGGTCCGGTGAACAAGAACAGAGCATGTGGCAAAGTCCGACAGATTGGTCCGGATCTCTCAGAGGAAGTATCTTGGTGCAGTGCGGATTTGGGGAAGTCAAGAGGACTACCTTGAGTGGTATATTCCAAGGATTTAGCCTCCGGTGATGGACAAGGAAAAAGATATGAATAGTTGAGTACCGGATTCCTGAGAGACAGTGAAAACAGAGGAAGAACTGACTGACATAGTATCAGACTACTTTCCGGATGTGTTACTATTGATGATAAAGGTTGTGAAGGCATGAATCATGTTTGGCCGACATGATTAATGATATCTACAAGTATATGCTTGATCCGCATTGCTTGGTGAGCAAGGATTCAGCCGACAGAACAGAGTTTGTAAGAAACTAGACTGTTCCGGATGCCGACTAGAAAGGTGATGAAATTACTTGTGCGGATATATATAGGGGATGGATTTAGTTGTGAAGTGTGAAAATGTATCAAGATATATGCGAATAAGTGCAGAACAGAGCAGAAGTAGCAAGAAAGATCCGGTATGTGAAAGGATAGCAGAATAAAGAACAGAGGAAAGATGAAGTGCAGCAGATCAGTGTACTGAGCCTAACCGGAACTGAACTCCAGCATATGCAGATGCTTCCAATCAGTTCAAGACTGTGATTCTTATCACTTTGTAGACAGTGTGTCTTCTTGTAGGCAGTGGACCTCTTGTGAGCAGTGTGCTTGGGCAGTGAGCCCTAATTGGCAAGTGCCATTTTGTAATTTCCTATTCTTCTAACAGAGAATAATTTTTGGGTTAATCACCCCGTGGTTTTCTCCCTTAACAGGGTTTCCACGTCAAAAATACTGTGTCATGTGTTTCTTATTTCATGGTAATGTTTTTGTGTTTGATTCAATGCTGCATTAATTAATAAGAAAGTTTAAAAAGGGAAATAATTAGGATAACTGATTCACCCCCCCCCCCTCTCAGTTATCAACAATTGGTATCAGAGCCAAGTTCCTCCTAATAGAGCCTAACAGCTTGAGGAAGATCTGGGAGTTCAAATGGATGCATATGGTTTAAGGGAGCAACTCAAGACTGCCCTTAAGGATCTTGAACAGTCAAATTCTGAAGTCAATGAATTAAAGGAAAGACTCAAACAAGCTGATGAATTCATGAGAGAATTAAAAGACAAATTAAGTCTCTCTATGAAAAAGAGAAAGGAGCTGCTCCAACAATTGGCAAGACAAAGTGATGAAAGCAATACAAATGAAGAATTGACTGAGCAAACCAAGTTATGTGAAAAGTTATCAAAAGAAGTCATTATGTTAAGACATGAAATGGAATCAGGAACTATAAAGTTTACTCAAGAGATTGAAGAAAAAAGAAAGGCTGAAGACAATCTAAGACAATCTCTTAAAGAAAAATCAGAAGAATGCCACCAGATGGACAGGATTATTAGACATCTTGAATTTGATCTTGAAAATGCCAAAGATAATGAAGAAAAACTTGAGGATCAAATTGCCTCTCTCAAAAGAGACCTTCAAACAACAAATGAATATAAAGAGAAATTCAAGATAAGTTCTGCTCAACTTGAAGTTCTTCTTGGAAGTCAAAAGAGGACAGATGACAAGTATGGTTTGGGATATGAGAAAGGAGAAAGCTCCGGATCCGGTCAAAAGAATTCTGGATCAGAAAATCCAAGGAGCAGGCCTAGAAGACCTCCGGTAAGACAGCCCAATGCTCAAAGATATCCATCTTTCAATGGATACTGCCACAGCTGCAACCACTTTGGTCACAAAGCTAATCAGTGCAGAAAGAGAATGAATCAGATTAATTCATCCTTCTCCGGACAGTGCTTCAACTGCAAAAGGTATGGACACAAATCCCATGAATGCAGAAATATGCAAGTAAACAAATCATTCAAAGGTAGATGCTTTACATGCAATAGAGTAGGTCATATGGCTAATCAATGCAGATCAAGAGGATATCAGTCAAATATGCAAAGAAATGTTATTTGCCAAATCTGTAATAGGTCCGGTCATAATGCTAAAATCTGCAGAAGCAAGAATCAGGACAAAAGAGGTCCGGTGTATAATCAGAATCAAGACAAGGGTAAACAAAAGATGAATGCGGATGAAGTTAGGAATCAGATGAGCAAGATTTGGGTGAAGAAAAGTTTAGAGAATGTAGAGGTTGGATCCGCACCAGACTCTGGTGCTGATATTTCTTCCGGAAATTAAAAAGTGAGCTCTGGCTCAGGGGGAGACTCAAAGAAAATCTTGTTCCCCCAGCCAATCAAGTGGTGCCGGATGTGGCACAAGATGCGGAGTAAAGGGTTTAAAGATAGAAGTCTTGAGATGATCCAGATAAGATTTCAGAGGTCCGCATGGAGTTATGAAGAAGCTATGATCGATCAAGTAAGACCTGTTCCGGGAGATGCTCTGGTATGACAGAGGATTACAAAAAGGTCCGGAGAGATCCGGAAGTGCACTATCTTATTCTGCGGATTGGACAGAGTGTTTGGGATGTTCTTGTAATGTGTCATCTCGATTTATTCATGATTGAAAGATCCGCATGATGTTCATAGATCAGGACTGATCCAGGATACTCCAAGCTATCCGGACAAGACAACCAGAATAATATAGGTGAAGCATTTATTGCAAATAGATATTAGGGTTTGCGGAGCAATATAAGGGATTTCTCAAAAATCATTTGCTCATTCTGCACTCAAGAAGAAGCGAAAAGTGGAGCTCTGCAACAAGATTCTTCAAGCACACCAAAGATCTCCTGCCGAAGTCATTGCATAAAGAAATCAATCCAACCACTCCGTGCTAACCGAAGGCGCATAAGGTATTCTCCATTTTCATTATCTCACTGCAAATCTTTGAAGAATGGCTACTCCAAATATAGTTAAGATCTCTGATAGACCTCGCCCCACATTCAAGAAACATCCTTACAAATCATTGGAGGTAGATCCACTAGGAGCCTTCTCTAGTGTTCCTCATGGTGTATTGCATACGGAAGATATTAGGGTTTACATCCATGCGAATCTTGAAGACTTTGGAGAATCAAAACTGATGGATATCTATCACAAACAATTGATAGATGACTCCTTTGAGATCAAACCTCAGTACAAAGCCATCCGGGACAAACACTTTGCACAGTGCATTCATTTCCCCTGTTTTGAAGAAGATGAATGGGTCCGGTATGTACTAAGCAGAGTACATGACAACTTCCTATGGTTGAACAAGCCCTTCAAGATCACCAAGGATGCAATTAGGGCTGTAACCGGTCTGCACTCATCCGGTGGATTACCTGTTCTCAAGTCTGTCAAAAATCAGACAGTTAGTGATGTAACCGGATCCAAGTTTGACAAGAGAGCTATGACAGTTGATGACATCACTGAACCGGATGTCAAATTTGCAGCTATGATAATTGGTTACAAAATCTATCACTCCAGTAGGGAAAATTCAGTACCGAGAATTGCAATCTACACAGCTTATCAAATGTTAAAGGAGAATGCAGACTATGACTTGTGTGAGCTTCTGGTGAACCAACTCTTTGAAAATCTGCAGAAGATCAAGAAGGACAAGAAAAACTCCTTCAAGTATGGCAATCTGATCCTTTGTCTTTTCTTTTACTACATGAATGAGCTTCCCGGATCCAGTGGATGGATATGGCAGAATGACAGACCGGTTGCCATCCAAATCAGAGACTATTTGCATGGACTTGGGGATGCTAAAGCAAGAAATACAGCTCTATGGGGATACTTCAAGAACTTCCAAAGCATGATGCATGCAAGAGAAAGAATACCCCAATCCCTTGTTGAAAAGTACAAAGACACAGTATGCTTCATGGTAGAAACAGATCAGTGTCTAATGGAGGCAGTAGAACCAAGAACTGTATGGATCATGCCCATGGGGTATGAAGTGGATGAACAAATAGTGGAGCTGCATGTTCAACACATGCTAAGTCAGCCCAAAGATCCAAAGGCAGAAAGGTTTGGAACCTTTGAGGAACTGAGTGTAAAGATACATGTAGAACTCAGGGAACCGGAGATAAAGAGGAAGGTAAGAAAAGAAGTTGAGCATATTGCTCAAGGCCTAGGCATCTCAAAAGAGGCACTTGATGCCAGCCGGGAAAAGAGGAGGAAGACTGAGGAAGAAGAGAAAAGTAAAGAAAGTGTTCCGGTTGAAACTCCCACCCGGACCAGATCATCAAAAAGATCTGCACCTCCCACAACCAAAAGTTCAAAACCGGAAGTCCAGGCATCCGGTAAAAGATCCAAGACAAAAGCCACAAGGGCTTATGAAAGCCAAAAGGATGAAGAGGAAACAGAGTCAGATGAGGGAGTAAAAGAAATAAAGAAGTAGAAGAAGAAAGGATCTGGTAAACCCTCCACAGGCCAAGACAAGGATGAAATGGCAGAGGTATCTGTTGAAAAGCCCACTCTGTCTCTAGAGAGTGTAATCAAGTCGGTCACGGTGGATGGAAACCTTCAACCAATGACTGAATTTTATGATGACTACAATGAGGCTGACCAAAAAACTCTGCAGGAAGCCACAGTCAAATATCTGAACATATACAATAAGGCTTTCATTGAGATCATATCTCTTATTCCTCAAAGCCTAGAAAAGGAATTAGAAATAAGAAAGAATAATGCTCATGCAAAAGATCTTGAGATCCGGGAGCAGATAGCTATTCAGCTATATCCTCAAATTGATCCCAAGACAATGAACATAATCTTCAAAGACTGCAAAGATGAGTTCAGAAGTAAAGCCAGGATGAATCAACTCATGCTTGGTGAGACTGACAAAGTGGCCCAAGAGACAGAAGAGATCCTCCGGAAGGCCTTCAAAAGGTTCAATCTTCCTGTTGTAGAGGACTTAGGTACAGAAACAGCTGCGGATTTGGAATCATCTGTTCCAGAAGAAGTGGGCCCTGAACAGACAAACATCTCTCCTCCGGTTTCCCCTACAGTCTCCGGATCCCAAGAAGAAGAGAAACTACAGGAGAAAGAAGCAGCAGCTAAAGAAAAAGAGGTTGACAGCACACCAACAGAGAAAACCACGACTGAAAGTGGTAAGAGTAAGGAAGGAGAAAAGATTCAAAAGGACAAAACTACAGAAGAGAAGAAACATCTGTCTCCGGCAAGAGACACTGCACAAACTGTTCAAGAATTCCTGACAAAAGCCACTATAGAAATTGATGAACCGGACCTGCTAAAAGGACCATTAGATTTTGACTCTTTGTCACCGGTGCAAACAATGAAAATAGCCTCGTTTGCAAATGAGAAAGTCAAAGAGAAGCTGCTGAAATCTCACATGGAAGACTGTGAGCTTATGGAGGTAGCATCTGGAGTGCTAGAAAAGATTATGCCATCCTTTCAAAAGGATCCCACAGCCTCCTCTTCCGGTAATCTCAAAACCTTAGTCAGCAGTGTTAGTATACATTTTGAATCTCTAGAAAAATCTGCTGAAGAAAAGGTCCGGAAGGAATTTTTGGATAAAAGACTTTCAGAAGTATTAGAATTAATCTCTAAAGATAGGAGAATTGTGAGTATTGGAATAAAGAGCTTAGAAAATGCTCTTAAGGATGGCGGTGACATTTACAAATTTTGTATATCCTGGTCAAAGGCAACAGCAGCAATTGATAAGAAAATAAAAGAGGAACAGGACAAGCTACAAAGTTTATCTCAAAGTTTTGATCCTCTCTCTTCCTCCATAATAAATCAAGAATGTCAGACTATTGCAGTCTTGAATGAAATAAAGAATCTTGAGAAGGAAAGGAAGAATATCACTAACCGGATGGGAGAACTTAGAAGGATTATAATCCCTAAGTTGGAAACTATGCATGAGGCCATCAGTGATGCTCAGACCACCGCCCAAACAAATGATCCGACAGATCTCAAGCGGGCAGAAGCTTTTGCATTTTTTTTGAGTGGTCACATTTCAATTTTGGATAGAATGAAGCAAAGTTGGGCTACAAAAATGATCCAATTGCAGACATCATTTGCAGACATTCTTCAGTATATGTGAGTATGTAAATATGCGGCTATGTATAGAAAATTTTTGAAAATTTTGGTGTGCGGACCCTACCCTTTGCCATTGATGTCAAAGGGGGAGTGAGGAGCAGTGAAAAATGAGGAATCCAACTAAGGGGGAGTTCCGGAAATTGTATATAAAGATAGAGCATCAGCCAAGGGGGAGCATAGTGTAAACACTTAGTCATTTTTCACTAAGTGTTGCCATCAATGCCAAAGGGGGAGATTGTTGGCAAGAGACACTATATGGATTCATGGTTGTTGTCATTGATGGCAACAAAGGTCATCCCACATATCCGCAAGTCATGGTGTGTCCCTACCGGAAGTCAGAATAAAGATTGTTGTGGTCCGGTGAACAAGAACAGAGCATGTGGCAAAGTCCGACAGATTGGTCCGGATCTCTCAGAGGAAGTATCTTGGTGCAGTGCGGATTTGGGGAAGTCAAGAGGACTACCTTGAGTGGTATATTCCAAGGATTTAGCCTCCGGTGATGGACAAGGAAAAAGATATGAATAGTTGAGTACCGGATTCCTGAGAGACAGTGAAAACAGAGGAAGAACTGACTGACATAGTATCAGACTACTTTCCGGATGTGTTACTATTGATGATAAAGGTTGTGAAGGCATGAATCATGTTTGGCCGACATGATTAATGATATCTACAAGTATATGCTTGATCCGCATTGCTTGGTGAGCAAGGATTCAGCCGACAGAACAGAGTTTGTAAGAAACTAGACTGTTCCGGATGCCGACTAGAAAGGTGATGAAATTACTTGTGCGGATATATATAGGGGATGGATTTAGTTGTGAAGTGTGAAAATGTATCAAGATATATGCGAATAAGTGCAGAACAGAGCAGAAGTAGCAAGAAAGATCCGGTATGTGAAAGGATAGCAGAATAAAGAACAGAGGAAAGATGAAGTGCAGCAGATCAGTGTACTGAGCCTAACCAGAACTGAACTCCAGCATATGCAGATGCTTCCAATCAATTCAAGACTGTGATTCTTATCACTTTGTAGACAGTGTGTCTTCTTGTAGGCAGTGGACCTCTTGTGAGCAGTGTGCTCGGGCAGTGAGCCCTAATTGGCAAGTGCCATTTTGTAATTTCCTATTCTTCTAACAGAGAATAATTTTTGGGTTAATCACCCCGTGGTTTTCTCCCTTAACAGGGTTTCCACGTCAAAAATACTGTGTCATGTGTTTCTTATTTCATGGTAATGTTTTTGTGTTTGATTCAATGCTGCATTAATTAATAAGAAAGTTCAAAAAGGGAAATAATTAGGATAACTGATTCACCCCCCCCTCTCAGTTATCAACAGAGATCACCTACCTGATTGGGCGGGGCTTTGGGATGATTTTGTTCAGGAGGAGATTCGTGAAAGTGGTCATCGAGGAGATCAGACGAAGAAGGTTCAAGATGAAGAAAATCTTGCTCTTGTAATCAAGGGTAAGCAGAAGCTCAATAAAGGTCAAATAGAAAGTTCTTCTTCCAAGAGTGGGAAGAGGAAACATTTGAGCAAGATAAAATGTTTTTGCTGCCATCAGTTGGGTCACTATGCCAGTCAGTGTCTGAATAAGAAAAATAAGGACAAGCAAAAGAAGCAAGTTGCTGCTACAGCAGAGGTGGATGAGTTTGCAGCACGATTTGAGAATGAGTTTTTACTCATTACTTTTCTCTCAAGTTCAATTGCAACACGGTATGGTATATTGATAGTGGGGCTTCTTGCCACATGACGAGAGTCAGAGAATGTTTCACCAAGTTGGAGGAGAAGAAGTTGGATTTCTATATTGAGCTTGGAGACAATGCCAAGTACCATGCAACTAGTGTTGGCACGATCAAGTTTTAGAGGGAGTCTGGCAAACCTCTGTTGGTAAAGGATGTTTTGTATGTCCCTGGCATGATAAAGAATTTAATCTATGTTTCTACTTTGGAGGACAAGGGTTACATTGTGACCTTTGAAAGGGGCAAAGTCTATATTCGTCCCAAGGATTCCAAGGTTGCAAAAGTGATTGGAGTCAGACATGGAAGCTTGTTTTAGTTACAGTTTGAGCCAACACATGCATTGGTAAGCAATTATAGAGGGCTAGGGGAATTGTGGCACAAGAGGATGGCTCATCTTCACCATGGAGCACTTAATGTGCTCAAGGAAATAGTGTCAGGGCTGCCTGAGACGAAGATAGCAAAGCATGAGGTGTACAAGGGTTGTGCTCTTGGGAAATATGTCAAGACCAGTTTTCCAAGTAGCGACACTAGATACAAAGGGATTTTGGATCTCGTACACTCATATGTGTGTGGGCCCATGACAACAGTATCCTTGAATGGGTATGGGTATTATGTTACTTTCATTGATGATTTCTCCAGGAAGACGTGGATATATTTTCTGAAGAACAAAGATGAGGTCTTCAATAGGTTCAAAGGGTTTAAGGCTCTCGTGGAGAACCAAACAGGGAGGAAGATCAAGATACTAAGGTCTGATAATGGAGGCAAGTATACCTTGAATGCCCTCAAAGATTTCTGTGCTCAAGAAGATATTAAGAAAGAGTTCATAGTTCTGTACAACCCTCAATAGAATGGGGTTGATAAACAAAAAAATAGGGCTATAGTTGGAGCAGCCAAGACCATGCTTCATGATCAAGATTTGCCTTGGTTCTTATGGGCAGAAGCTTGCAATATAGCCGCGTATTTGCAGAATATGAGCCCACACAAAGTGTTGGACAAATTGACTCCAAAAGAGGCATTCACCGATAAGAAACCAGATTTGGAGCACATTCGCATCTTTGGATGCCTTGTGTATTGTCATATTCTTGTGGAGAAGAGAACCAAGTTGGAACCAATTGCAGAGAAGGGTATCCTTATTGGATATAGTGAAACCTCTAAGGCTTATCAGGTTTACATTCTCTCCCTCAGGAAAATAGTTGTTCGTAGAGATGTGAAGTTTGAGGAAGAGAGGGATCTTCAGAAGTCTAGTAGCTTGATGAATGAGGAGAAGCAATCACCCATGGTTGGGGTAGAACAAATTCCTCAAACTTCAGTCCCACAAGTTGGAGAGCAGAGCAAGCAGGCTGAGTAGGTTGATTAGAAGGAGGAACAAATAATTCCTTAACCTCATATTCCTATTACTGAAAAGAAGAGAAATAGGGTGGCTAAGCAGACACTGAGAGAGGCCCAGGAATATGTTGGTGATCAACAGGATTCAATCAGACAAAGAAAAGCTCCCAAACGTTATTCTGAGTATGTGGCACTTATGAGTGAATTAATTGAAGAGGAGCCTTCCATCTTTCAGGAGGCATCCATGCACCAAGTATGGAGGGATGCCATGGTGGAAGAGTATTCTTCCATCATGAAGAATAGCGTGTGGGAGGTAGTACCACGGCCATAAGGTAAGTCTGTGGTGGGATTGAGATGGTTGTATAAGATTAAGAATGTTGGAGATGGTAGTGTGGAAAAGTTCAAAGCTTGGTTTGTGGCTAAGGGGTTTTATTAGAAGGAAGGGATTGACTATGAAGAGACTTTCACTCTGGTAGCCAGGTACTCATCCATAAGAGCTATCATTTCTATATCAGCATAGATGGGTTGGAGGATTCACTAGATGGATGTAAAGATGGCCTTCCTCAACGGAGTGATTGAGGAAGAGATTTACATAGAACAACCAGAAGGATTTGAAGCACATGGGAGGGATTCTCATGTATGTAGGTTGAGAAGAGCAGTGTATGGGCTCAAGAAGGCTCCCAGGGCATGGTATTCACATATTGATAGTTGCAGAGTGTGGGTTTCATCAAGAGTGAGGCAAATCCAAACCTATACTATGTTTAGGTGAAGGGTGAACTGTTGGAAAGAGATACTGCTACACAGGATAGGTGTTGTCATTGATGGAAACTAAGTCTATCCTACATATCCACATTACATAATTTGTTCTTACTGGAAGTTAGAGTGAAGATTTGTCTAAGTCTGGGTAGTCAAAAATAGAGCATGTGACAGGGTCCAGTATCTTGGTCTGGATCTCTCCGGTGGTAAATCACAGTGTGCTGTGGATCTAAGGGAGTAATAAGGATTGTTAGGACTATCTAAATCCAAGAATTTAGCCTCTGATGATGAAGGATTCAAAAGTTATAAGCATCTGAGTATTGGGTTCCATTTAGTCAGTACAATCAAAAGAAGAATAGGTCGACCTAGTATTTGATCTTGGTACGGATGAAGAAAAGTTGTTGGTTAAGTAATTTGTGATAACCAGTGGTATTGGCCGACATGATTGATGATTTGAGAACACAAGTTTTTGGTCCGCATTATTGTTTGTGCATGGATTTAGCCAACAGAGAAAAGTTCTTAATAAATGTTCTAAGTTTTCTTGAAGCCAACTATAGTTGATTGAATCTCTTGATGCGGATATATATATAGCCAATGGATTCAAGTGTTTTGGAGAGGGTGTGTGGTGTGATGATGGAGTAAGTTCAATAAAGGTAGAAAGAAGTGTGAAGGTGAAGATCTAAGCTCAGATTATGGCCGAAGAGTAAAACAGGGTAGAGTAAGGATGAAGTGTGTAAGATCAGTATTATGTGCTTAATCAGAACTGAATTATTGCATTGGTAGATGTTATTCATTAGTTCAAACATTCTGTAATCTTCTTGTGATCCTTTCTGTAGGCAGTGAGCCTCTTGGAGCAGTGAGCTCTGGGTAGTGCACCCTGAAGGCATTGCCTTCCCCATTTGTAATACTTTTAATAGAGTATAATTTCTTGTGGATTAACCCCCACCATGGTTTTTCCCTTAACTGGGTTTCCACATAAAAATCCTGGTGTTCATGTGTTATGATCTTGTTGTTTCTATTCTTATGTTCATGCTTCTTTCTTTTGGATGTATGTGGAGAATTAATTAAGGAACAAACTAAGAAGTTTTGCAAAACACTAATTCACCCCCCCTCTTAGTGTTCCTTAATTCCAATAATTGATATCAGAGCCTGGTTCCTTAGAAGAAGTTTAACAGCTTGAGGAAGATCTAGGAAGGTGTTTTCAATGGGTTCATTCAAGTATTCTGATGGCATCTAGGAACAACTTAAACTTGCCTTAGAAGATCTTGATCAGTCCAGAGCAGAAGTTAAAGAATTGCAAGAGAACCTTAAAGATGCTGAAGACTTCATTGAGACCTTAAAACAAAAATTGAGCAAATCTAATGAAAAGAGGAAGGAGCTACTTCTTCAACTAGGAAATCAGAATAAAGACAATGACATGGATGAGGCCCTAAAAGAGAAGACAAAGGAATGTGAGAAGTTAGCTAAAAACGTTGTTGTCTTAAAACATGAGATGGAATCTGGGGTGATGAGGCTAACCCAGGAAATTGAAGAAAGGAAGAAGACTGAAGAAAAATTGAATCAAACTCTGAAAGAAAGAACAAAAGAATGTTGCAGATTGGACAGAATAGCTGGCCATCTAGAGTCTGATCTACATGAAAGCAAGGACAATGAGGAAGAACTTGAAAGGTAAATTGTCACTCTCAAACATGACCTAGAAGTTGCAAATGAATATAAAAAGAAATTCAAGATAAGCTCAACTAAACTTGAGGTGCTTCTTGTGAGTTAGAAGAAGGTAGATGATAAGCATGGTCTGGGATATGAGAAAGGTGAAAGCTCTAGATCCAGACAAAGAAATTCTCAATCAAGGAATGGGAGAAACAAACCTAGAAGACCTCCAATAAGACAGCCTAATGCTCAAAGGTATCCATCTTTCAATGGAAATTGTTTCAATTGCAATAAATTTGGTCATAGAGCTACTCATTGCAGAAGCAGAGTAAATCAAAGTGGTCCATCCTTCTCCAGTCAAGTGTAAGAGGTATGCTCATAGATCCAACGAATGCAAAAGTATGATAATGAATAACCCTAACAATAGAGGAAATGGCAATTCTTTTAATGGAAAATGCTTTGCATGCAATAGATTTGGACATATGGCTAATCAGTGCAGATCAAGAGGAAATCAATCAAATGGGCAAAGAAATGTTGTGTGCCTTAAATGTAACCGATCAGGTCATATTGCAAAATTCTGGAGAAGCAGGAATAATGAAAGAAGAGGTCTGGTAAATAGAAAAATTGGATGAGTAGAGACAAGACAAAGGTAAGGGCAAAGTTGATGCAAATGAGATCCATAATGAAATGAACAAGACATGGGTGAAGAAAAGTGCAAGTAATGATGGTGATGGGTCCGCACCAGAATCCGGTGCTGAGAATTCCTTAGGGATCTAAAATGGGAGTTCTAGCTCAGGGGGAGCTGCATTGAAAATCAAATTCCCCCAGCTAGTAAGTGGGTGCTTGAATCTAGCACAATGAGACAAGATAATTTGGGTTATTGCAGATCATTTGAAAGGATTTCTAGAAGAAAGGAAGTGAATATGGCGATTTGAGGAACGATTCATGAGAAACTGCATCAAGAAATAGAGTAACCGAATGAAGTTAGGGCAACGCATTTATTACAATGGAGAATTAGGTTTTGTGGAGCATAAAAGGTCACCCTTTCATCATTTGGATCACTTTGCATTTAAAGAGAGCAAGCAAAAAAGCATCTGAGCTAAGATTTCAAGGATTTGAAGTGCGACCGGCGAATTCATCAGCTAACCCTAATTCCATGGAAGAAAAAGGTATTTTTCTGCAAAGCTTTGAACTTGTGATCTTTTGCAATGGCTACACCATTAGTTATTGATATTACTGAAAGGCCCCAACCCAAATTCAAGAAGCATTCACACAAATCAGTAGAAGTTGACCCGTTAGGTGCATTTTCAAATGTTCCGTATGGTGTATTGCATGTTGAAAATATTAGGGCCTATATTCATGCAAGCATATATGAATTTGGGGACTTATGGTTTGTAAATTTGTTCAAGAATCATCTAAGGGATGAAATTCATGGACTTAAACCTAAGTATAAGGCACTACACGATAAACATTTCATTCATATTATAGGGTTTCCATCTTTCGATGAAGATGAATGGGTCTGGTATGTTTTAAGCCGTATGCATGATGAGTTTATGTGGCTAATGAAACCTTTCAAGATCACCAAGGATGCTATCAAGGTTGTGATAGGGTTAAACTCATCTGGAGGACTGCCCATGTTGAAATCAGTAAAGAATCAAACCGTAACTGATGCTACTGGTTCAAGGTTTGACAAAAGGGCAATGACAATAAATGACATCACTGATCCGGATATCAAATTTGCTTCAATGGTGATTGGATACAAGATTTATCATTCCAACAAGGAAAATTATGTATCTGGTACAACTATAAATGCAGCTTATCAGATGTTGAAAGAGAATGTTGATTATGACTTATGTGAGTTGCTACAGAACCAGCTGATGGAAAATTTGAATAAGGTTAAGGATAAAAAGAATACCTTCAAATATGGTACACTGGTCTTGTGTTTGTTCTTCTATTTCATGAATGAGTTACCCGACAAGAAAAGCATGTGTTGGACCAATGATAAACCTGATGCATTACAGATAAGGGAGCACTTGAACAGTATTGGAGACTCCAATGCCCAAAGGACTTCTCTTTGGGGATTCTTCAAGAACTTTCAGAACATGATGCAATCAAGGGAAAGAATCCCCACATCTGTGGTTGAAAAATACAAGGATATAGTTTATTTTATGGTGGATACAGATCAGTGTTTGATGGAAGCAGTTGAGCCAACAACTATGTGGATCATGCCCATGGGGTATGAAGTTGATGAACAAGTGTTGGATATGTATGCTCAACACCTTCTAAGCAAACCTAAGGACACCACAGTTGAAAGATTTGGGACATATAGTGAACTTCATGTAAAACTATATGTTAAGCTCCGAAAACCTAAATCTAAGAGAAAGATTCAAAGGCAAGTAGAAATGTATGCTGAAAGCATTGGCATATCTAAGGAAGTTGTGAAGCAGAACATAGAAAGGATAGAAAAAGTTGAGAAGGAGAAGCAAGATAAGAAACAGGGAAGTGCTTCGGTAGAATCCTCCTCCACATCAAGGACTACTAGGAGCTCTGTTGCTGCCCCTGTTCCCCCAAAACCTGCCAAACCTAAGAAACCAGAAGGAAAACCATCCAGAAAAGAAGGGAAAAGGGTGAAAACTAAGGCCTCCCAGACATATAAAAACATGAAAAATGATGAAGAAGAAACTGATTATGATGTTGAGGTCAAAGAGTTGAAGGCCTCATGTACAAAAGCAGCCAAGGTATCTAAGGAGAAGCCCTCCGGAAGTAAAAAGGCAAGCAAGAGACAAAAGACTGAAGCATATGTTGAAAAGTCTACTCTTTCTGTGAATGACATCATCAAACCAGTCACTATAGATGGGAACTTAAGGCCAATGAATGAATTTTATGATCACTACAGTGATGTTGACAAGAGGGTTTTGGAGGAAGCAATAGTTAAATATCTAAATATCTACAATAAGGCCTTAATTGAAATAATCTCTGAAATCCCAAAAAGCCTTGTAGATATTCTAGAATTGAGAAAAGAAAATGCAAAGGTTAAAGACATTGAGCTTAGGGAGCATGTGTTAATCAAATTGTGCCCTCAAATCTCTCCGGATCAAATGAACATGATATTCAAAGAAGTGAAAGATGACTTCAGGAGTAAGAAAAGAATGAATAAACTCATGCTTGGTGAAACTGATGAAATAGTCAAAGATACTCAGGAGATTCTTCTGAGTGCAATGAAAAGGCATAATCTTCCCATTGTTGAAGAAGAGACTGATGCTGGGATTGATTCTTCCATTCTGGATGTTGAAGAATTGAAGAGCAATGAGCAGTAAACTGAGAAAGATGATTCCTCTGTTCCAGAAGTGGAAATGTCAGACAAAGGAGATAAAGGGGTGGCAAAGGAAGATAATGTTGATACTGCTCCTTTGAATCAATCTAATGATGAAAAGGTTGTTGCTAAGGATACTCAAAATCCTCTGGAAAAGACTACAGGAGACTCTACTGGTGTCCCTGATAATGATGCAAAGAAGGCTGAAGCAGAGAAAGAGAAAGAAATTGATAAGAGAGACAATGTGTTTAACTCTGGAAAGGGAGAAGATGCAAGCCCTAAAGAGCAGAAAACTAAAATAGCTTATTGGGCAAGAGACACTGCAGAAGCAATGAAAGAAATTTTGGAAAATGATAAACTAGTTGCAGAAGAGTTGAAAGGTACAATCAATTTGGACAGTCTTTCACCAATTTAGATGATAAAGTGGGCCTCTCTCGCACAAGCTAAGGCCAGAGAAGATATTTTGAAGTCTCACATAGAAGACAGTGAGCTACTTGGTTTGGCATTAGGGATTTTAGAGAAAATCATGCCAACTTACTAGAAGGACTCATCAGCATCCCCCTCCAGTCAGTTAAAGAATTTGATAAACTCTGCAAGTACTCATTTTGAATCTCTTGAAAAGTCTGCAGAGGTAAAGGTTCAAAATTAATTCAATGATAAAATATTTGATGCTCTAAAAGGGATGATTGCATTAGATAGAATTGTGCTGGATACCAGTGTAAAGAGTATTCAAAATGCTCTTACAGAAGGAGAGAATATATATAAATTTTGTTTATCTTGTCCTAAAGCTATAAAGGACATTGAAATAAAAATAAAGGAGTCTAAAAAAAATATGTCAAGTGTATCCCAATCTTTTGATCCTCTGATAAGGGAGAGGCGCCAGTAGCCGCCCACCTTAACTTTGCGCACATCAAGCACATAGCTAGACATATCGAATTTCGACAATTTTTTTTTGGTTTTTCCATATGCGACCGAAGAGCTTAAAGCTATTCTTTCAGCTTTTGGGCACTTATACATTTCCCTGTAGGACACATTATGTGCACATGGGTCAAAAAATGGTCATTTCAACATGTCGCCCCATACATCCGCACTGATGTGCCGGTAATCGCTCGCCATCACATTTGTACACTTGACTTAAATTCATTGGTTAATTTACAAATGTATTGGTGCATTTGTGAACATGTACAAATGTTGTGAACATGTATTGGTGCATTTGTGTTAATTTATTTGGTTGGTATTTTACATGTATTGGTTCTTTTTAAAAATTTAATTAGGGGGTCAAGTGATTAAAAACATAGCAGTTATTGGGGCGTGGGCGGCAACTAGCCCCTCTCCCTTAGTATCAGTGATGAGCCAAGAATGTCAAATAATCAGCTTGATTAAAGAAATAAAGAAATTGATGAAGGAAAAGGACAACATTGAGACAAGGTGAGTGAGCTCTGGGAACTGATTTTCCCCAAGTTGGAAGCAATGTTCAATATCATGACAGAAGCTCAAGCTGCTGCTAAGTCAAGTGATCCTACTAAATTACGGAAAGCAGAGTCTTAAGCATTCTTATTCAGTGGTCACATCTTAGTTTTGAACAACATGAAGAAGTGTTGGGACAATGAGTTGGTGATGTTGAAGAATGTCTTTGGTGATGTGTTCAAACTTATGTAAATAAGTCATAGGGTTGTTTGTATATATGCCCATGTACATAAAATTTTTGGTGAATTTTGGTATATGGATTTTGTCGAGTTTGATGCTCAAGGCAATATTCACTCCTGGCTATAAAGTTGTATTGCATATACACTCCATTGTGGAGGAATGTGGGATTATGGAATTGTTACATCCACAAAGTCCAGCCTTTGCCATTGATGTCAAAGGGGGAGTGAAGAGCAATGAAAAATGAGGAATCCAGTAAAGGGGGAGTACTGGAGAACAGTAAAAAGCATAAGTGTACATAGTAAGGAGGAGTTGTTTCGACACTTAGTCATTTTTCACTAAGTGTTGTCATCAATGCCAAAGGGAGAGATTGTTGGCAAGAGACACTGCTACGCATGACAGGTGTTCTCATTGGTGGCAACTAAGTCTATCCTACAAATATGCATTACATAATTTGTTCTTACCAAAAGTCAGAGTGAAGATTTGTCTAAGTCCGGGTAGTCAGAAACAGAGCATGTGATAGGGTCCAGTATCTTGGTCCGGATCTCTCCAGTGGTAAATCACAGTGTGCTGTGGATCTAAGGGAATAATAAGGATTGTCAAGACTAGCTAAATCTAGGAATTTAGCCTCCAATGAAGGATTCAAAAGTTATAAGCATCTGAGTATCGAGTTCCAGTTAGTCAAGACAATCAGAAGAAGAACAGGCCGACCTAGTATTTGATCTTGGTCCAGATGAAGAAAATTTGTTGGTTAAGTAATTTGTGATAACCAATGGTATTAGCCAACATGATTGATGATTTGAGAACACAAGTTTTTGGTCCACGTTGTTGTTTGTGCATGGATTTAACCAATAGAGCAAAGTTCTTAATAAATGTTCTAAGTTTTCTTGATGCCAACTACAATTGATTGAATCTCTTGATGTGGATATATATAGCTAATGGATTTGAGTGTTTTAGAGAGGGTGTGTGGTGTGATGATGGAGTAAGTGTGATAAAGGTAGAAAGAAGTACGAAGGTGAATATCTAAGCTCAGATTATGGCTGAAGAGTAAAACAGGGCAGAGTAAGGATGAAGTATGTAAGATCAGTATTTTGTGCTTAACCGGAACTGAATTATTGCATTGGTAGATGCTATTCATCAGTTCAAACATTTTGTAATCTTCTTGTAATTATTTTTGTAGGCAGTGAGCTCTGGGCAATGCGCCCTGAAGACATGTGCCTTCCCCATTTGTAATACTTTTAAAAGAGTATAATTTCTTGTGGGCTAACCCCCACCATGGTTTTTACCTTAACCGGGTTTCCACGTAAAAATCCTGGTGTTCATGTGTTATGATCTTGTTGTTTCTGTTCTTATGTTCATGCTTCTTTCTTTTGGATGTATGTGGAGAATTAATTAAGGAACAAACTAAGAAGTTTTGCAGAACACTGATTCACCCCCCCCTCAATGTTTCTTAATTCCAACATGAACTTCTCATATTGGTGTTGTATGTTGATGACCTATTTCTCATAGGGTCAGAGGAGCTCATAGCCCACTGCAAGAGGGATCTTGTAGGAGAGTTTGAGATGAAGGACTTGGGGTTGATGCACTACTTTCTGGGATTGGAGTTGTGGTAGAAAGAGGGAGAGATCTTCCTTGGACAAGGGAAGTACATAATTGATATCCTGAAGTGATTCAAGATGGAGGACTGTACGCCCATGTCTATGCCACTTGTGACCAACTGGAAGAAGATTGATGCTTCCAAATTAGAGGCAATGGACTCAAATTTATACAAACAACTCTAGGCCAGACATTTGTTTTGCAGTGAACTCACTTAATTAGTTTATGGTGGAACCTAAATGTCTGCACTGGATAACTACGAAGCATGTTTTGAGGTATCTCTGAGGCACAGTTGATTATGGGTTGAAGTATACTCAGCAGGATGGAGTGAAGCTCGAGGGGTTCACCGATGCAGATTGGGTAGGCAGTACATCTGATCGGAAGAGCACTTCAAGGTGCAGTTTTAGTTTGGGATCAGAAGCAATCTCTTGGTACAACAAGAAATAGAAGTCAGTTACATTGAGTTCTACGGAGGCTGAATATATGGTAGCCAGTATGGCTGCATGTGAGGCTATTTGGCTTAAAAAACTTCTAGTTGGGCTCTTTGATTAGGAGCTAGATCATACAGTCATTTAATGTGATAATCAGAGTTGTATCAAACTCTCTAAGAATCCAGTGTTTCATGACAAGTCAAAGCACATTGATATCATGTACCACTTCATCAGAGATTATGTGGAGAAGGGGACAATGAAGTTGCAATAAATTCCTACAGACAAACAGATAGTAGATATCTTGACCAAGCCCTTGATGAAGAGTAAGTTTATATTCTTCAGGGATAAGCTGGGTGTTGTGCAGAACACCTTCCTCGCTAAGAGGGAGTGTTGATTTTCTGTAGCTCAAAAGGTGGGCCATGATGTGGAGTGTGGAAGTTACTTAAGGGAAACTCGAGTTGGATATTTAGCAACAACATGATTTCATTTTTATTAATAAAATGTTTCTGGAGTTGTGAGGTGGAGATAACACCAAGAGTGATTTTATGTGTAAGGAAGGCCAAGTTATGTAAGGAAAGTTTATTTTCTCTTACATGTTGATGAAAAATCAGCAGGGCTATATAAGTAAGATCGTTGTAGCAAACAACCATTATATTCTGTGAGGAAAGTTTGTTGTTGAGGCTGAATAGAAGATCCAACATTTGCAGGTTTTTCCCCATACTGGGGTTTCCTAGGTATATCTGTGTTATTGTGTTTTTGTGATTGGCTTCTTGATATTTTTTCTTCCGCTGTTATTAGCTATTAATTAACCCAGAGTATTATTTGTTATAAATCAAATAGATAGACAATTAATGTGGCAATGTGGAGCAATTAATTTGTAGCTGGGTTATGAGAAATTAACACCATCCTTATCCAACACACTCTAAACTTTGACTATTTAATGTGGCAATGTGGGGCCCTCTAACTTCCACCCACTCGTATAGCATCCTCTCACTTTGCCATTAAGTCATTGAGCTTTGATTCTAGCAGTTTTATTCCCCACATTAACCACTTAAAACACACATGTTGAGCTAGAATTGTTGTACTCTTGTCAGCATGGCAGTGGTCTCAACTTACTTTTTCTACTTTCGGTCCTATTTTTTGTGGCGCTTTAGTAGTCAAGGTCACAGTAATAGAATTGTTATGACAAAGTTAAAATTATGTTTTTGAAACTGTTTCTCTCACTCAATCAATTAAAAGGGTACCTAATGATTTTTTAAAACACTTTTCTCCTCTAATGAATGTGAGAAGCAATACGAGTGCTAGGAATTCATTCTATCCTAAGAGCTCATATATGTTTCTCTACTGGGATTTCAATGTGTCCCCAAATGGATTTTATACAGGAATTTTTGGAACACTCTTTTCAATGTGAGCATGTCGCCCATCACTCTTGGAATGAGCATGCCCTCCATACACCAAGTGATGCATCCATAAAAATTACATTGTCACTAGCTTTTTAAAGGCTCCATTGGGCACTCCTCCAGAAAGGGGAATCACCATGGTCTGAAAAATTGTTGACCAGTAGAGTTAAGTAGGAGCATAGTGGAAGAACCAGTTGATGAGTAGTTCCATGTTTGGGAATGTCTTCAGAACCTTGTTTATGTTGTAATCAAGGACTCGGGAGGAATGAATCCTTGTTGGCGAAGGTGAATAGATTACTCTTGAAAGATGGATGTAAATACCTATTATCTATAAGTTGAGTAATGTTATCTGGAATTACATTCTTGTGGTGGTTTGAGAATCTACGCAAAAGTATTCAGCCATAAAATCCAATATTGTAAAATACACCCTTGTTTTTTTGTGTTGTTTGTTTTTAGTTTTGAAGTGTTTTATAGAAGTAGACAGAGATGCAGAAGTTGTGTTTCACAATAGATATATTTGCAATAAATATAGAACTGAAATAACTCTTCAAAAGCAATATTTTCAAATACCCTACAATCAACAATAAACTGAAAGTACAATTGATTTTCAAAACTAAAGATACCCAAATGGGAAAATGTCATTACAATGAATTATCAAACATACCCATTTGTTGTTTACAATTTTTTTTTATGAAGATAAAAAAACTAGAAAACTAGGAGTCCAAACCCTAGACGCCACACTCCACAATGCATCTAAATCTACTCACAAATCAAAATTCAGTGCTATGTAGGCCTAGGTAACCTCAACCAACCACAAGTTATGCTCAAAAACTTAAGCGACCCTTCTCATCAAACTCCCATGACCCCAACAAGCTTGTACAACAATAGGAAATAGTACGACCAACAAGGAAGAAGGGAAAACTATCCAAAATCTACAAAATACCTCCTCAATCTCTCTTCTCAACGTCTCTCAAATCTGCTATGTCGATCTGCTATTCATAAATTAAAGATTTAATCAACTGTGAAGCCCAAATTTGATTCTAGAGTGAAATCACCACTGAATCCTTCAGATTAGATCTCTCACTAAAGTAGAGGATGTTCCTTGCAAGGGTTTTCATCCTCACAGCCACGGGAATGAACAATCAATCCAGCCAAGTCTGTTTTCAAAATATCAATCCAAGTGTACCAAAAATGAGCTCAAAAACTTCTTTTTATCTCCTCCAAATCCCACGCCCAAGTTGGGATATTAAAATATTTTATTTAATCAAAAAATCCCCTTATATCTCCCATATGGATGCCCATCCAGTTAAGAATAGCACTTTATTTAATTCAAATACAACTTCTTATGTCTCCCTAGGCACCCCATAAGTCACTATTAATTTAAATAACGCTAAAGTTAAATCTTTAATTTAACTTTAATATTTTAACGTTATTTAAATTAAATGCTCTGGGCCACATTAACTATCAAGATAATACCATCAAACACATTCACCAACATTCCCAAAATAGAAATATTGCCAACTGACCAAGTCGATGTCCAGCCTGTGACTTACTAAAAATAGTAAAAGCGGACAAATTACTCGAATCCACTCTAGAAAAGGTCATTATGCAAATCCCAATTGACGGAGCTCAATGCAACACCTATCATCACCAAATAAACTGGATTGAATGATCACCAAGAGTTCCCTAACCCTAACTCATTAGCCTTTGGGAACCCGCTGAATAGGCTAATGGTCACCAAGTCAAGAGTACTTAGGAAGGGGACATTATAGTCTGACCTCCCCAAAATTGCTTGTCCCTAAGCAATTCCAACTTTGGATCTGCTGTAAAATCTGCTCATTCTCCCATGTTGCATCCTCTATCAACAAGTTCTTCCATTTGACCAAGTATTCTTTGATGGTCCGCTTTCATAGTGTATGCTCCCTGTAGTTAATAATGGCCTCTGGAATCAAGATTAGCTTCCCCTCCTCATCTAATGGTGGAAACTCAGATGAAGGAACCCCATTATGTCCAAGTGCCTTTTTGAGCCTAGACACATGAAATACATTGTGCACTCTGCTGCTAGCTGGTAGTTCTAGCTCATAGGCTACTTCTCCAATCCTTTTGGAGACTCTGAAAGGACCATAAAACCTGGGTTTTAGTTTTTTTGACCCACTCTTCTTGAGAGTGGACTAACTATATGGCTGGAGCCTCAAATATACCATGTCACCCACCTCAAAACTACACTTTATCTAATGTTGATCAGTAAATAACTTCTGTTGATTCTGTGTCTGTTGCAAGTTATCCTTCGATGATTTCATAATATCTTGACTCTCCTGCAATAAATCTCTTGTCTTAGGCACTCTACTATCCCCAAAGAGCAGATGAATAAAGATAGGTGCCTCATACCCATATAATGCCATGAATGGTGACATCCTGATAGACATGTGATAGGTAGAATTATATCAATATTCTCCAAGGTGCAGCCATTTCACCCATGCTCTTTGTTGTCCTAAAATGTAATTCCTGAGATACGGGCCTCCACCCATTTGTTCACTATCTCTATCTGCCCATCTATCTGTGGGTGGTAGCGAGTGCTCGGAGTGAGTTCATTCCCACTCAATTGGAAAAGTTCCTGCCAAAAAAGGCTTATGAACTTGTTGTCCCTGTCACTCACTATGCTTCTAAGCATCCCATGAAATCTAAAAATCTCCCTAAAAAATAAATCAGCTACCTGTGCTGCAATATATGTTGCATAAATAACAAAAAAATGAGAAAATTTGGTCAACCTATCTACTACAACATATATACAGTCCTTGCCATGTACCTTAGGTAGCCCAGTGATGAAGTCCATGTAGATGCATTCCCATTTTTTATTAGGAATGGGTAGGGGCTGAAGCAAACCAACTGGATAAGTATGTTCATTTTTATTCTGTTGGCAAATGGGGGCACTCTCTGACATACTTAAGAACTTCATTTTTAAGTCCTTTCCATGTGAACCTCTCCTTGATTTGCTTGTAAGTCTTGAAGAATACTGGGTGACTAGCCATGGGTGCATCATGAAAAGTCCTCAATATCTTCCCCTTTAGCTGTGAAGTAGGTGCTAAATAGATTCTCTCCTTGTAAATGTTCAGCTCATTGAGCACCGTGTACTTGTCATCATGAATAGTGCCCTCAATGATTCCTATCATCTAAGAATCCTTAGCATACTCTACTAAAATCAACTCCCTCCAAGCAACAATGATCTCAACCAATGAACACAAATGAGGCCTCTTGGAAAGTGCATCAACAACTACATTCTTCTTCCCCTTAACATATATAATGTCAAAATCATAAGCCTATAATATACTCACCCACTTTTGTTGCCTATCATTGAGATCTTTCTAGTTCATAAAATATTTCATGCTATTGTGATCCATTTTGATGATGAATTTTCCCCCTACCAATATGGTATGAACTTGGCCAAAGCATGCATGATGGCCAACATCTCCCTGTCATATATGGACTATCTCTTCTCCACACCTCTCAAATTCCTACTCTCAAATGCTATGGGATGCTTCTCTTGCATCAAAACAACACCAATTCCCTCTCTTGAAGCATCACACTCCAACTCAAAAGGCTTGGAGAAATATGGAATTACCAACACTAGGCATGTAGACATCAACTATTTGAAGTGATCAAAATAATTTTGTACTGAATCAGACCATGCAAAGGCTCCCTTCTTCGTCAAATCTGTAAGTGGAGCTACAGTTTGCAAAAAAACTCTTAACAAACTTTATGTAAAAACCACACAGACCAAAGAATCCTTTAGGCTGAGAGAGATTCGTAGGTGTAGGCCATTCAATGATAGCCCTAATCTTCTCAGGATCAACTCTCACTCCCTCTACACTGATAATGTGACCAAGATAGAGAAGCTCTGTCATGCCAAAGTTGCACTTGGACTCCTTAGTGTACAAGGACTGACTCTCCAATATTCTCAAAACCTCCTCAAGATGCCTCATATGTTCTTCCCAAGTTCTCCTGAAAATCAAGATATCATAAGAAAATATCAACACAAATTTCCTTAACTGCTTCCTGAATACCTGATTCATGTAACTCTGGAAAGTAGTTGGTGCATTAGTCAATTCGAAAGGCATCACCAAGAACTCAAAGTATCCAAAGTGACATCTGAAAGTTGTCTTCTCTATAACCTCCTTCCTTATCTTGATCTAATGGTAGCCTGACCTCAAATCAATCTTCAAAAAATAGCAACCACCATGCAGCTCATCTATTAACTCATCAATCCTAGGAATGAGATACCTATTTTTTATTGTCTTTTTATTTAAAGCTCTGTAATCAATGTACATCTATATTGTCCCATCCTTCTTCACCAAAATCACCGCCGAAGCAAAAGGGGTCTTGTTGGGTCTAATGTGCCACATCTCCAGTACTCCTTAATAGTTTTTTCTATCTCATTCTTAAGCCTCTTAGGATGTCTATAAGGTGTAGAAATCATTGGTTTGGCACCCTCCTCTAGCTCTATCACATGCTCTATCCCTCTCTCGGGTGGTACTCCAGGTGGGATACTCCCAAATACCTTATTATGCTTTGATATCAATTTCTTAATATCTAGATGATAATTGTTCTTCTGCTGATTTGGAACTATAGGCATGATAAGACACTCTGCTTCCCACTCCACCTGATCATGTCTAATCAAATGCTCCATTCTCTTGAAGGATACTACTCTGGGATCCCCATCTGATATGGCTCTGAGTACTATCTTTTTTCCATTTGATTCAAATTTCATCTCCATAGTATGCAAATTCATAGTGAACTCTCCAAGAGTCCTCATCCATTAATGCATGCCAAGAACTACATCTGTATCACCTATGCCAACCACATAGAAATCATCCCTCAAATCATATTCACCCAACTATATACTTAGGCTAGAAATTTTACGAGTACATGTGAGTTTAAATCCATCTGCAACCATTACCTTAAACCCTTCAAATTCTTCAGTTTTGAGTCCCCTCTTGGCTACAAGCCCTTCATCAATAAAATTGTGTGGCACCTGTATTAATGAGAGTTATTATACTCTTTCCACAAAGCACTCCTCTAACCTTGAATGACCCAATTTTATGAAAACTAGAGAGCTGAGCAATAACTCCTTAACTATCTTGTTCCCCATTTGATGATTTTTCTTCATCACTACTTTCTGAATAAGAATGCTGATCTAATTTTTTTTAAGTTGTTTCATCAGCTGAAAAGTATTCAATTTGTTTGGCCCTTGCTTTGATATTGCATTTATGAGATGGGTCTCAAGGCTCCCTACAGTGGAAACATAATTTCTTCCTTCTAAGCTCATTGAGCTGATCACTATCCAATTTGTTTGTCCATTCTTAGGCTAATTGGAATCCCTCTAAAAATGTTTTTTGTCTTTGTCTTTTTTATGCAAGAATCCCTCTTACTAAAATCTACTTCTTGAGGTGGATGATTCCATGTCTCTTGCCTTCTTGAGTGCTTTGTGTAATGTGGGTGGATTAAGTGCCTTAATCCAACCTCTTAATGGACCAGATAACCCATCAACAAATAACACTATCAATCTCCTCTTTGAAAAATTAGTCACCATTATGGTTAGCCTCTGAAAATCAGAAATATATGTATCAACAGAACCCCACTGCTTAAGCTGAGCTAATTCCTTGAAGTGCAATTTGGGATCCTTCTTATCAAATCAATCAATCAACCTCTCAGTAAACTCTGCATATGACTCGATCTGATTGTGGCCCAATGTGATCATCCCATGGCACCACCACTCATGGGCATTACCATCCAAATGTAGAGTTGCATACTTAATAGCCTCATCCTCGGGCATAGGATTGAGTTAAAAGTAAGTATCTAATCTATGCACCCAAGTTCTAGCTGTAGTCTTCCTAGACCCATTAAAATATGGAATAGACAACCTGCTAACCTTTCGCTACAACTTTTGATTCTGTAATCTCCTCCTTCTATGAGGTCTATGCTTAAGTCTTAGGTCCATGTAACTATGGAAGGACATCTCAGCCTAAAATTCCATTCCAAAATTCCTCCAATCATCTAAAATTTGATACTATAACTCATGTTGTGTGGGTTCTTCTTCAATCTGTGGGTTGATCCTTGGTGGAAAGTTAGGCACGAGGGGCATAGAGTTGGCTATTGTAGCTCTTGCATGCTAATTTGTAGCCCAATTATTTACTAAACCATCCCCATTTCTATTATTCTTTTGTGCTCATTATTACCACCATTGTTTCCCCCATTGTTGCATGCATTGTTCCCACCATTGTTGGCTACATTGTTCCCAACATTGTTCCCACCATTGTTGTTATTTCCCAACATATGTTGGTTCATTAATGCCACCATCTGAGCTAAACTCTGTTGTAACTCTCGCTGCCCTCTAGCAAGATCATTTAGCATCTCTCTGGTGCTTGATTCCTGTGGTTCTCTGTCACCCATGTTAACACCTACAAATCTACCAGTCCTTATTTGACCTCCAAAATTTGGATTAGACCTATTTCTTCTTATATTATAATGATGAGTAAAAGGTGGCCACATTACTCATTCCACTGTCATGTCTCTATTTTCAACAAACCCTCCAGGATGGTAGGATACTTTTGCTCTGATACTACTATAATATACACCTATGTTTTTTGATTGTGTTGTTTGTTTTCAGTTTTAAAGTGTTTTATAGAAGTAGATGGAGAAGCAGAAGTTGTGTTTCACAATAGATATATTTGCAATAAATATATAACTGAAATAATTCTTGAAAAGCAATATTTTCAAATACCCTAAATCAACAATAAGTTGAAAGTACAATTGATTTTCAAAACTAAAGATACCTAGATGGGAAAATGTCATTACAATTAATTATCAAACATACCCATTTGTTGTTTACAATTATTTTTTGATGAATATCGAAAAACTAGCAAACTGGGAGTCTAAACCCTAGACGCCACACTCTAGAATGCATCTAAATCTACTCACAAATCAAAATTTAGTGCTATGCAGGCCTAGGTAACCTCAACCAACCACAAGTTATGGTCAAAAACCTAAGCGACCCTTCTCATCAAACTCCCACGACCCCAGCAAGCTTGTACAACAACAAGAGATAGTACGACCAACAAGGAAGAAGGGAAAATTGTCTAAAATCTACAAAATATCTCCTCAATCTCTCTTCTCAACCTCTCTCAAATCTGCTCTGTCGATCTGCTGCTCATAAACTAAAGATTTAATCAACTGTGAAGCCTGAATGTGATTCAAGAGTGAAATCACCACTGAATCTTGTAGATTAGATCTCTCACTAACATAGAGGATGTTCCTTGCAAGGGTTTTCATCCTCACAAAGCCACAAGAATGAACAATCAATCTAGCCAAGTTAGTTTTCAAAATATCAATCCAAGTGTGCCAAAAATGAGCTCAAAAACCTCTTTTGGGATATTAAAATATTTCTTTTAATTAAAATGTATCCCCTTATATCTCCCATGTGGGCGCCCATCCCTAGGAATAACACTTTATTTTATTTAAAATACAACTTCTTATGTCTCCCTAGGCACCCCATAAGTCACTTTATTAATTTAAATACATTTGCTAAAGTTAAATCTTTAATTTAACTTTAATATTTTAACGTTATTTAAATTAAATGCTTTGGACCATGTTAACTATCAAGATAATACCATCAAACACATTCATCGACATTCCCAAAATAGAAATACTGCCAACTGACCAAGTTGGTGTCCAACATGTGACTTACTAAAAATAGTAAATGCGGACAAATTGCCTGAATCCACTCCAGAAAAGGTCATTATGCATATCTCAACTGACAGAGCTCAATGCAACACCTGTCATCGCCAAAAAACTAGATTAAACGGTCACCAAGAGTTCCCTAACCCTAACTCATTAGCTCCCAAGAACCCGATGAATAGGCTAACGATCACCAAGTTGAGTGCTTAGGAAGGGGACATTACAAATATCTCTATTAAAAAATATTGAAACCAAAGGTACAAATTGTTCCTAGTTGCTCAGTCCCTTGTGATCCTTTAATCCAATCTTCCATTGTCACTTGAACCTTTGTTGTCGACCATGTGTAGAGAAATTAATACTGTTATTAAGAGAAATAAATTTTTGTGTTCTTTCAATTTTTACCATATAAGTTAGGCATGATATTGATAAACTAAAATCAAATTATGCATATGCCCTTAACATGGTTATGGATAAAAAAGCAAATGAGGAAATGACAAGCAATTACACAAAAAACACTTTTCATTGTGCCATATAGGGGAGAGGAGCCATAAGTCAAATGAGCTAACATTGCGACCATAGCCATTACATGGAATATCGTAGGACCTCTATTTTTTTAAGAAATGTAGTATGGTCTCTTATCTATCTACAACTAAGGTTTGGAGGTGTGACTCATCGCACAACTCGCCACATCAACACGTCTAGTGAGAAGTGTCCTTAAAATGAATTTTTGAAGATTCGGCAAAAAGTTTATCATGGAATCCCCAATAATCTACATAAAAATACCGTATATTATTAATAAAATTTCATATTTCGGTTTCAAATGTAACTTATATAACAACTAAATGATCACAAATTTGTTTACTAACCATTATTATTGTTATATATTACCCTTATATTTAATATAGAAGAACCAATAACTGAACACATAGTTTATATTTGGAGGAAGAGGCATTCACTCCTGGCCTGGCGCAACGTGGGAAGCACAGACCATTTCTTTTTCATAATAGCAAGCATTTTTGAGACAATTTTGTTTTCTCCCTCCTCTGTCCAGCGAACCTACTCAGTTCATTTTAATAAGCATAATATGTTGTGTTTTTAAACAAAGGAATACCGTTTTCTCTACTTCAATGATACATTGCCTGGCATGTTGAATACATTTGTAAGTTAATTTACTCAAGGTCTTAGAGACCAAGAAGCTAGCTAGATGGTATAACTTTTAGTTCTTTATGCTAGCCAAATCGGTTATTGAAGGTTGCTTTAGTGAATAAAATCTTTAAGTTTCATTTTATAATGGAAGAATTCTTCCATTTATTTAAATTTAGTAGAAAAAAACTTTCTAGGGAGTAACTTGGCAAACCATCGAGTTAGGGTTAGGGCTAGAGAAAAATTGGGTTGGGTTCAGGGTAAAATAGAAAAAATCACTCCAAAAATGAGAAACAAACCTCATCTTAACACAAACCAATTTTTTAGGTGAAAATATTGTGATTAAATCGCGAAGTTTTAGTCAAAAAATTGAGTTGACCTATTTTATGTAGAAACTCGCGAGCTTTTGATGAAAAATCAGATAGGGGGTGAGAAACAATTAATCGCGATTCACAAGTTCTAAAAGATTCCTGCTTCTAATTTTAAAACATCGAACAATGGCAAAGGACTTAACCATGGCATTCAGAATGGAAATGCAAGGCTTCCTTCCCTTAGATATTGTAGTTCTATATGTTGTCTTCATTCTGACTATAAATTTACCTTGTGCTAGTTAATAGTTGTGTAAAGCTTTGATTTCATTTTAGTTATTTTTGTCCTTCACCAGGTCATTTTTTTCAGTTCATATAAAATATTTGAAATTTTATGTTTGGTCTTATTATGCAATTTGACTTCAAGTCTAGACATTATTCACCCTAATCTCAATATTTTCTACAAAAGTTCCAAGTATTGTGTTAAATATATGAAAAATTGCATCAAAATAGAAGCATCAACAACAACAGATGTCCAGATAATAGTTTGTATGATTTTACAAAACATATTTCAAATTCTAAGAGTTTAAGAAAATCCACATAAAAATCTAACAAATTCAAAGAAGAACCAAAAGCAAGATATTATCTGTGAATGCTTGTTAGTAGTAAGAGGTTTATAAGCATAATTACATGGAAACTCATACCATTTCCCCTAGTACTTGTCCTTGGTATAAAAAATGTATCCCCTTCTCAAAAGGGTATATGTTGACATCTCCATATATTAGTAGACTTTATATGGCATTTTCTTAGAATATCTTTATGTCTCCTAAGGTGTCTCTTGAAATTAAAGAATTTTCTTCTAAATTTGTTATACTATGTCATACAAATTAAATTGATTTTTTCTTTCAAGCACTTTTTAACCAATTAACAAGAGTTGATAAAACTAGAGAAAAACATGTAACAAATGCATAGTTCAATTATATTTGCTTTGTGTAGTGTTAATTATCAGCACTATCTATTGTATAAACAATTGTCTTTCCAATGTTTTGGAGGAAAACATAATTCAAAGCAAAGGGGAAAGTTGAGGTCGAAACAAATGGTGTATAAGGAGTACGAAGTCATCGAGGATTTCAGATGAGGTCAATTTTAACCTCATTAAGGCAATGAACCATATTTTTCTTTTTAAGATTTCTCATTTCCCATTTTGTTTTTATATTTTCCAAGCATTAGGTTAAAAGAGACAAAATGTGTTGATATATATTATATTGTGTATCTATATGTATATGTATGCATATGAATATATGTATGTCTATATTTATATGCCAATACACATGTAAATACACATACCATTTATATGCATATACATAAAAATATACATATGTATATGTTTATACACATGTATGTATACCATACATACATATGTAGATGTACATACTATATACATATGTATGTGTGTGTGTATTACAACAAATACAAGTCATGTCATACAATATAAAGTTATAAACTTCAATCAAACCATGTATGTATAAAATATAAAGATTACAACAAATATATGTATGTCTATATTTTTATGCATATACATAAAAATATACATATGTATATGTTTATGCACATGTATGTATACCATACATAGATATGTAGATGTACATACATCTATACATATGTATGTATATATATTGTATGTGTGTATATTACAACAAATACAAGTCGTGTCATACAATATAAAGATAAAAACTTCATTTTTAAATTATTAGTGCTGCCACAATAATGGGTTACACTTTCTGGAACATCCTGATTTTTGCTGCAATCACATATTTTTAGAAAATATAATGATTTAAGCCTTGAAAGGTTCCATTTAAAGGATTTTAATTGAAGAGGGTTTGATCAAACCCCCTTAGATTCCAACCCCCTTGGATAGAACCCCGCTAGTTTTAAACCATACCTATAATGGAGTCTCCTCTACACCTATCAAAACGCTGATAAAAAACCAATTTTGATTTATCTTTTGAGGGATCAAATGAATTCATTTAAAATTTATGCTTTGTAATTATGTAGTCCTTATTATAAGATTCCCAAAAAATATAATTTTAAATATATTTAATTTGATTATTATATTTATTTTTTATTTCTTGTGAATGTATGTTTTTCATCGAACATCAAGTTCTCTATTCTACACATGGAAAATTAGTAAATTATTAAAAAAAAATTCTAAAAATTATCTATGCACTAGGTATTGATGTCCTTGTTTCAACAAAAGAAAAAAAAATGAATTTCAATACATACAGAAAAAAGTTATGTTTTACGGAATATGCCTATGTCTAAATTATAATTGGTTTGACTTCAAAAATTAATTAAAAAATATATATTCAACAAAACATTATGAAACCAAATGCATACACTATATATCGGTGTTACCAATCTAAATTAAAAAGAACCAGAATTTTATCCTTTGTAGAAAAAAAGTTATGTGCTACGGAGGACACATCACTTTAAAAAAATATTGTTTACTATTAAAAACCAGTTATCAAAGGAGATGCAAAAAAATTTACAATTTAACTCCAAATTTTTTTTAAAAATATATATTTAGAATTTAGAAACAAAATCTCACAAATCACTAGTTCACATCATCTTCAAATTCCTAATGGTTTAGCCGCTACAGGTGTCAAAACGTGAAGATTTAGTTCAAAATATTAATTTCAATGTCAAGTTTGGCTAAAAAATGTGACCCATTATTGTGGGATGTTATATGTATAAAATATAAAGATTACAACAAATATATGTATGTCCATATTTTTATGCATATACACATAAATATACATACATTTATATGTATATACACAAAAATATACATAAATATATGTTTACACACATGTATGTGTGTAAATATTTATGTATACCATATGTAAATGTACATACATATATGCATATATGTATGCACATACATACATATGTGTGTGTGTGTGCGTGCGCGTACGTGCATGCATGTGTGTGTATTACAACAAATAAAAGTTATGTCATACTAGGATGAGTAGATATACTAGGATGAATGCTTTCCATGTCACTATATTCCTAAGCGAAAGCTTAGGAATGTAAGCGCAAGGTATCTAACAATTTTGATTCCTAATTTCTTGATAGCTAGTTACCTATGTTCAAAGGTTTCTTCGATTGAGTCATGATCTATTTCGTATGAGGATGCACTAAAGCCAATATTCTAAAATCATTAATGAAAGTGTTTAGTGGACAGTAATGTGGTTGTAATAAATGGAAAGTAGTTATCTCCTAATGAAAAGTTTCTCCTATTGGTGTAATATTTGCCAGCAGGCACAACAAAGATTTTAGATAGGAGTGCCTATGATCTTGGGTTTGGTCACTTGAAACTTGTTGAGTTTGGGATTTATTATCATCCTTGTCATGATTTGTTTCCCAGTGGTCTTCTAGTTCCTCAATATGTTGTTTTATTGTTACCATTGCTAAAGAGGCAAAGTTTTGTCCTCCCCATTTGAGTCATCCATCCATATGTGGTTATCTAGTTTTGTGGATGGTTTTTCCAGAGGATATAGAGATATTTGTTTTATATTGAATCTATTTCTAGAGCAACAATCTATCAAAGCCGCCACAATAGCTAGCCAAGGTCTACCTAGAATTTTTGGATACCCATTCTTGTTAGTCTACGGTTGGAGTATCCTAAAATCAACCAGATATTCCCAAGATTCAACAATAACCAGAACATTCTCCACAACTTCTTTTGGGATGGCTACCGATTGGTCTGTCATTTGTAGGATGGTGCTAGTGGGTCATAATTCAACAAGGGGTAATATTTTTTAGGAGTTCTACTAACATAACATTTATAGTAGCTCCTAAATCAACTAGTGCATTTGGGATTTGCTTATTGGCCATGGTAACTGTGGTAACAAGACTACCTAAATCTCCATATTTTGGAGGGAGGATCTTTCCCAAAAGGAGATTAGCTACCCTTCCTCCTGTATGTATGGTATTCAAGGATTTCTTCTTCCTTCCATGAGTCTTCACACAAGACGTTTAACAAGCTAGTTCAATTTTGGAATCTCTTTGATGGCCTGTAATAGGGGAATTTCAATATTCATCTATCTGAGTTCTTGGATTGGTTCAGATTCACTTAAGGGTAAATTTTTTTGGATTGACCTTAATCTTTCAGAAAATGAAACAAGTTCTATAGGAATTCCAAAATTAGGTTTTGGAATAGGTTTGAATGTGGGAACAACTCCAAACTTTAATTTTGTAGATACTTTAGGATTTGTATTGGGTAAAGCTCCAAAGTTTAAGTTTTGAGAGGGTCCCAATCTTGATTCCAAAGAAACATGAAGCCTATCTACAAATGAGGGTGTCAGTTCAAAATGTTAATTCTCCTTTTCAAAATTTTTCATATTGGAAGATGTAGGAGGTTTTAGCAAAGTTTTTCCTAAGTGTAATTGAACATTTTTAAAGCCAACTGAACTCATACTAGCAGTACTATGTTTTGTTGTACAAATAAGTGTAGTTGGTCTATTATTCTTGTGATTTGAGATTGGTTGTACAGGTAGCGCGGGTTGATTAACTTTTTTTGGTTGTGTAGGATTTTGCATGTTTGGTGGGGTAGGTAACAAACCCTATTGTTGGTTTGGTAGTTCACAAACATTTTTTTCTCCTTAATTAATTTTTTGCAAAAGGAAATTGGAATTCTAAATTTTTGGATTGTTTCCCCCTCTAGTACAAATCTGGATTCCCAAATTTGCTAATTATGGTGAGACAACTAACTCTCTATACTAAGAGTAAGAATAAGTGAGTTGAGGTGGCTTGGTGACCACTTGCAGAAGGGTGTGGTGCCTCATAGATCTATCACCATCTGCCATAGTGAGTGTTGTAGCCAATCGCTGCTTGACACCTCCAATGGTGAAATAGACTATAAGAAATAAGTAACCAATCTAGTAACCATGGAAGTCCTCGTAAAGAGTTAACAAGCTTTATGTTTGAAAGTAACTACCTCCCAAAGGTAAAGGGACAAAAATGTCTAACTTGGATAAGGAAAAAGGTAGCAAGGTATCCTCTTAACTCTTTGTACGAAGAGTGGTATCTCATGGATCTCATGCGAGACTTGGTACCTAAGATTAAGTGCCTCCCCATCACCACCTCTTGAAGAGAGCAATGCTATTCTATGGATTCACTACAATTGGAGTACATAAGGAAAATTGAAGATCCAAGGGAGAAAATTGGAGGAAGTTGTAAATTCCTAAGTAATTGTGAAATTCTTTATGGTATTTTTCTTAAGGTGACGAGTTCATTTTTTTTTGTTAACTCAGGGGTATCCCTGCGACCTAGCCCAGTGACTGACCCTCCTTACCTTGGGTTTACGTATTGCCAAGTTGGGGACGGGAGGATGCGAGTTGGGGCAAGACTAGTCCCCTGGGGATGCACACAATAGCCCGCAAGCCATGTGCATCAGGTAATCCCGGGCCTCGGAGTCGAACCCAAGACTCAAGCCAACTCTGCTACCCGTGCGGGCTAAGGCGATGAGTTAAATTTAGCCATATAAATACATATTCATGTTATGCACCCTTTTTAGAATTAAATCAATTGCGAGATCCATAGCCTATTCTTTATTTCCCTTAGACTAAGGGATAAAGTTAGGGAAAAATTTAATAATAATATTTTAAATTATCCTAGCGACTTTATTTTTATAACATTGTAAAAGGACAACTTATGTATTATTATTTTAATAAAGTGGGTTTTATAAATATTTTATTAAAATTTTAAGAGGGGAAAAAAATTCAAATTAAAAAGTGACTATAAAAGGAAGATATTAGCATAGAAGAAGACATCTATTGTCTATTGAATTCAAACCCCTTTTCAAAGCTTGAGCACTTGTGTTCATCTTCTCACATGAGGACGAAAACCCTTTAGTGTACTAGAATTTGGATGACAAAAATTCTTTTGGTTTCTATTTTGGATTGGAGGATGAAAACCCTCTTGCCCATTTGAGGTGATTCCATTTAGAGATCACATTGGTGTTGAAAGATTGAAGTTAATTCCAATTTCATTTTAGCATTTGAATATTTCAAATAGAGTTCTAGACTTGTGTGAATTCTAGTGTTAAAATTATAATATTTCAAAGTATTTTTTATTCATAGCAAATCTTAATCTATTTTTGGAGGTTTACCTAGCGGTACACATTTTACATACTGTCGTACAATATAAGGGCATGTCCCCATACTGTTGCTTAGCTTATTTTAGCTAGTAGCCACTCCTCAAATTTTTAAGGAGATATTTGTGGAGCTAGTAACCCCATGAATATTTTATTTTATCTTAAGCAGTTATCTTAATTTGTAGTTTTTACTATATATAAAAAATAAATTATCTTAGTTATCTTAATTTAGAAGAAAATAAAAAAAGAGGAGGGAAGGAAATATATGCAGCCACATGACATATTTTTCATTATGCAGTGGTTGCTTATTTCCAGCCCCCCTTTTTTCCATAACTAAAGTGCAATTTCTAAATAGTCGTTGCTCGACAAAAAATAGGGAAAGATTCTATATTATCATTTTCCCATAATTGTAAATTTCCATGGGGCCACTCCAACTAGTTATTTTTACACTGCTTAAAAATAACTTAAGGAGCGACATAAAGACACGGGGTAACCCCATGTCCCCATGCGACTGCTTAAGTTACTTTTCTCCTTTGGAGTGGCCCCATAGAAATTTATAATTACTAGTAAATGATAATATAGAATCTTTCCCTATTTTGTGGAGCAACTACTGTTTAGGAATTGCAAATAAGCTTTGGAAAAAAAAGGGGGGATGGAAATAAGCATAATGAAAAATATGCATGTGGTTGCATACATTTCCTTCTCTTTTTTTAATTTTCTTTTAAATTAAAATAATTAAGATTTTTTTTTTGGTTTTTTATATAATAAAAACTACAAATTAAGATAACTGCTTAAGAAAAATAAAATATTCATGGCTCCACAAATATCTCCTAAAAAAATTGGGCAGTGGCTAATAAGTCAATGTTTTTTAGGAGATATTTGTGGAGCTAGTGGTGACCCTTGTAAGCAATTATATATAAAAAATAAAAATAAATTATCTTAATTTAGAAGATTTTTTTTTTTTTCAAAGGGAAAGAAATATATGCACCCACATGGCATATTTTTCATTAGTGGATGTTTATTTCAACCCCTATTTTTTTAGAACTTATTTGCAATTCCTACATAGTCGCTGTTTCGCGCTGCTTAAGCCATTTTTCTCCTTAAATTTAAATAGTTGGAGTGGTCCAATATAACCCAATGGAAATTTAAATTATGGGAAAATGATAATATAGAATCTTTCCCTATTTTCGTGGAGCAGATATTGCTTAGGAATTGCAAATAAGGTGTAGAAAAAAATGGGGATTGGAAATAAGCAGCCACGCATAATGAAAAATATGCCATAGAAAAAAATAAATTATGGGAAAAGGATAATATAGAATTTTTCCCTATTTTCGTGGAGCAGCTATTGCTTAGGAATTGCAAATAAGGTGTAGAAAAAAAGAGGGGTTGAAAATAAACAGTCACGCATAATGAAAAATATGTCCTAGAAAAAAATATTCATAAGATCCCCAACGCCACAAATATCTCCTAAAAAAATTGAGCGATAGCTGCTAGCCAAAATAAGTTAAGTAGCAACATGGGGACATGCCCGTTGCTGCTTAGCTTATTTTGGCTAGCAGCGACTGCTTATTTTTTTTTAGCAGATATTTGTGGAGCAGTGACCCCATGAAATTTTATTTTTCTGCTTATTTTAAGCAGTTAACTTAATTTGAAGTTTTTTATTATTTAAAAAAAAAAATAAAAAATAAAAAATAAAAAATAAAAAATAAAATTTTTAAGGGAAGGAATTAAATGCATGACATATTTTTCATTATGCAGTGGCTGCTTATTTCCAACCCCCCTTTTTTTCTAAGCTTATTTGAAATTTCTAAGCAGTAGTTGTTCCACAAAAATAGGAAAGATTCTATATTATCATTTTCCTACAATTATATATTTGCATGGGGCCACTCCAACTGCTTAAAACTGCTTAAATTTAAATAGAAAATTAACTTAAACAGCAGAGGGTGTCGTATCTTAACAAAGATCATCACATCTTCTCAACAGCGGCCGTACCTATCATATCCATCACAACAGTTATTTTAAGATGATGGGCTGCCGCACTATAAAAAGGTTGTCATACCATTAGGAGGATCGCAGTCCCATCTAGTTAATTAGTAATAAATATATGTTTCAGCTGGGTATTACTGTTTCATTCAGTATTTATATAGACTATCCCATCTGCTGTTTGTGAGTGATCAGTTTACTGTGAGAATATTATCAGTGAAGTGTAAGGAGTTTTCACTAACTAGTTTAATATTCTGCATGTTGCTATTCTATATTTCCTTATTGTCTTGAATTTGCAAGTCAGAAAATACGAAAAAAAATTGTAGGGTTTTATAAAAATATCAAAAAGGGTCATTACAATGCACACTTAATTTAATCTGCTCTTATGCTAGTTGGGTGGGTGTGTGTGTGAGAGTGAGTCTAGTAAAATTTCATCTCCTTAGCAAAGACTATTAGATCTTATAATTTAACCTGCTCCAATGTTATTGTTACTACATCTATTGGGTTGGAAATGGAATACATAGCAATCTCCCTTGTTTAATTACATCTAATTAAAGTTTGCCATTATTGAATTATTTTTCTTACACCTTTGCATAGATTAGTTATGCTATGTGTTTGAATAACTATTAACCATATTTTCACACTAAATTTACTCACCATCTTTCATTGTGCAGATTATCTGAACCACGATTCTTTCATTGCGCAAATTTTGAAGTAACTTACAGACTTTCTAAAAATGGTGAGTTAATGGGAATTCAAATTGTGCTAATGTGTTCTCCTTACGTATATTACGGTTTTAATCTTAAAACCCTAAACTTATACAGTAAAATATTCATATGTTTACAGATATCAGGGTTTTAATCTGGAAAACCTAAAACTATACGATAGAATATTGATATGTCTGCTTTATCGAGAAGTTAATGCAGGCATTGCATTCATCGTTTATTTATATTATCTATTTTTCATGGAATTTCCAACTACTATATTCGTCAATAAAGGAAATTTCAAAACTCTGTTAGCTAAGTTTTTGCATAGTGAATTTCAAATAAGATTGGTATTGTGCTAATAGGAAACTTTGAAACATTAGAACTTAAACAATCTATGGACTCTAATCTAGAAGAATCTTGCAAGAAGAAGACCTTATGTTTTTCATCATAGTTAACCTAAAATTGATATTTTTATATTTCTATGAGCTAGAAAGATTCGCCTGCCATTTGATACTTAGAACAAATTGAAATTTCCATCCCTGAAAATAAACAATAATCCCAAGCTGTTATGTCTATTATTTACAACTTTGGTTTGCTTTCTGAAAGAGTTAAATAATTTGTGCCAGGAGCGCAAGAATGGAAAATACAACTCTTTTTTTGTTTAAGGTAACTGGGAACATCGGCAAGCCCAGACCAGTTTCTAGGGACGAACAATTCTTAGTCCTGCATGCCTGTCAAGTTGTGGATCTTCTTTTTTGGAACACAGAGATTTCAACTCAAATCACTTTCTTTATGAATGCAGCACTCTACCGTTACATCACAACCACATGGACTGGAAAATACTATATTGATCCTTACTCATTTTGGAGATATTTTAATGTACAGTGTCTTTAAGTTTAGGTTTAGATCAGCCTCATCTTGTTTTAGGGTTGTTTGAGCTTTGGGCTATATGTTACTGAATGAATATTTTATTAGAGAAATTGAAGCTTTCATAATCCATAATGATTATTAAAAATTGTTTTAGAATATTAATTGTTTGGAAAAGAAAAATTGAATCAACATTTCAGAATATGCTTTGCATGATTAATTCATTCTGATGGTGGTCCACAAAGATTGGCCAGAAACATCGGTTGAAGAGCTTCGATCACAGACATGTTCTTTGTCTGTTGGTGCCTAGAACTTTTTACATGAACAATTAGATGATCAATAACAACCTTGAAGTATGTATTATGCAAAATGATTGTGCTTTACTGCCATATGGTTCACTTGTATAGAGCTGTGTTTGTCATACATTTTTTGTAAATGAAATATATGGTTATATATGGAATTAAACTAATACATTCTGTTCTTGTGAGCTGTGGTCAACATACTTTTGGTTTAACGTGTCAGTGGAATATCTCATAATTAGTAATTTTTGACAGGTTAAAAAAAGGACATCCCGTCAAAAGGTGAAAGATAAAGCCAATAAAAATGCATCTGCAACTACAACGGTATGATTCAGCACAATTTGGTATAGCTTTTAGCTTTGAGATTACCAGTGTAAGCAGCTAAAGGCATATTTTTTAAAGGCCTCTTTGATTTTGGAACTTGCCTTTTAACTATTGATCATCTGTGTTTGTGTTGCATTGCTATTGTTCAGGAAGAAAATGAATCTACACCAGCAGAAGAAAGGTCTGTGATCGCTTATTAACAAGGTTTCTTTTCCTAGCGGTGGTAGTTCTATGTTGAGAATGCACATTCAATTGCTATATTTTTTTTCCTCTTCTCCTACCTGTTGTGACCAAATCACACATCGCCCCATTAGGAATAGGGACCCCCCTTTTTTTTGAGCTCTGAGTTTTCAATGAGTTTTCAACGAGATTTTAATGATGATTTGACTCATTTTCCTCTGCCGATATGGTAACAATTTCCTTGCCTATGATCTTTGGTTCACGATTAAGGGTAGATGAACTTGCAATAATGAAGAATTGTGATCAAATCCTATCTAGATATTGAGTTTTGAAGTCAATCCTGAAGAATGTTTGAGACCCTGAAAAGACTAAGCCTGGAGCCTGAAATCCTGAAAATCCTGAAAAATGGCTAAGTCTGAAATCTGGTGAATCCTCCAAATTCTATATTTTGCATCTTAAATCCGGTGGATTCGGGACCTATCTCAAACATCCTGAAAGGTATATTGAAAAATATTTAAAGTATAAGAAATTCAATCTCTAAACTTATACTTAAATATATTTTTCAATATACCTTTACTCACGCGATCCTGAAAATGCTTGACGATTTCAGAGGATTCAAAATCCTGAACTAATGCGACTGGACACTTAGATGGCGCGAATCTGGGCGCAAAACCACGAAGGAGAAGACACTTGAGCCAGAGGATTTCGATCACTCCATCTAGTGCGCCCATCAAAACCTTGGTCCAATGCGAAAATGTCAGAGGATTTCAAAACTCGATCTATTGCGTCCAAACCAAAACGTCATTTCGAAGGGAAAAATGGAGATTTCAATGTCTTGAACTAGTGCGAAAATGAAAAGGCAAGTCTTAGAGCAAATCTTGGAGCGAATTTTGATGATCAAAGTCAGAGGATTTTAATCCTCCAAGCAATGCGCCACCTTCCAAGTCCCTTATCAAAGCGCTCAACAAGAGGATCCAAATTGCTCATCCAATGCGCCAGCACTCTAGAGGATTTGCCAAGCTGATCTAATGCGCCATATCCAAAGGGGAGAGTGAAGTTTGGTGTTGAAGAATCCAAATTGCTTATTCATTGCGCCATACATGAGAGGGATCTTAAAACATGATTTTATACGCCAAGGTCTAGAAGATTCATGAAGTCAAGCAATGCGCCACTTCCTTGAGCAAGGAAAAAACGAAGTATTAAGAGGATTTTGATTCTTCAACCAATATGAAATGCCAAGAAGAATAAAAAAACTTGATCTAGTGCGAAATACAAGAGGATTCTCTATCTTTGATCTAGTGCGTCTAGAAGAAGACAACACTAAGCTGATCTAATGCGAAATATAAGAGAAGAGGATTCTACAACATGATCCCATGCGCTTGAGAAGAAGAAAATTCCAACCTACAAGAAGATTATCAAGACTTTATCTAATGCGTCCATCAAAAGGAGTTAGAAACATTTAATAATTGTTGCCTTGGAAAACGTGCAAAATGCATTTATTAAATAAAGATCAAATCTAAATTAAATGTTCGTGCACAATAGTAAAGGAGGTCGGCCTAGAGAAAAGGAAAAGTTTTTAAAGCAAATTATGTATATATACTTCATTTCCTTTTCATTTTTATCATTCTCAAGAGCAGATTTGTTCTCCAAGAGCAGAATTTTCTTCAAGGAGCAGCAACAAGAAGTTTTTTTTAGAAGTATAAATTTGATTTTATCAAATTTTGCCAAGTGGTGGATCAAATTGCAAGGTATCAAATACAAAACAGCTCATCAAGTAAGTCTGATCTGAGTTTTTTCTGATCTGATTTTTTTATTTTTCTTTCATTAGATGCCTTGAAATTGTTCAAATATTGATAAAATTCTAGAAGGACAAGTGGATTTTCATAGATTCCTTGAATCTAGATAGCAATATTTCATAATTATAAAAGGAAATTTCATAATTTAATCCACTAAGGTGGCTGAAGTAAGATTGTGTTTGCAATTACTTATTCGCGTCAAGTTTGCAGGAATGTCAATGATGCTAAAGAGTCATCAAAGAAGAAGAAGCTGGAACCACCTTCATGCTAGGAGTAAAGTCAACCAATTGTCATGTAAAGAAGACATCAAGTAGCTGCTCCACCATAAAGAAAGTGTTATCATCAAGTTGGAGCATTTCATATATTCTACTTCATTCAAGATCATCTTCCAGGAAGCATCATTCTAAGAAATCTACATCACTTCAAGAGGTAGCTGCTCCAAGACGTCACAGCAAGATATATCTCAAGTCCTCTTCATCAATGACATCATGAAAGATCCTACGTCAAGTTCCTTCGAGCTTCAAGATCATCTTCAAGGAATCATTTCATCAACTATATCATGCGTCCATCAAGAGCAAGTGTTTGAATCACTTTCACCTTGCGGAGGGAACACTACTCTAAAGGATTATACCTCAAATCTTCTACATCATCGAGTTGGAACACTTCATTGAAACTTCCAAAAGCATTCATCCATCAAACTTCAAGACTCTTCAAATTTCCAAGTCCAAGAGAGTCTCCTACTCTTCATGAAGAAATCAAGTGTCATCATCTACTCTCTAGCCTACATGAAGATACATCGAAGAAGATTCACATCAATCTATCTGCAAGAAGAAGAATCATAAAGTTAGTCAAGTGAGGCGACAACTATCATACATCCAGTTAACAAGAAGAATGAACAAGACAAAGATCCACAGGATGTATTCCTAAATATACAAGTTCAAACAATCACATTGAATACATCATTACAAGTGATACAATTTTCAAAGTATGCTGAGTTGGCACTTATGTGGCGAGTACACATTATTTAATTTTGATTAGCCGCATTATTTAATGCATGCAATGTATCATTTAATAAAAGAAGTCAAAGGGATTCCTATGTGGAGGAATATTTTAAATGCTTTCGCCTTACCTTATCACATTGGAAAACGTGCCTTCATTGCCTCTCTCTTTTTTGCTAAAAATAGCAAGTTGTTGTAACTACCTCTGAGGTGGCACGATCTAAGCCCTTGGCTATCGAATCAATCTTAGCCATTCATTGTATACTGGAGCACTATATAAAGGCCTTGTTGCCTCATTTGTAATTCATTAGAAATATAGATTAGAAATATAGATTAGAGATATAGATTAGAAGGAGATCATTAGTAGTAGTAGAGAGTAGATTTTAAGAGTAGAATAGAAGAGACTCTCAAAATTCTCTGAGAGAACTTGAAATTGTTGTAAATATTCCTCAAAGTTAATGCAAAGACATTGGAGCTACTTGTTTGGTGTTAAGTATTATCTTGTGGAGTATCATGGTTTCCTGAATCTTGATGGAATTAAGAGATGTTTCAAATAGCTTAGAAATAGATTAGAAGTGCATTGATGTAATGAAGATGCGTAAAGATATTTGATGAATTCTTCTGGTTCATACTTTTCGTGTATTGTCGAAGGCAATCCACTTTGCAAAGTTAGACTGAACCTTCATTTTCTTTAGTTCGGTTGTGAATGCTTGTTCAAATTGCGCCAGCTGTGGGTGTTTGGATGGAGATTTACAACATGAAAATCCTTGAGTTTCCTTAGAAGATTGCACCAGCTTCGTGTAGTTGTTGGTTCTCATGGCGAAGCGAAGTCTGGTTTCATGAGGAGTTTGTCTATCTTTACATGTTTCATTATCTCATTGTCCTTAGATTAGCCTTCTAAACCCTTACCCCCTTTTTTATTTTCTTTATCATAGAAGCCTTGTATATACATCATCCACATCAAAGGAGGAATAAGTCGAATGAAAGGAGAAGAGTCTATATAAGTCCCTTTGTGTTTAAACAGCAGAATCATACTTAAATCGCTGAGCTGTCTCTTACCAAAAATATCAGAAGGAACCTTGGAGTCATCTCGTTTGATCACTTAGTTCAGCATCCGAGAGGCTTTGCTCAAGAGAGAGTCAGATACTCAGTATTTCACTCTATTGTTGACTTGTCAAAAAACAACCATCAACACTACCCTATTTCACATCATATGATGACTTTTGTTTTTAATTGTTGGTGAAAATACAAATGCCATATTGGCTATGTATATCGATTTATTGCAGTCAAGCATGCATGAAAGAAATGAGGTCTTAATTTCATCCAAATTAGTTTGGGAATTCGGTGGACAATACCCAGTGAGGGATTGGTGGTATTGTCTTAATGCAACAAACAATATGCGAAAAGTGAAATATGAAATAGCTCTTATTCAGAATAGAGAGATCATACAAGTTGACAAACTCTATGGAAGAGATGCATGCCTACTACTTTGTCTCATTTATTCGAAAGCAACCAATATGTAATATCCCTGACGGATATTGGCTAAAAGTCTGAATGCTCTGATTTGATTTTCTGAATCTTGTAATTTTTCAATTAAACCCTAGGACTGTATACTGATTTTTTATCTCTGCACCTTTCAATACAAGCATGAAACGTACACTAACGAATACAGAGTGATAGCAAACAAATTATAAATCTGCAGTCTTCTCCCTTGTAAGTTGCACCACAGACTTTCATACAAAGATGATAGCAATGGATGATAGATTAAATCAGAACTTGCTGTTACCAATCAAACTTCAAATCTCTCAATTCATATCAGCAATTCATAGCTCTATGACAGCCATTAACAATACTTAACCTGATATTACAAATCAGAAGTATATTTGCAATTTGAACATACCAATTTCAATGAAACAATGGATGACAATAAAACTCAGATATGCTGCTATAAAATCAGATTGCAATATGACTTCACATTACATCATTTTAATGGCGAGATGATGGCCAATACTCAAATGCAGATTGCAAATATACCACAAAATGCCTCCAAACTAAACGGTGCGGAACACTGTAGTAGCGGTGCGGAACACTGTAGCAATCTGCAACAAATCATTGAATCTCTAAAATCTTCAATTCCAGCTAATGCAACATTCAAACCCTTCTTCAGAGATGCCAATTTAACCTTCAAAACTCACAGAAAATGTAGAACAACACTTTGAAGCACAATTGTGAAGCCTAAAGCAACTTCACCTCAATGCTCGTAAGGGAGCATTTCCTCGGTACAGCGAATGCAAGGGAACATCATCTTGTCAATTAGCTGAATACAATTTGTCAAAAGACAAAAACCCAAAACCAAGTATCTGAAAAACATTTAGACATTCAAAACATGACTTCAAATGACTCTCAGGCTTGCTTTTAAAGCCATTACATTAATTAGGCCCAGCCTAATTTTATTAAATGAGAGTTTACATGTACACATCAGACCAAAGCATTTTAAATGCTTTTACATGAACTTTATTAAATGCTTGCATTTGTACTTTTTAAATGCTTGTTCACAACAACATGAACTTTATTAAATGCTTGCATTTGTACTTTTTTAAATGCTTGTTCACAACACTTTTTAATAAAGTGTAGTACTACTAACTTAGTAACTTAAATAAAATATTAATTTTATAAAGTAAATAAAATACTTTACAAAATTAATTTATAATTAAAACAATTTTAAGTTACTCCAAAATTGGGGACATGACAGCCCTCCCTTCCCGAAATTGCTTGTCCCCAAGCAATAGGAAGAAAAACTGAACTCAATCAATTCCTGGATCCCAAATCCAGCGAGGTTCCTCAAGCATGCTCAATCGCATCTCTTCAAGGCTGCTGACGAAGAAGATCCTAGGACCGCTTCCGTTGTCGCACAATGTAGCAAACACATCCATGCTCAACCTCCAATGACACATCCATATCATGAAGCAACTTGATACCTTGCTGAAAGAGATTGAACTATCATACTCATCCTCATATAACTCACTTGTTGAAGCTATGTTAACATCAAATCCAATCACCAAAGCATCATCACAATAATACTATATCAAAACATAGGCATACTCACTAAATCCATTATGAATAAGAAAATTCATCAACTCTGAATCAAATGATTGTGTGTCATTAAGAATGTCATCTTCTTTCCTATCCATATCTTGATTCTCTATCCCATGTATCTCATGATTCATTTGTTGGAAATCATTTACCCAATAACTGAAAACCAAATCCAAATGAATACCAATGTCATCACTAATGTTCAATGGTGAGTAAACAACATCCATAGGCCATCCTCCAATGATGTAGACATGATCCAAACCTCTACAAAGCTCCCAAACAGCTGCTGTCCTCCAAGTGTCATGAAGGATATCTATCTGTTCGCCTGTATACTCAATGTCACTATCAAACTCCATACAAAGTTCATTCCTCATATACCACATGTCTTGAATCCTCTTTGTCTCAATCATACCATGGTGTATCAAATCAAAAATCTTGAGCCTTGGATAATCCATATACTCATCATGTGTGATGACCAATAAAGTGCCAAAGGTAGGAAGTGTCTTCCCACGCTCATTATGATGAACAATAACTACCACCAACTGCTTTTGCAAAGGAATAGTACTGCTGCCCTCAAACAAATCAGGGATTATATCATGCCAATCAACTCCATGATCAAAATCTGCCATTTCATTAGAATAATCAGCAATAACATCATGCCACTTTTCTCCATCAAATGCTGATCCTAAGCAAGAAACTTTATATGCATCACCTATGTCTTCTTCATGTGAATCACATTCTTTATGGTTGATCATGTTCTCTTTATCATCATGAAGTGTCATGAGTTCTTCATGTGAATCTTCTTCCTCATGGATAATCTGTGACAAAGACTATGTCTTGTCCTTGCATGTATGATTGAACACCAATGGTATGCCCTTCATGATTGATCATGATCTCAAGTTCACTCTCAAATATATGATCATCAACAATGTTAGTCTCTTCATGAAGAACCATACCTTCATCCAACATAGTTGATTTGTCTTCAACTACCATGTGTTTTTCTTCAATATGTGGCTGAAGTGTACTTGAATCCTCATACTCTTCATCACTATCCAATGAGTCTTCATTATACCACGAACACTTGAACTTCATGTAATCATTAAAATTGATTCTATTCTGCGCATACATAGGAAGAGCATCATACTTGTTTATCAAGGCTGTCAATTTTTCTTCTATAGATTTGTCAACTGTAGGTGTTCTTCTCGTATTCATGGCTTCAGCTCTTCTTTCAAAACAAACCCATAGGCTGGCAGGATCATGGCTCTGACTCACAGGCTGGCAGGTCTATGGCTCTGATACCACTGTAAAATACCCTTCTAGAAATGACTGAAATTTTTTACCAATTTAGATAAGATTTCTTGCACACTTCAATTAAATAACATCACCAAATGAACAAGGAATCGTATCATATCAAACCCACATCAACTTTGCATATATGAAACCAACAAATAAATGAAACATGAAATGTCAAGTGGCTGGAATTTATTTCAGTCCATGTCTGATTTTATATCAGACTTAATTACAAGTCAATTTGAAGTCCAAATATATCAAACTTTGCATACAAATATAGCCCACAACCTCTAGAATGTTGATGGCTATCAAATGGACACAAAACACTCTTGCAAGAGCTTCAACAAAATTCTGATGAAAACTTTCTGTATGTTGATCTGACTGTTGAGAGTGTACTTTTTGTCCAGCCAAGGGTTTACAATGAAATATCATGAAATAACCCTTCCAAATGCACTCTATGAATGCATAGGAATGTCTTCTATCAAGCACAACTCTTCAATCTTCAAACCTTTGATCAAATTCACCTAAAAAGCCCTGAAATTTCAATGTAAGTCGCTGTTATAAAAATCAGACCCTGCTGTTGCAAAATCAGACCCTGCAAAATATGAAAATACCATCTAGAATGTATTCCAAATTCACTAAACTACCTTGGTAGTCAATCCTCTACACCAAGAGCTCAAATAGATATCAATGTCACTTCCAAACTCATCAAATAACCTGCAAATGTAATTCAATGATGAAATCTGTATGACAACATCTCACAAATGGTTATGGGATCATCACCACAACATTCAAGGGAACATCTCCTTGAAAAATAACTAGAAAATCGGAATTTTCAGTCATAAACAATAATAAAGAAAACATACCATAGCATCATTTATTTCAAAATGAAGCTCAAGTCATCTATTTAAACTCTTCAAGCTTTGATGTCCATCCTCTTGGCAATTTTGGAATGCATTTTGAAATCCATCAATATAAATTAAGGAAATGGAACACTATTGAATGATCTTCACTTGAAATGCTTTCATTTAAAACAATCTTCAATTATTTTAAATGAATTTTGCTCCTCCTCTATGGATCGATCCTCCTTAAGCTTGGCCTTTGACACTTGCATTGAATTTTGAGATTGCAATCATTTAAAATCTTCCTCTTTGCTTGGGCGATCAGCTACATGCATTTAATTTTGTGTTTGAAATGCATTTAAAATCCTTCTAACCTCCAACTAGTACTTGCAATGATTGGGCGATTGCATTAAATGATGCCGGCCAGCAACAATCATTTAATTTTGTTTTTGTTTTGCATTTAAAATAGATCCTTCCTTAACCGCCGCCACTTCATACAAGAATGCTAGCATTTAATATATCAAACAATATAATTTTAAATGCTGTTTACTTCACATAACCGCTCCATGCATGATCGCTGCCACTCCTTGCAAGGGTATCATTGCATTTAAAATTGCTATGAAACAAATTAAATAATTTCAACTTCTTATCGCTCCCCTTTAGGCTTTGGATACCACACACTTGCAATTTTAAATGTCTTCTACTTGGCGAATGAGCTTTGCATTCCTCAATGCAAATCGAACCCTCTTCAGCATAGTCATGGGCTCTATAAACAAGACTCATATGAAATAACATTGAATATTCTTCATGCATCGATCCATGTGGCTTGATATTAAATTTGAATTGGGCACATTTTGACTTGTCAAAACTCTTTCATAAATAGGTCCTACCTGGAGCTATCCATAATTACACATCTCCATACAAAATAGATTAGAGAAAATGTAATTAAATGCTCTGATACCACTGTAATATCCCTGACGGATATTGGCTAAAAGTCTGAATGCTCTGATTTGATTTTCTGAATCTTGTAATTTTTCAATTAAACCCTAGGACTGTATACTGATTTTTTATCTCTGCACCTTTCAATACAAGCATGAAACATACACTAACGAATACAGAGTGATAGCAAACAAATTATAAATCTGCAGTCTTCTCCCTTGTAAGTTGCACCACAGACTTTCATACAAAGATGATAGCAATGGATGATAGATTAAATCAGAACTTGCTGTTACCAATCAGACTTCAAATCTCTCAATTCATATCAGCAATTCATAGCTCTATGACAGCCATTAACAATACTTAACCTGATATTACAAATCAGAAGTATATTTGCAATTTGAACATACCAATTTCAATGAAACAATGGATGACAATAAAACTCAGATATGCTGCTATAAAATCAGATTGCAATATGACTTCACATTACATCATTTTAATGGCGAGATGATGGCCAATACTCAAACACAGATTGCAAATATACCACAAAATGCCTCCAAACTAAACACAAATGGTACGGAACACTGTAGCAGCGGTGCGGAACACTGTAGCAGCGGTACGGAACACTGTAGCAATCTGCAACAAATCATTTAATCTCTAAAATCTTCAATTCCAGCCAATGCAACATTCAAACCCTTCTTCAGAGATGCCAATTTAACCTTCAAAACTCACAGAAAATGTAGAACAACACTTTGAAGCACAATTGTGAAGCCTAAAGCAACTTCACCTCAATGCTGGTAAGGGAGCATCACCAAACCAACAACTACCAAGGGATCATCTCCTCGGTACAGCGAATGCAAGGGAACATCACCTTGTCAATCAGCTGAATACAATTTGTCAAAAGACAAAAACCCAAAACCAAGTATCTGAAAAACATTTAGACATTCAAAACATGACTTCAAATGACTCTCAGGCTTTCTTTTAAAGCCATTACATTAATTAGGCCCAGCCTAATTTTATTAAATGAGAGTTTACATGTACACATCAGACCAAAGCATTTTAAATGCTTTTACATGAACTTTATTAAATGCTTGCATTTGTACTTTTTAAATGCTTGTTCACAACAACATGAACTTTATTAAATGCTTGCATTTGTACTTTTTTAAATGCTTGTTCACAACACTTTTTAATAAAGTGTAGTACTACTAACTTAGTAACTTAAATAAAATATTAATTTTATAAAGTAAATAAAATACTTTACAAAATTAATTTATAATTAAAACAATTTTAAGTTACTCCAAAATTGGGGACATGACACAATATATACATTGTTTTGAATAAAAAACTTAGTAAGACTTCTAAACTATGGTTTCCCTTGGAAACCAAAGAGTCACTGTTACGGAAAGGTAATCTAAAAATATATTGATTAGAAGAGTATATGTTACAAGATATAGCGGAGCTGTATATAAAGATTTACAAAGGCTAAAAATAGCCAAAAAGGAAAAAAGCAGAGAAGATAAACATTGACCATTAGAAATTAACTAACTTTAGTTTAATACCCTCCCATAATGGTCAATCAGTCAACAACACCAAGATGCCCCCTAAATTTGATAAATTTATCTAGGCTCAGAGATTTGGTGAGAATATCGGCAGTCTGGTCCTCTGTAGGAACACACTGCAACACAACAGATCCATCTTCAACAAGCTGGCGAATGAAGTGACAATGAAGATCAACATGTTTTGTCCGTTCATGAAAGATAAGATTTTTGGCAAGTTTCAACACCCCTTGATTGTCACAATACAAGGGTGAAGGGCCTGCTGGAGACATTTGCATGTATGAAAGCATCTTTCGAAGCCAAACTGCCTCACAGGGTGCTTTAACAACTCCCCTATATTCAGCTTCTGTGGAGGAGAGAGCCACTGCTTGCTGCTTCTTGCTGGTCCAAGTGACTGCACCTATGCCCAAACTGAAAACATATCCAGAGGTAGACTTCCTGTCATCAACAAAACTTGCCCAATCTGAATCTGTAAAACCGATCAGCTGAGGATCTTTGCACCTGCCATACAGAATGCCAAAGTTGGAAGTGTCGTGCACGTATCGCAACACACGCTTGGCGGCAACCCAATGTTCAGCTTTAGGAGCTGTCATGAAGCGAGAGATGTAGCTGACTGCAAAGCTAAGATTAGGGCAAGTGGCAATGAGATAGATGAGACTACCCACTAATTGCCTGAATGCAGTTTTATTTTCTACAGGATAGTTTGAATTAGCAGAGAGTTTCAGGCCTCTCTCCATTGGTGTAGAAGTAGGTTTTCATTTTGTCATCCTAAATTTATCCAACAGATTCCGAGCATATTTCGACTGAGAGATAAAGATGCTGTCAAATTGCTGCCACACCTCAATATTGAGGCAATAATGCAGGAGGCCCAAGTCTGTCATGTCAAATGTGTGACTGAGATCATGTTTGATCTGGTGAATCAAGGTTTGGAGCTGCCAGTAATTATCAAATCATCAACATAAACAACAATGAGGAGTCTATCATCAACATACTGGTTGACATACAGATTGGAATCAGAAGGACTCCGCTGAAAACCATGATCGACAAGATACTGATCAATCTTGAGGTACCATGCCCGTGGAGCCTGTTTTAGGCCATAGGGAGCTTTCACCAATTTGCACACTTGATGTTCTTTCCCAGCAACCTTGAAGCCAGGAGGTTGCGTCATGTAAACTTCTTCCTGCAACTCTCCATTGAGGAAGGCACTCTTGACGTCCATTTGATGGACTTTCCACCCAAACTGGGCTGCCATAGCAAGGACAAGCCAAATGATGCTCATTTTTGCTGTAGGAGCAAAAGTCTCCTCATAGTCGACACCTTTTTGTGAGTAACCTTTGGTGACCAACCTAGCCTTATATTTGTCAAGAGTCCCATCAGCCTTGTACTTGACTTTGTATACGCATTTGCATCCAACGGGCTTCTTCCTAGGAGGAAGATCAGACAGAACCCAAGTATTGTTCTTCAGAAGACTCTGGTGCTCAGCATCCATAGTCTTTTCCCATTCAGGTATACCTTTAGCCTCAGAATATGTTTGAGGCTCTGAGATGCTGTGAAGATTGGCCATGAGGGCAAAATTGACAGTATTTTGCTGCTTGCTCTTCTTCCGAGCAGATCTACCCTCGAGGAGTTCATTATCATGAAGATCACCAATGGTTTTGGTCCACCATTTCAGCCGGAGAGCAGATGAACCAACATCTGAAAGAGGGGCTTCAGTATGACCATCTGAAGGAGGGGCCGGAACAAGATCAAGAGGATCCAGAATATCCTGAGAAGGGGCGGGTGCTGGAACACCAAGCTGAGGTGCTAGCAAAACTGCAGGATCCCTCCCATTAGGTGGAGCTAAAGGAATGCGAACACCTAAATCTGAAGCCTTCAAAGGCTGATCCTCAGTATGAATAGATGAAGTAGATAGAAGGAAGGGCCCAGTAGTTTCATCAACTACATCACGACTGAATATGAGACCGTTAGTGTCTACATCAATCAGTCTGTAAGCCTTATGATTTTCACTATACCCAGTGAACATGAGTTTCTGGCTTTTGGAGTCCAACTTAGTGCGCTTGGCATTTGGAATCCAAACATGAGCAATGGAACCGGAAATTTTCAGATGGTTGACATGAGGCTTACGTCCAGACCAGGCTTCCTCAGGAGTCATCTTTCGAACGACATAGGTGGGAGACCGGTTCAGAAGATAGACAGCAGTGTAGACTGCTTCAGCCCATAACTTCTTAGGAACACTTCTATGTTCCAACATAGAACGTGCCATCTCTGTAATAGTGCGATTGCGACGCTCAACAACACCATTTGTCATGTCCCCGTTTCCGGCTTAATCATCCAGTAAAGAATGGATTAGCCTATTGATCATTCCCGGAGGCTAATTCAGAATGATAAGGGAATGAAGTGGTTTTTGACTAATTCAATTCTATTGTTTTGCAGGATCCAAGTCAGAAACTTAAAGTTTGGCTAAGTTTGAGAGCCATTTCATCTGTTCAAGTTGTCAGGGCATGAGGCAAGGAGGGGCGCTATCTGTGGAAATGATATTAGCAACTTTTGAAACATCATACACTTCAAAATTCACAGGAAATTGGCTAAGTCTAGCTAGGCGCATTTTCCATGCCAAATCCTCCCAAATGTGCGCCTAGTAATAGCTACTCTGATATGCGCCTAAACAAGACTCCAACTCAAGCTCCTCAAGAATGCCAGGGCGCTTGCTAAGACAATTGGTTTCTTGCATTGCAAAGACATCTAGTATGAGCGCTCTCAAGGAAGAATTGAGCAATTCGAGACTGGGCGCCAAACTCATATCAGTTCATCTCAAAATTGCGCCTCATGGATAAAATGGACTTCAAATCCTCCAAATCATGTAGGCGCTAATAACAGTGATGTTCTGAAACTTACTTCATGCCTCCGGAAGTGAACATTTGCATGGGGATGAGCCATTCAAGGGAGGGCGCCAATTCACCTTTTCACAGACACCATGATGCGCCTAAGCATGAAAAGGTCTTTCAATTCACTCAACATGAAGGGCGCGTGGCAGAAGTTGACTTAGATATGGCTTGAGATGAAGATTGTACAAGAAAAAGTCACATCCTTCCTAAGGCGCCCACTTGATTTGACTTTCTAAGTTCAAAATGAGTGGAGAATGACCTAGGCGCCAATTCCTCCTTGTGCAGACCAGACTGAGCGCCTAAGGCGCTAGAAGACGTTCCTATGACTATGGATTGGCGCTTCAAGAGGGAAAGTTGATCAAATGAAGTGTTCTGAGTGAATTAGGCGCCTAAAGAAACAAGGCGCCCATATGTTATTCCAGAGCGCCTAAGCTTGATGGGAGTAGATTGGAAGTTTTAAGAGTTTGAAAGTATTGAATTCCACTAGGCGCAAATGCAAGCTTTTGCCACCTCAAGATGGCGCCTAGGATCCAGAAGGCGCAGTTCTACTCATCTGTGACCCTACCTTGGCATCTTAACTTGGAAACTCCTTGATAGACTTGTATAAAGTTCAAATTTGCTCCCAGGATATTAGGCGCTAATCCATGACTCTAGAACCTTGAAAATGCGCCTAAGTTAGTCAAGGCTTTTTGAATTACAACTTAACTTTTCATTTTGTTAGAGAAGTTTGATTTGGCTTAAGGGTTCTTTCATCAAGCCAAGATCTTGATCAAATGACAAGGAGACATCAAAATACCCAAGGCGCACTCCCTAGTCTCTGCCACCTCAGGGAAGCGCCTAGCTTGGAAAGGCGCCTCTTCTAGTTCCCACTACCTGTCAGTTGGCGCTTGAAGTCTAAGAGATCTTCATTGAACATTGTTAAGTGTTTTGAGAACATATGGAGTTATCAGGTTCCTCTAGGCGCATATCCTTGCCTCTGCTACCTCAGTTGGGCGCCTAGTTCCACATGGGCGCCATTCCATGATCACATTGCTTTAATTGGGCGCCCAGTCAAAGATAATGTAGTTGGAACTACCTAAGCTCTCATTGGTTGACAGGATGACTTTGGGATCCGTGACGAGGTCTTTGGACAAGCTTGCCAACTCAGAATAAGTCATCAGATGGAATATTCCCTTGGATATGCTTCTTGGGAAACGTGCCTTGGTTCCTCTTCATGCATTGAAAAACGTGCCTTCATTGCCTTTGGAAGGCCTATAAAAGGAGGAGCTCCCTCATTCATTTGGTATCTATGCATTTGACAAAATTCTCTCTGCAAAGCTGTTGAGCTTGTAATCTTGAGGCCTGCGAGTTTCAAGTGTTGGGGTGATGCTCCCTCAACTGACAAGGTGATGCTCCCTTGTTGTACTGTGAGGTGTTGACATTCAGTTGACATCGTTGAGTTCAATCGAGTCGATCAAGTATAGGCGCCCATTGTAATCATCAAGGCTCCAAGGCCTGCTTTTGTAATTCCATTTGAATAAAGTGTAACTTCTGAATAAAGTGTAACTTCATGCCGTTGAAAGCATTATCCATGTAATAAGACATTGTGAGTTGATTGAATCAAGTAATAAAACAAGTACCCAGCTTAAGGTTGATCCATTCAAATAGTTATCTTTGATGTATATCTTTGTGTTGTTGAAATAGTTGATGAGTGATAGCAAGTAAAATTATCTCAGTAAGGAAAAATTTTGGTAGAATTAGTTGGGTATCTTACAGTGGTATCAGAGCTTGGACCCTGCCAGCCTTTGGGAGTTTTCATGCAAGAAGGTGATCAACAAAGTGATAGAACCAGGAGATACATTGCGCGTGAACAACGAAGGCAGTTCCATTGGACTCATCCTTACCCACAACAGGATACTCTTTCAGAAGCAATTGTAGCTAGACAGGCTAACATGGCGGAGGAAAGAAGAAGTAGAAGTCCACCTGCAGATGGTGAACGTGCAGCTAGGGAGATGTTTAGGAACATCGCCGTTGAACAACAACAAACCGCTCAAATATTGCAACATGTCCTACAATCCCTTCAAAATATGAATCAAGGTGAAGTAGCTGGACAAGGTCGTCGAGATGCAGCTAGACATGAGAGACAAGAACGACATGTTGATGATGATGCTGGTAGTGCAGTAGGTAGAAGAGTTCGCACACGAACTCCTACAGTTGATAGGCCTTTAAGAGCAACCTTCCTTCCACCACCACCTGAACAGGACAATGAAGCTGATGAAGAGTTTGACGAAGAAGGACCAAACAATTTTGAAGATGAAATAGCTCTCTTTGCAGATCTTTATGCCAGACTTCCGGAACGTGTTCGGGATATGATGACCTTCAATGAATATTGCCGACAGAAAAGGGAAGATAGAGACAGGCGAGGTAGAACTAGAGGCTTTCGTCCTAGAAGGGATGATGATACAAAGGAGTATAAAGAAGCCTTGAATCGAGTTCCCATTCCTACCTTTGATGGAAGTGGTAAGCTCAGTGCTAGGGCTTGGGTAAACAAGCTAGATACATACCTTTCACTTAAGCCTTTGACAGAGAAGAAGGCAATTCAATTTGCGACAATGCATCTTGAAGGTTTGGCTTATGAATGGTGGCATCATGGTCTAGTCTCTCAACATCATGATAGGATAAATTCCTATGATGAATTTGTAACCAAGTTGATTCAGAGGTTTGATAGAAAAGATACTGAAGTGTACTATCGCGAACTAGCTCAACTCAAGCAAGAAGGAAGGGTTGTGCAGTATGTTAATGATTTTCAGAAGATTGCAGTGATGGTACCTGATATGACTGACCGAAGAATCACTATGCTGTTCATTGAGGGATTGAACAATCAAATCAAGCCATTGGTAAAGGTACAAAGGCCAGCCAACCTGGAAGAAGCAATTGATTTTGCTCTAGATCTTGATACTGCTCCTGTATATCAGCCTAAGAAAAAGTTCTATAAAGGTGTTAGCTCTACTCAAAGGAGACCCTCTTTTCCTCAAAAGATGACTCAAGGTCCATCTGCAGCTGAAAGAGACGAGCTAAGAAGGAAGAAACTCTGCTTCTCTTGCAAACAACCTTGGGAACCAGGACACAGATGCCTTGGTAAGGGTAAAGCACACTTGATTGAAGTTGTATCTGATGATGGAAGTGAAGAAGAGTCATTGAGTGAAGAAGAATCCACTCAGGATGAAGAGGAGGTACAACCAACTCTTAATGTTGTTTCAGAAGAAACCTCTGACAAAATAACATTGGCAACTATCTCAGGAGTACCTAAGTATCATGCCTTCCGCATTAGAGGAGTTGTAAAGGGTCAAAGAGTCACCTGTCTAATTGACAGTGGTGCTACTCACAACTTCATAGATGAAGGTTTGGTAGCAAGGCGAGGTCTCACAGTTGAAGACTTCGAAGGATTTCAAATAGCGGTTGCTGATGGATTCCTAATGAGTTGTACCAGAAAAGTATCCCAACTGCAAATTCAAATGGGAGATTATTCTTTACAGGATGATTTCTATGTGGTTGGACTTGGGCATATTGATGTAGTACTTGGAGTACAATGGTTGCATTCGCTTGGAAGAATTGTCCAGGACTTTCAAAAGATGGAGTTAGAATTCATGCATGAAGGAAAGAAGATCAAACTAAAGTCAGTGTCTGATGGAAATCCCAAAGTTGTCTCAGCAAAACGAATGGAAGCATTATTCAGGCATAATGACATCGAATGGGCAGCACAGGTTTGCATCAAGGACAACCAAATCCTCTCTGCTGAAGAAATTTATCCTGCAGATATTCAGGCAATGTTGGATAAGCATGGTAAGGTGTTTAGGGACATACCTCTAGGAATACCTCCTGATAGAGGTTTTGAACATGTAATTGAATTGGAGGATGGGGCTAAACCTGTTAACATTGCACCCTATCGGCATCCTCGGCATTTCAAGATTGAAATTGAGAAGACGATCAAGGAATTGATCGATATGGGGCACATAAGGCCCTCATCAAGTCCATTTGCATCATCTGTGGTGCTAGTGAAGAAGAAGGATGGAACAATGCGGATGTGTGTTGACTATCGCGCATTGAACAAGAAGACCATCAAGAATAGGTATCCAATACCTAGGATTGATGAACTCCTTGATGAACTGCATGGAGCAGTCTATTTCTCAAAGATAGATCTTCGATCAGGTTACCATCAAATTCGTGTTAGAGAAGAGGACATTCCAAAGACAGCATTCAGATGCCATTATGGGCATTATGAATTTATGGTGATGCCGTTTGGGCTGACAAATGCACCAGCCACTTTCCAGTCCTGTATGAATCATGTGTTCAACAAGCAGTTGAGAAAGTACCTGTTGGTTTTCTTTGACGACATCTTGATCTACAACAAGACATGGGAAGAACATCTCCAACACTTAGATGAAGTATTGAATGTTATGGAGAATCAATCTTTGTATGCAAAGATGTCTAAGTGTGATTTTGGCCTAAAGGAGATTCTGTACCTGGGTCATGTGATAGGAGCAAATGGTGTGAAAGTTCAAGAAGAAAAGATTGAAGCCATTCGCAATTGGCCAGTTCCCAGGAATGTGTCGGAATTAAGAGGTTTCCTTGGCCTCTGCAGCTATTATAGGAGATTTGTTAGGGGATTTTCACAGCTGGCTGCACCCTTGACAAATCTAACAAAGAAAGGAGCTTTCATTTGGTCAATAGAAGCTCAAGCTGCATTTGATAGACTGAAGGAAGTGATGAGTACAACACCAGTACTGGCTTTGCCAGATTTTACTAAGTCCTTTGTTCTAGAATGTGATGCTTCGGGAGAAGGCATTGGAGCTGTTTTGATGCAAGATCGACATCCCATCGCATTCGAGAGTAGGAAATTGAAGGATACAGAAAGATTGTACTCAACTTATGACAAAGAGATGCTGGCAATCATGCATGCCTTGGCTAAGTTCCGCCAGTACCTAGTTGGGTCTAAGTTTGTGGTCAGGACTGATCACAACAGTTTGAAATACTTCTTAGGGCAGAAAGACTTGAATGAAAGACAGCAGAAATGGGTTGTGAAGATACAGGCATATGATTTCGACATTGAATATGTGAAAGGTAAGAAGAATGTGGTTGCCGATGCCCTGTCTAGAAGACCTGCCGTTTGTGCCCTGAGCAAAATTTCATTGGATTGGAAGGCTCAGCTTCTAGTTGAGTATTCTAAATCAAAATTTGCTTGTGAGATCATGGATGGAATCATTCAGGATGATAGGTACAAGGTGATTGATGAAATCATCTATTACAAAGACAGAATCTATCTGACTCCTGAATCGGAGCTGAAGCGACAGATTTTGCAGACATACCATGATGCTCCACTTGCAGGACACCCTGGTTACTTCAAGACCTACAGACAGATCAGGGAAAGATTCACTTGGAAAGGTCTGAAGGAAGAAGTACTTCAGTATGTCAGGGAGTGTCTGACTTGTCAACAGAATAAGTCAGAGCATACATTTCCAGCAGGATTACTCCAACCACTACCAATTCCTGAACATAAGTGGGAGAGTATCTCTATGGACTTTATCACGGGTCTTCTGAAGGTGAATGGAAGAGACTGTATTTATGTAGTTGTGGACAGATTAACCAAGTTTGCTCACTTCTTTGCAATCCCAGTTGAGTCATCAGCATTGCAAGTAGCTGAGTTATTCTTTCGTGAAGTCTTCCGACTACATGGCCTGCCTAAAACTATAGTCAGTGATCGAGATAGCCGGTTCATCAGTGTGTTTTGGAGAGAGCTATTCCGACTAGCTGGAACTGACCTGACACCAAGCACTAGTTATCATCCTCAAACCGATGGACAGACTGAAATTGTAAACAAATGGCTTGAGGGATACTTGAGAAACTATGTGTCTGATCATCAGCGTGCTTGGATTAAATGGCTTCATCTGGGTGAATACTGCTACAACACTACTTTTCATATGTCAATTGGCATGACTCCCTTCCGAGCTTTGTATGGATATGAAGCTGTTTCATTTGTTGATCTCGCATTGGATGACAGTCGAGCTCCCAGGGCTAGTGAATTGATGAAAGATACTCAAGATATTTTGAGAGTCCTGAAGGACAATTTGCAAAGAGCTCAAAATCAACAGAAGTTGTATGCCGACAAACACCGGGTTGAGCGACACTTTGAAGTAGGGGACATGGTGTTTCTGCGCCTTTAGCCATATAGACAGAGTACTTTGAAGAGGTCAGGTGCAGAGAAATTGAAACCAAGGTTTTATGGACCGTACAAGGTGTTGAGAAGAGTAGGGGAAGTGGCATATGAACTTGACCTGCCAGCAGGAAGCCGCATCCACAATGTGTTTCATGTGTCATGTCTCAAGAAGGCACTAGGTCAACATGTGGTTTCAACTAATGAACTTCCACCACTTGATGAAGAAGGAATGCTTGCACTTGAACCTGAAACTGTGGTGGATATAAGGGAAAAGAAACTTCGCAACCGAAGCATTAGAGAGTATCTGGTGAAGTGGAAAGGGTTGCCAATGGAGGATGCTACCTGGGAAGGTGAAAAGATTCTGGAGCATCCTAACCTTCAATTGCTTGAGGACAAGCAATCCCGGGAAGGGGAGACTGTCATGTCCCCGTTTCCGGCTTAATCATCCAGTAAAGAATGGATTAGCCTATTGATCATTCCCGGAGGCTAATTCAGAATGATAAGGGAATGAAGTGGTTTTTGACTAATTCAATTCTATTGTTTTGCAGGATCCAAGTCAGAAACTTAAAGTTTGGCTAAGTTTGAGAGCCATTTCATCTGTTCAAGTTGTCAGGGCATGAGGCAAGGAGGGGCGCTATCTGTGGAAATGATATTAGCAATTTTTGAAACATCATACACTTCAAAATTCACAGGAAATTGGCTAAGTCTAGCTAGGCGCATTTTCCATGCCAAATCCTCCCAAATGTGCGCCTAGTAATAGCTACTCTGATATGCGCCTAAACAAGACTCCAACTCAAGCTCCTCAAGAATGCCAGGGCGCTTGCTAAGACAATTGGTTTCTTGCATTGCAAAGACATCTAGTATGAGCGCTCTCAAGGAAGAATTGAGCAATTCGAGACTGGGCGCCAAACTCATATCAGTTCATCTCAAAATTGCGCCTCATGGATAAAATGGACTTCAAATCCTCCAAATCATGTAGGCGCTAATAGCAGTGATGTTCTGAAACTTACTTCATGCCTCCGGAAGTGAACATTTGCATGGGGATGAGCCATTCAAGGGAGGGCGCCAATTCACCTTTTCACAGACACCATGATGCGCCTAAGCATGAAAAGGTCTTTCAATTCACTCAACATGAAGGGCGCGTGGCAGAAGTTGACTTAGATATGGCTTGAGATGAAGATTGTACAAGAAAAAGTCACATCCTTCCTAAGGCGCCCACTTGATTTGACTTTCTAAGTTCAAAATGAGTGGAGAATGACCTAGGCGCCAATTCCTCCTTGTGCAGACCAGACTGAGCGCCTAAGGCGCTAGAAGACGTTCCTATGACTATGGATTGGCGCTTCAAGAGGGAAAGTTGATCAAATGAAGTGTTCTGAGTGAATTAGGCGCCTAAAGAAACAAGGCGCCCATATGTTATTCCAGAGCGCCTAAGCTTGATGGGAGTAGATTGGAAGTTTTAAGAGTTTGAAAGTATTGAATTCCACTAGGCGCAAATGCAAGCTTTTGCCACCTCAAGATGGCGCCTAGGATCCAGAAGGCGCAGTTCTACTCATCTGTGACCCTACCTTGGCATCTTAACTTGGAAACTCCTTGATAGACTTGTATAAAGTTCAAATTTGCTCCCAGGATATTAGGCGCTAATCCATGACTCTAGAACCTTGAAAATGCGCCTAAGTTAGTCAAGGCTTTTTGAATTACAACTTAACTTTTCATTTTGTTAGAGAAGTTTGATTTGGCTTAAGGGTTCTTTCATCAAGCCAAGATCTTGATCAAATGACAAGGAGACATCAAAATACCCAAGGCGCACTCCCTAGTCTCTGCCACCTCAGGGAAGCGCCTAGCTTGGAAAGGCGCCTCTTCTAGTTCCCACTACCTGTCAGTTGGCGCTTGAAGTCTAAGAGATCTTCATTGAACATTGTTAAGTGTTTTGAGAACATATGGAGTTATCAGGTTCCTCTAGGCGCATATCCTTGCCTCTGCTACCTCAGTTGGGCGCCTAGTTCCACATGGGCGCCATTCCATGATCACATTGCTTTAATTGGGCGCCCAGTCAAAGATAATGTAGTTGGAACTACCTAAGCTCTCATTGGTTGACAGGATGACTTTGGGATCCGTGACGAGGTCTTTGGACAAGCTTGCCAACTCAGAATAAGTCATCAGATGGAATATTCCCTTGGATATGCTTCTTGGGAAACGTGCCTTGGTTCCTCTTCATGCATTGAAAAACGTGCCTTCATTGCCTTTGGAAGGCCTATAAAAGGAGGAGCTCCCTCATTCATTTGGTATCTATGCATTTGACAAAATTCTCTCTGCAAAGCTGTTGAGCTTGTAATCTTGAGGCCTGCGAGTTTCAAGTGTTGGGGTGATGCTCCCTCAACTGACAAGGTGATGCTCCCTTGTTGTACTGTGAGGTGTTGACATTCAGTTGACATCGTTGAGTTCAATCGAGTCGATCAAGTATAGGCGCCCATTGTAATCATCAAGGCTCCAAGGCCTGCTTTTGTAATTCCATTTGAATAAAGTGTAACTTCTGAATAAAGTGTAACTTCATGCCGTTGAAAGCATTATCCATGTAATAAGACATTGTGAGTTGATTGAATCAAGTAATAAAACAAGTACCCAGCTTAAGGTTGATCCATTCAAATAGTTATCTTTGATGTATATCTTTGTGTTGTTGAAATAGTTGATGAGTGATAGCAAGTAAAATTATCTCAGTAAGGAAAAATTTTGGTAGAATTAGTTGGGTATCTTACAGTGGTATCAGAGCTTGGACCCTGCCAGCCTTTGGGAGTTTTCATGCAAGAAGGTGATCAACAAAGTGATAGAACCAGGAGATACATTGCGCGTGAACAACGAAGGCAGTTCCATTGGACTCATCCTTACCCACAACAGGATACTCTTTCAGAAGCAATTGTAGCTAGACAGGCTAACATGGCGGAGGAAAGAAGAAGTAGAAGTCCACCTGCAGATGGTGAACGTGCAGCTAGGGAGATGTTTAGGAACATCGCCGTTGAACAACAACAAACCGCTCAAATATTGCAACATGTCCTACAATCCCTTCAAAATATGAATCAAGGTGAAGTAGCTGGACAAGGTCGTCGAGATGCAGCTAGACATGAGAGACAAGAACGACATGTTGATGATGATGCTGGTAGTGCAGTAGGTAGAAGAGTTCGCACACGAACTCCTACAGTTGATAGGCCTTTAAGAGCAACCTTCCTTCCACCACCACCTGAACAGGACAATGAAGCTGATGAAGAGTTTGACGAAGAAGGACCAAACAATTTTGAAGATGAAATAGCTCTCTTTGCAGATCTTTATGCCAGACTTCCGGAACGTGTTCGGGATATGATGACCTTCAATGAATATTGCCGACAGAAAAGGGAAGATAGAGACAGGCGAGGTAGAACTAGAGGCTTTCGTCCTAGAAGGGATGATGATACAAAGGAGTATAAAGAAGCCTTGAATCGAGTTCCCATTCCTACCTTTGATGGAAGTGGTAAGCTCAGTGCTAGGGCTTGGGTAAACAAGCTAGATACATACCTTTCACTTAAGCCTTTGACAGAGAAGAAGGCAATTCAATTTGCGACAATGCATCTTGAAGGTTTGGCTTATGAATGGTGGCATCATGGTCTAGTCTCTCAACATCATGATAGGATAAATTCCTATGATGAATTTGTAACCAAGTTGATTCAGAGGTTTGATAGAAAAGATACTGAAGTGTACTATCGCGAACTAGCTCAACTCAAGCAAGAAGGAAGGGTTGTGCAGTATGTTAATGATTTTCAGAAGATTGCAGTGATGGTACCTGATATGACTGACCGAAGAATCACTATGCTGTTCATTGAGGGATTGAACAATCAAATCAAGCCATTGGTAAAGGTACAAAGGCCAGCCAACCTGGAAGAAGCAATTGATTTTGCTCTAGATCTTGATACTGCTCCTGTATATCAGCCTAAGAAAAAGTTCTATAAAGGTGTTAGCTCTACTCAAAGGAGACCCTCTTTTCCTCAAAAGATGACTCAAGGTCCATCTGCAGCTGAAAGAGACGAGCTAAGAAGGAAGAAACTCTGCTTCTCTTGCAAACAACCTTGGGAACCAGGACACAGATGCCTTGGTAAGGGTAAAGCACACTTGATTGAAGTTGTATCTGATGATGGAAGTGAAGAAGAGTCATTGAGTGAAGAAGAATCCACTCAGGATGAAGAGGAGGTACAACCAACTCTTAATGTTGTTTCAGAAGAAACCTCTGACAAAATAACATTGGCAACTATCTCAGGAGTACCTAAGTATCATGCCTTCCGCATTAGAGGAGTTGTAAAGGGTCAAAGAGTCACCTGTCTAATTGACAGTGGTGCTACTCACAACTTCATAGATGAAGGTTTGGTAGCAAGGCGAGGTCTCACAGTTGAAGACTTCGAAGGATTTCAAATAGCGGTTGCTGATGGATTCCTAATGAGTTGTACCAGAAAAGTATCCCAACTGCAAATTCAAATGGGAGATTATTCTTTACAGGATGATTTCTATGTGGTTGGACTTGGGCATATTGATGTAGTACTTGGAGTACAATGGTTGCATTCGCTTGGAAGAATTGTCCAGGACTTTCAAAAGATGGAGTTAGAATTCATGCATGAAGGAAAGAAGATCAAACTAAAGTCAGTGTCTGATGGAAATCCCAAAGTTGTCTCAGCAAAACGAATGGAAGCATTATTCAGGCATAATGACATCGAATGGGCAGCACAGGTTTGCATCAAGGACAACCAAATCCTCTCTGCTGAAGAAATTTATCCTGCAGATATTCAGGCAATGTTGGATAAGCATGGTAAGGTGTTTAGGGACATACCTCTAGGAATACCTCCTGATAGAGGTTTTGAACATGTAATTGAATTGGAGGATGGGGCTAAACCTGTTAACATTGCACCCTATCGGCATCCTCGGCATTTCAAGATTGAAATTGAGAAGACGATCAAGGAATTGATCGATATGGGGCACATAAGGCCCTCATCAAGTCCATTTGCATCATCTGTGGTGCTAGTGAAGAAGAAGGATGGAACAATGCGGATGTGTGTTGACTATCGCGCATTGAACAAGAAGACCATCAAGAATAGGTATCCAATACCTAGGATTGATGAACTCCTTGATGAACTGCATGGAGCAGTCTATTTCTCAAAGATAGATCTTCGATCAGGTTACCATCAAATTCGTGTTAGAGAAGAGGACATTCCAAAGACAGCATTCAGATGCCATTATGGGCATTATGAATTTATGGTGATGCCGTTTGGGCTGACAAATGCACCAGCCACTTTCCAGTCCTGTATGAATCATGTGTTCAACAAGCAGTTGAGAAAGTACCTGTTGGTTTTCTTTGACGACATCTTGATCTACAACAAGACATGGGAAGAACATCTCCAACACTTAGATGAAGTATTGAATGTTATGGAGAATCAATCTTTGTATGCAAAGATGTCTAAGTGTGATTTTGGCCTAAAGGAGATTCTGTACCTGGGTCATGTGATAGGAGCAAATGGTGTGAAAGTTCAAGAAGAAAAGATTGAAGCCATTCGCAATTGGCCAGTTCCCAGGAATGTGTCGGAATTAAGAGGTTTCCTTGGCCTCTGCAGCTATTATAGGAGATTTGTTAGGGGATTTTCACAGCTGGCTGCACCCTTGACAAATCTAACAAAGAAAGGAGCTTTCATTTGGTCAATAGAAGCTCAAGCTGCATTTGATAGACTGAAGGAAGTGATGAGTACAACACCAGTACTGGCTTTGCCAGATTTTACTAAGTCCTTTGTTCTAGAATGTGATGCTTCGGGAGAAGGCATTGGAGCTGTTTTGATGCAAGATCGACATCCCATCGCATTCGAGAGTAGGAAATTGAAGGATACAGAAAGATTGTACTCAACTTATGACAAAGAGATGCTGGCAATCATGCATGCCTTGGCTAAGTTCCGCCAGTACCTAGTTGGGTCTAAGTTTGTGGTTAGGACTGATCACAACAGTTTGAAATACTTCTTAGGGCAGAAAGACTTGAATGAAAGACAGCAGAAATGGGTTGTGAAGATACAGGCATATGATTTCGACATTGAATATGTGAAAGGTAAGAAGAATGTGGTTGCCGATGCCCTGTCTAGAAGACCTGCCGTTTGTGCCCTGAGCAAAATTTCATTGGATTGGAAGGCTCAGCTTCTAGTTGAGTATTCTAAATCAAAATTTGCTTGTGAGATCATGGATGGAATCATTCAGGATGATAGGTACAAGGTGATTGATGAAATCATCTATTACAAAGACAGAATCTATCTGACTCCTGAATCGGAGCTGAAGCGACAGATTTTGCAGACATACCATGATGCTCCACTTGCAGGACACCCTGGTTACTTCAAGACCTACAGACAGATCAGGGAAAGATTCACTTGGAAAGGTCTGAAGGAAGAAGTACTTCAGTATGTCAGGGAGTGTCTGACTTGTCAACAGAATAAGTCAGAGCATACATTTCCAGCAGGATTACTCCAACCACTACCAATTCCTGAACATAAGTGGGAGAGTATCTCTATGGACTTTATCACGGGTCTTCTGAAGGTGAATGGAAGAGACTGTATTTATGTAGTTGTGGACAGATTAACCAAGTTTGCTCACTTCTTTGCAATCCCAGTTGAGTCATCAGCATTGCAAGTAGCTGAGTTATTCTTTCGTGAAGTCTTCCGACTACATGGCCTGCCTAAAACTATAGTCAGTGATCGAGATAGCCGGTTCATCAGTGTGTTTTGGAGAGAGCTATTCCGACTAGCTGGAACTGACCTGACACCAAGCACTAGTTATCATCCTCAAACCGATGGACAGACTGAAATTGTAAACAAATGGCTTGAGGGATACTTGAGAAACTATGTGTCTGATCATCAGCGTGCTTGGATTAAATGGCTTCATCTGGGTGAATACTGCTACAACACTACTTTTCATATGTCAATTGGCATGACTCCCTTCCGAGCTTTGTATGGATATGAAGCTGTTTCATTTGTTGATCTCGCATTGGATGACAGTCGAGCTCCCAGGGCTAGTGAATTGATGAAAGATACTCAAGATATTTTGAGAGTCCTGAAGGACAATTTGCAAAGAGCTCAAAATCAACAGAAGTTGTATGCCGACAAACACCGGGTTGAGCGACACTTTGAAGTAGGGGACATGGTGTTTCTGCGCCTTTAGCCATATAGACAGAGTACTTTGAAGAGGTCAGGTGCAGAGAAATTGAAACCAAGGTTTTATGGACCGTACAAGGTGTTGAGAAGAGTAGGGGAAGTGGCATATGAACTTGACCTGCCAGCAGGAAGCCGCATCCACAATGTGTTTCATGTGTCATGTCTCAAGAAGGCACTAGGTCAACATGTGGTTTCAACTAATGAACTTCCACCACTTGATGAAGAAGGAATGCTTGCACTTGAACCTGAAACTGTGGTGGATATAAGGGAAAAGAAACTTCGCAACCGAAGCATTAGAGAGTATCTGGTGAAGTGGAAAGGGTTGCCAATGGAGGATGCTACCTGGGAAGGTGAAAAGATTCTGGAGCATCCTAACCTTCAATTGCTTGAGGACAAGCAATCCCGGGAAGGGGAGACTGTCATGTCCCCGTTTCCGGCTTAATCATCCAGTAAAGAATGGATTAGCCTATTGATCATTCCCGGAGGCTAATTCAGAATGATAAGGGAATGAAGTGGTTTTTGACTAATTCAATTCTATTGTTTTGCAGGATCCAAGTCAGAAACTTAAAGTTTGGCTAAGTTTGAGAGCCATTTCATCTGTTCAAGTTGTCAGGGCATGAGGCAAGGAGGGGCGCTATCTGTGGAAATGATATTAGCAATTTTTGAAACATCATACACTTCAAAATTCACAGGAAATTGGCTAAGTCTAGCTAGGCGCATTTTCCATGCCAAATCCTCCCAAATGTGCGCCTAGTAATAGCTACTCTGATATGCGCCTAAACAAGACTCCAACTCAAGCTCCTCAAGAATGCCAGGGCGCTTGCTAAGACAATTGGTTTCTTGCATTGCAAAGACATCTAGTATGAGCGCTCTCAAGGAAGAATTGAGCAATTCGAGACTGGGCGCCAAACTCATATCAGTTCATCTCAAAATTGCGCCTCATGGATAAAATGGACTTCAAATCCTCCAAATCATGTAGGCGCTAATAGCAGTGATGTTCTGAAACTTACTTCATGCCTCCGGAAGTGAACATTTGCATGGGGATGAGCCATTCAAGGGAGGGCGCCAATTCACCTTTTCACAGACACCATGATGCGCCTAAGCATGAAAAGGTCTTTCAATTCACTCAACATGAAGGGCGCGTGGCAGAAGTTGACTTAGATATGGCTTGAGATGAAGATTGTACAAGAAAAAGTCACATCCTTCCTAAGGCGCCCACTTGATTTGACTTTCTAAGTTCAAAATGAGTGGAGAATGACCTAGGCGCCAATTCCTCCTTGTGCAGACCAGACTGAGCGCCTAAGGCGCTAGAAGACGTTCCTATGACTATGGATTGGCGCTTCAAGAGGGAAAGTTGATCAAATGAAGTGTTCTGAGTGAATTAGGCGCCTAAAGAAACAAGGCGCCCATATGTTATTCCAGAGCGCCTAAGCTTGATGGGAGTAGATTGGAAGTTTTAAGAGTTTGAAAGTATTGAATTCCACTAGGCGCAAATGCAAGCTTTTGCCACCTCAAGATGGCGCCTAGGATCCAGAAGGCGCAGTTCTACTCATCTGTGACCCTACCTTGGCATCTTAACTTGGAAACTCCTTGATAGACTTGTATAAAGTTCAAATTTGCTCCCAGGATATTAGGCGCTAATCCATGACTCTAGAACCTTGAAAATGCGCCTAAGTTAGTCAAGGCTTTTTGAATTACAACTTAACTTTTCATTTTGTTAGAGAAGTTTGATTTGGCTTAAGGGTTCTTTCATCAAGCCAAGATCTTGATCAAATGACAAGGAGACATCAAAATACCCAAGGCGCACTCCCTAGTCTCTGCCACCTCAGGGAAGCGCCTAGCTTGGAAAGGCGCCTCTTCTAGTTCCCACTACCTGTCAGTTGGCGCTTGAAGTCTAAGAGATCTTCATTGAACATTGTTAAGTGTTTTGAGAACATATGGAGTTATCAGGTTCCTCTAGGCGCATATCCTTGCCTCTGCTACCTCAGTTGGGCGCCTAGTTCCACATGGGCGCCATTCCATGATCACATTGCTTTAATTGGGCGCCCAGTCAAAGATAATGTAGTTGGAACTACCTAAGCTCTCATTGGTTGACAGGATGACTTTGGGATCCGTGACGAGGTCTTTGGACAAGCTTGCCAACTCAGAATAAGTCATCAGATGGAATATTCCCTTGGATATGCTTCTTGGGAAACGTGCCTTGGTTCCTCTTCATGCATTGAAAAACGTGCCTTCATTGCCTTTGGAAGGCCTATAAAAGGAGGAGCTCCCTCATTCATTTGGTATCTATGCATTTGACAAAATTCTCTCTGCAAAGCTGTTGAGCTTGTAATCTTGAGGCCTGCGAGTTTCAAGTGTTGGGGTGATGCTCCCTCAACTGACAAGGTGATGCTCCCTTGTTGTACTGTGAGGTGTTGACATTCAGTTGACATCGTTGAGTTCAATCGAGTCGATCAAGTATAGGCGCCCATTGTAATCATCAAGGCTCCAAGGCCTGCTTTTGTAATTCCATTTGAATAAAGTGTAACTTCTGAATAAAGTGTAACTTCATGCCGTTGAAAGCATTATCCATGTAATAAGACATTGTGAGTTGATTGAATCAAGTAATAAAACAAGTACCCAGCTTAAGGTTGATTCATTCAAATAGTTATCTTTGATGTATATCTTTGTGTTGTTGAAATAGTTGATGAGTGATAGCAAGTAAAATTATCTCAGTAAGGAAAAATTTTGGTAGAATTAGTTGGGTATCTTACACCATTCTGTTGAGGTGTGTATGGTGTAGTCAGCTGGCGTTTGATGCCATGTGCAGCACAGAAATTAATGAAGGAAGAAGAACAAAACTCCCCCCCCATTATCAGATCAAAGAGTGACTATTGGATAGCCTGACTCTTTTTCCACCAAGGCCTTGAACTGCTGAAATGTACAAAGCACATCTGATTTCTTTTTCAAGAAATACACCCTCATCTTTCTACTGAAATCATCAACAAATAGCAAAAAATATTTGCATCCAGTAACTGAAGGAGTGTTCATTGGTCCACAGACATCAGTGTGAACCAACTGCAAAACCTTGGATGCTCTCCATTTATCACCATCAGGAAATAGAGTACGATGCTGCTTGCCAGCCTGACATGCATCACAGACACCAAGAATTAGGGTCTGAATCTCTGGAAGACCACCAACTAGACCCTCTCGAGCTAGCTGAGAGAGATAGTACATATTGAGATGCCCATAACGCTGATGCCAGAGTTTGCCGATGGAGGTATTCCTGGCTACCGTGGCGTGCTTGTTAGAATCACCAGAATCCACGAGCCTATATAGATCATGATCCTCAAGACCCTGGGCAACGATGGTATGTGTCTCACGATCCATTATGCTGCATGTGTGCATGCCGAAAACATCTAGATGAGGTGAGTGCCTCATTATCTGACTGACGGAGAGAAGGTTCAGCTCCATTCCAGGTATAAAATAGACATCGAGAAATATTAAATTTCTCCTGCCAGACTGAATCTGTATGTTGCCTTTTCTGACAACATTGTACTCTTCGCCTCCACCAAAGATGATAGAATCTTTGAATGGCGTGTACTCCGGGAACCAGTCTCGCCGATGTGTGAAGTGTCGGGAGGCATCGGAGTCAATGTACCAAGCAGAAGATTTAACATGATTTGTAGGTCTCTTGGCCATGAAGGTAGAGACCGCAAAATCGTTATGCTCAGTGTGCTTGACAAAAGACGCCATCTTCATGTTTTTCAAGGCACGAAAAACGAGATGCCTGAAAGTGGATAAGAACCAGATAGCACAAATTTCGTGGCAAAAAAATTGGCTCATAAACCCAAACACGGATTTTGAGACAAAAAGATAAATTTTTGCAGAGATCAGACATTATCTGCACAAAATCCGAGGTAAATAGAGACATCTTTCTAAGCGGAATCCATAAAATAGAAACAACGACCGAATAAGGTAGAATGTCCGCTGCTTGCAACACAAAATCTGACTTATCAACAGATGATAACCAGCTTCTAAACTATCGATTCCCACAGATAGGCTCAAAAGCCACGGAATGAGTAAAGAATAGTCGCCGAAACTCGATAGATTGCACATTGATCTCTAGGCGCGATCATTAGCTATGAAAAATTGTGAGAAAAGAAACCCGCGCGATTCCTTATAAAATCGCGAGCTTGAATGGCGTCCAAAAAACCTAGTATAGGAAGCCGTCGACGGAAGATAGAGAGTCGAACCACATGACCAGGATTAGCAAAATGCCCAACAAGATTTCCAAACCGCGAGCAGATGTGAACCACAATCGCGACTTTAGATTTAAGGAACACAATCACGGATCACGACCCAAATCTTTGCGATTGGTCAGAAGCGTAGATGTCCAGGATGAAGACAATGTCTTCCAGAACTCACAACTTGAAAAATTGTGGAGTATCATAAAAGGAAAGCTGCAGATTCAAAACACGTCGCCGGAAAACACAAGTAAGAGAAAATTGCGATCTGGTTTTGTGAAACAAAATTTGCTACCAGGACTAATTGCAACAAGAAGTTAAAAAAAATGGCGCCCAGATCAAACAAAAAAATGCCTTTCAGAGAGAACGCGACTAATACATCGCCCAGAAAAAAGGATGAAGACAGGCACGATTTTTAGAAATTTGTGATTTGCAGAGGGAACAAACAGATCCGTACTTTGTACGGACAGACACAAGAACCGAATGACTCTGATACCATGTTACGGAAAGGTAATCTAAAAATATATTGATTAGAAGAGTATATGTTACAAGATACAGCGGAGCTGTATATAAAGATTTACAAAGGCTAAAAATAGCCAAAAAGGAAAAAAGCAGAGAAAATAAACATTGACCATTAGAAATTAACTAACTTTAGTTTAATAGTCACTACACCTAAGTCCTTAGTGGAAGCTGTAATGGACAGCCAAACAAAGACATACTAGTTACAAAATTAAATAAAATGTACAAAAAATATTTATACTTGTACCCCAATTTGGTGGGGTCCTAACTTTTAGCCCACTAGGCGAAAATCAAACTTCTTTGGTGTGTTGGAAAGATCTCTAATGTATGTTTTAATCTAAACTTTTAAATACATTGTTCTTAACTCGATCCAAATGAAAAAAAAAATTCCTGATATGGACTCTCATGTCCTTTCTATTCACAAAACAAAAAGCACTGATGTGGAGTAAAACTCAACAATTTGTTTTGACAAAATTCATGTATTTAGCTTCAAATAAACAAGTTGTTGAAAAAATATAGTTTACCCTAAGTCACCTTTCAAAAGGCAAAACAAAAACTTTTCAGAGATCACTATATAAGTTAGTTTCCTGTAATTGTGCCACATATCTATCATAAATAAGAGTCTCGGAAACCAGACATTGTGCAAAATTCATAGTAAGCTTGTTCTAAATATAAACAAATGTAGGAATAGAAAAAAAGAAAACCGCACCTGTATCAGATTCTTGAGTAGTCTTGAGTCTCTTCACATGCAGAAAAAAAATCAAACTTAGCATAACATTTTCTTTCTGAAAAACTTCCACCCAGAAATGCTCCGAAGGCCTTCGAAAATGCAATTTACAAAGATGTAGACAATACCGAAAAATGAGATTTTTGATATTTCCTAGATTCAGCCATCAGATGCCACCCAAATGCTCCAGCATCTGTGTGGGACCATAATTTCTTATGTTACTAACTTTTAAAGTATGATTTTTTTTTGGTTCATTATTATCTGTTCAAAATTGAAGAATTTAAGAACCACAAATATTTGAAACTACTAATCTACACTTTTTTTTGTTCATTATTGATTTGTAAACTCTCAAATAAAAGAATAGCACAGATATTTGAAACTACTGTTCTACTTGCTCCACCAAATGATAGTATTAAAGAGGCATGAATGTTATTGAAAGATTAGAAATAAACATGTTGGAAATTAAACAAATCAACACAAATGTCTCAAGAATTTATGTTGGAAACCCCTCAAGGGAAAAACCAGCTTTGGTAGTGGCAAATGCTTGTCTACCTTTCATGGAATTAATGAAAGAACAAGTATAGCAAGTGGTTACAAAATAGTTGTTCCTCTACTACTTTGTCAAGCCTCTACAAACTATGAACAACTGAATTTCTCTAATTCTCCTCAATACAACACTCAAATCAATCCTCTCATGCCAAAATACATACTCTCAACCTCGATTTATAGTTGCTGGTAATGCTAGAGCATTCTTCCAAGCACTAGAAGAATTCTTTGGAAGCTGGAAGTGGAAATGATGCTGTTTTGTTTCAGTTTTGAGTTTTCGATAGTTGGGGGTCATTTCCATGGGCGCAGATTTGTCCCAAAACCATGGAAACATCCCTGTAAGTTTTTTGTTTATGTCATTTTGTCCCTATCTCTGTTTGTTTCCCAAATTCAACTTACTGTTCAAGTATTATTGTCTTTATTCCTACGGATCACTCCTCCCTTCTTAGAGAGGCTTTTGGTCCCACAAAAGCAATAAGATACTAAGTGGGGGAAGAGTTCTCCCACTTTTTCTTTGGAGTATCGCTTGGCTTGGTTCACCTAGTGATCTTCGAGTTCCATTTTCCAAGACTCTTGGATTCTATTTCTGTTTTCCCTTGTATATCCTCTTCCATCCACACCCTATTCTTATAAAGAGGGTAACATTTGTTCCTCTTCTTCATCCAACATAGAGGGCTCATAAAACTTAAATAATTCATAATTTAGAGTTGAATGCATCTTCATGAAAGGGGGTAGGTAGATTAATTCTAAAAGAATTTTCACTTATGGCTTCCAAAACAGTGAAAGGTCCATATCTAAGGAGCTTAATTTTCATGGTTTGTCCCTGTAGTCTTTCCTTTTATAAAAAGTAAAAGATTTATTGATCAATTAGAGATACAAAGAATAGAAACCAATCCTGAAGACGGAATTGGATAAGTACAAAGAATCCTCCACCTCATGGTGGAGAGAAGTCAATCTGGAGTGCTCTAGCAAAGGTCAAAGAGAATTTTCTGTACTTCTATTTCTAAACTTTTTTACCTGAGCAGAACCTTGAGGTAAAAGAATGCCTTTATTAGCTTTTCTTATCAGCAAAAAAGTTCAAAGATCTGGGGATGTGGTGCCAACGTAGTTGATAAAATTTTTTCAAAATATTTCAAGTTTGAATCAACAAAAGCTTGAGCTGGATGGATTTGACCACTTGGGTGTTGGAGAAGAACTGAATGACTAGCTTGGAGCCCTCGTAGATCGAAAGAGTCTTGATATTTTCTTTAGTTGCCAAGGATAGGCCGAGCTTACATTCCATCAATTCAGCAATAGTAGTGGAAGTTTGTCCCAAATTCATGCAAAATTCCAATACTTTTGTGTTAGGTCTAGTCCAGAGAATACCATCGGCAGTGACAATACTTCAATAATTCAATTACCTTTAGAAGCGCCATCAAAGAAGAGAGCATAATAATTAAAGGAGACAGAAGGCCTGTTGGAGACTGGAGAGCTGAAAAAATCAGAGAGATTCCATCTTCGGAGAAGATGGAGTTCATCTCTAGAGAGGGTGCTCGGGTTTTGTTTTACTTTGAAGTGGACTTATGTATTTTCAATCATGGGCTGTTGGATCTTTTGAATTAGATCTTTCCTTTGGATGGATTTATCTTCAAAGATTTTGTTGTTCCTGTCCAACCAGTTATTCCACATACAGAAAAAGGGAATAGAAGACCATAAGAACTTAATGAGAAGTCTACCTTTTAAAGAGTTGCTATAGCAGTTGTTCCATTTTGTGGTGCAGGTGTCCATATTTAATCTGTTTGTGAAGCGGACACCAAAGCAAAGACCAAGAGAGATTCAGATGGTGGACACTTCATCACAATCAAAAAAAGTATGACCTTGGGTTTCATTGCCTTTGAAACATCTGAAGCATATGTGAGAGCCAATGATGCCTCTTTTGACAAGGTTGTCTCTAGTAAGAATCTTATTTTGCCTGACAAGCCATTGGAATAATTTAATTTTGGGGGTGACATTTTGGCTTCAGATGTTGTTCAAGTATATGTTAGTAGTTTCACTATCTTGTATGTGATGGGTACCATCCATCGCAATGTAGCAGCCAGTGGAGTTGATTTTACCCCAAGTAAGGCAGTTTTCGCTATTTGAACCAGTAGGAAGAAGGCCAAAAAAATTCTTTTGAAGTAAGGAACGCTACCTATGTTGTGCCAAGTCCAACCCATTAAGGTGAATCCAGTTAAGTGTAGGCCATCCCAAGTGAAGAGATGAACAAGCTTTTAGATTCTAAGATGGAGCATGAATTGAAGGAGGTGCCTAGGCATAGAGGCTTGTTTCCAAGGATGGGCTCGTCCCAACACTTAATGCTGCTCCCATTTTCCAGGAAACACAATGTGTAATGCCCCTCGTGCAACCCTAGAGTGTTAGATAAACCCAAGCGGAAACAGAACTATTTTTTTTTTTTTTTTAAAACACAAAAAAGTACAATGCAGTAAATAGAAAAGTGTTCATCTAACCACTCTAGGGCAACATAACAGCATTAGGAAATAAAATAAAACCATGAGAGTGATAACCATCCATCTATAAAGATAACTATCCAGATAACCTCCACCACATCAGTATGATTTGAAATACATAGCCTCAGATCCAAATTGCATGATTACAAGATTACAAGGTGATAAGAATACAAGATTGCAAGAGTACAAGATTTCGAATTACAAGGTTGCAAGAGTACAAGATTTCGAATTACAAGGTTGCCAGATTACATGATCGAGCTTGTCGATTTACAAAATAGTACAAAGAAGGTAAACAACATTGTTGCAGAATAGAAGCCACCAGAAGCTGGAACATCTCCGCACAAGGCTCAAAATGAATCTCCAAGAAACCAAAGGATAGCTCTACCTCCCAACCATGTGGAACCCTGAGGTCCACCCCGCAGAGCTAGGAGATAACAAGAGGATTACCACTAGATCAAGGTTGCACTCAAGAACACAATAACAGACTCCAAGAAGACCTCAAAAGAACGGACTGCACAGAACCGACAGTGTTCAACCAGACAAGCCAAACGTCAGACAAGATCAAACATGAAGCCAAGACCACACTCCAGAGGTACCAAAATGGAAAGAAGAACATAACAGAGCTGCATAAGGAGAGTGTCATCGCATGGCCCTAACATGGGTTACCCAGGCTATCTCTCACCAGAAGCCGGCCCCCATCTATGGTTACCCTGGCAGCCTCTCACTAGGTGTCGGCCCCATAGGGTGACACATGCGGAACCGACATGTCCTCTCAAGAAGACGAGGAGGTCGGCCTTGCCAACCAGGCCTTCTCATCCCACCCTTGGCCTTTGAGAGCACTCAAAGGTGGGCGAGGTCACATTAATTATCTTGTTAAGTGTATCACTACCCAACCCACCTAGGTACATTATTAGGTTTTTACTTGCTTATAACTTCCATGGGGTTACCCAGGCGACCTCTCACTAGGCGCCGGCCCCACCATGGAAGCCACTCCCTTAGCGTTCTCTGATCATCCATACAACCACAACATGCAAGAATAATGGTTACATAACAATTTGATCCATCACAAAATCCAATCACTGGGCCACAACAAACAATTCCCATTGCCCTACTCAAGCTCATCCACTCATAAGATGGTGAGACACAAGTACCAATGCCAAGGACCAAAAGTAAGACCTCTGGAGTCGATGACTTAGTTCTTCACCTGGTTACTACATCACCTTTCCTGTTCGGGAGACTAGGTTCCACGACCATGATATAATGCAAGAACGACAAGGGTGTAGATACTCAAAACATTCTTAGCATAAGCTGACAAAAATAACCAATTTAGTTCTAAGGGTAACTCCCCACCATCACCGGACAAGGTTAACATAATAAAACCACAACACCATAAGGGTAAATACAATATTACAAGCTATACTCAAAGAGTTTTCATTCCATGAATAAGAAATGATTACATTTAACACATTAACCGCGGACCTTACACATGATTTAATAACAAGTACCCCTCATTAAATTTTCAAGAGCGACAATTTCCTTCATTTCATAATCCAACGCGGATTAACCAAAGATTTTACACACAAGCAAAAAGCACTAGACATCAAATAAAACCTAGCATAGCACTATGGAACCTTTTGTTAACAAGATGGTACTACAAGACTTCAACCTCCTCGAATATAAAATCCTAACAAGGTAGTTAAATAATTAAACCACACTTAATGAAAGGCATACACAACTTAAATTAAACCACAACAAGATCACTATTTAGCAATAATCCTATACAAGTTATAGAAGTAACTAATTTCCGTTAAACTTATCACTTTAATACGAACATGATGTGCCATAATAAGACCACTAACATTCCTAAAGAATGGTGGAAACTAAACATCAAGGATAACATTCAAAGTTCAATAGAAATGGGACCTACCTAGACGAAAAATATGCTACACTAAGCAATCATGGTTACACCACGACTAGAATTAATAATAATTGCTTTATCCCAAAACCAACTATCGTTCATTAATCAAAAGAAAATAACACCTATCTACTAATGAGACGATTCATATGCAAGAAAGGATGACTTTTAAACACAATCTTCTAAAACACGGAATACTCCTTACCAAACTTCTAATTTACGCATAAAACCGCATTTAATTACCAACTCAATTAATTTTCTTGAAAACGCACAACATATTACAAGAGATGTCATGAATAAAACAAAGGAGAACACGTTGCCACATTACAGGAGGATATTCTATCTATATCCTAAGGTTCACTAAAGTTTAAAACTTCAATCAAACTTCTTAATAGGTACTAACGCTGCTACAAGATTTAAATTTTATTTTATTAGGCAATAAGTAAGACTACGAGGAAAATAAATGAATGAGGAATGTATATTTACTTCGAATCCTACCTTCGTATAGTGAAGTAGCGAGGCAATTAGAATCTTCAAGAAATTAGAACAGTATCATTCTAACACATACACTCTAATTAATATCTACAAGACGAGAATGGAAACATTCTAAATAATCCTTTTCTTTTTCCTAATCAAAAGGGAGATATCATTACGCCTGACAAATGTTGGCAGGACATGAGTGACAGTTGAGGCCGTAGCACTAAGTGCTCAGATAGCAACGGAGATAAATGGGAAACCTTTCTAAAACAGAAAACTTCAAATCCCAACTACGAAGATTCTAAAAGGGGTAACTTCCCATGAGGATCGGCTTAGAGGGAACCATCGATTCAGAAAGCGAGCAATCTAATTCTACCCGCCGACAGTGATGATGATTGCAAAAGAAATTCAGAGGTTTCGAAGGCAACAGGAAGGAACTAGCTCGTCGCAAGGGCCGCAGCAAGCAAAATATAGATTGCGGTGGAAGGTCTTCTTTTGGTTATGTTCTTCCATAGATTCGATAGGTTCAAAACTAAAGCACTAACGGTTTTGCTGCAGAGATTGCTAAAAACATTACAAGCATTATAATGTGGAACTCACAGAGGAACGGTTGCATTCGAAGCAAGGGTTGACCTTAGATTATATTCAGAAAACTCAAACGAGAAGACTACAAGACAACAATGTGGAGGGACAGCGAGGCACGAAGCAAATACAGACAGTGTAAAGTCATCCACCAAGGCAATAATGGTAAAGGGTTTTAATCCAGATTGGTGGGCGCAGCAACTACAGACGACATGCGTGCCGGAAGGAATTCGCAGCCAGAGCTCGGAAGAGTGCTTATTGCAGAAAACACATAAATTTCCCATGAGCGCCGACGTTGGGTGCATGAACCTAGATTTTGTTTTGTAGGAAGAAATGATGGTAGAATTGCACAACATGGATAAGTGTGCAGGGACAGTTGCAGCATCGATCTCAAGAAAAGAAATAACAGGAAACGTCTACTGGCTCCAATGATCCAAACAAATAAACATAGAAGATCACAAAGAAAGCTAACTGCAGAATGATCTCAACAAGAGTGGGAAGGGCGAAAGACATTATAGTAACACTGAAGACAACACGTCCTCCTTTCGCTCAGATTGAGAACACGGTGCCTCAAGGTATTGAGGTTTAGCCATTAACTCCTACTAACTCCTGAAAGAAAATCTAAGGATAGGAACAATCTTTGTTTTCGATTATTGGATCCTAACTCTAATAATGCAGAGCAACAGAACACGAAAAGCAAAAGTTTACAAGACATACCCGAACCAATGCTCCAGAATTTTAGTCTTCTTCTCGAATTTCCTTCTCTTTCTTCACCAACAGAACTTCTCTGTAATCCTCTCCTCTCTCTCTGAGCCAAAATTCCCCCTTTCATTTCCCAAAAATTCCCGACATAATAACCCCCACCTCAGGCCAAAAACTCCCGAGAGCAAAAATAGGCTAACCATAAATTCCCATAACTCCTCACTCACTGCACAATCCGTTACACAAGGAATAACTCCAGAATCAAAACGACTTAGACTCAATCATTTCCCTGATTCCCCAAGATCCGATATAGAGAATCTCCTTATTCAAAAATCAGAAACACTAAAAAAAATCAGAAACCGTCGAATCAACTCCCAACAATGATTTATTAATTAAGAATAATTTCCCCACTACCATAAAGCATTAATCAGAGAATATTGCCCATGACTTAGGACAATATCCAAACGGCATTCATTAAAGTTGATAGAAATTCAAAAGGAAATAATATTTTAAATCACTAAATACTAGTTACCCTCCTAGATAATATAACATTATCATAACTGATTGGCCAATAATAGACTTTACTCCACAATAAACAAATTTTACATCTATACCAAAATATTATAAGATCAAAGATAACAAGGAACACATAGACCGCAGAACGACATCAACAACGTTCCATAACACATGCTAGTCGACAACGACTACCAAGGAACCACGTCACAACACGACACGAGATTACGACAATGTCACAAGACTACGACAAGGACTAGAATCACCCTAGTGGTAAAACCTCATGTTATCTCCGTCACCTTATCCCTAGTGTAGGGCCCGCTCAGACCTGCTAAATCAGGTGGAGTCGAGGCCCGGTACCTGCAACTTGCGTGAAAACCAATGGGTTATATATGATCAACTGTAAATATATATATCACACACACCGAGACAGAGAATCGCGGCGTAGTAGGGTGCTCGATCCGAGCAGTACTACACCGTCCCCGCTCCAACACAAGCCTATAATCAGAAGCATAAACATGATATCTTCTAACCACCACTAAGCATATCCATCATAACTGAAGAAATCATAATGTCATCAAAACTCATAACACATGTCTCAATACATCCATCGAACATAACCCAACAAGATTAAGGAGAACATAAACCAATACATACTAGTCCAAATGTCTCAAAACTGTAATTATGCAATAAAACTATCACTGTTCTAGAACTGACAAAAAAACAATAATAGAAATAACATCTATCACAAGCCAAAAGGCGAGGGGTATTACACAATGAGATTCAAAACCAACAGTACTTCTAGAAATATAAAATATGGGCAATGCCCTAGTCCAATATGAAATCTTCAACAATAGATAATATTCAATCCTCAAGATATTCAACAATATCGCTGATATGAAAATTTTCTTGCAAATTCAAATCGCTTCAATGCAATTATTCCTAAGTACAATCACCTCCAATGAGTGAGGGTTTTCGTCCTCAAGCCCGCAATGGAAACCGAAGGGTTTTTGTCCTTGAATGCACCGAACTCCAAATTAGAAGAGAAATTGAAATGACACAATCCGAATGATTCGCTTTATGACTTTGTCCTTTCTTTTATAATTGCCTTTTTCGGGCCCTCCATTTATTATTAATTTAAATTTTACTTTCCCTTCAAATATTTAAAAATACTTTTTAAATTACATCCATAGTTCCCCTTTTTGAATTACATTTGAATAAAATGTTTAGAACACTTTTTTAAACATTACATAGGACCAATAATAATGCAAAGTGATTGGGCCCAATATTATTGATTTTTAGTTCTAAAAAAAAGGGACATGATTAAGTGCTAGGACCATGGATTAAAGACATCCACGCAAAGTAGCATAAAACAAGTGGGGAAAAGTGTAAGGGTATGCACTTTTCTCCTTTAAGCATAAAGTCTTGGTTTAGCTGTGTTGTTTTGAGAAATAAAAAGCGATAATTAAATGAAAGGTTGGAACAAAGGAGTACGATTAATATTTTAAGAATTTTGCATAATGTCATAGTAGAATATTCATCTCTTAATGGGTGTGTTGCTGTGTCAAGTAAGTTTTGATTGTCTATGTTTGTGAAAGGATGTGCTCCTGTAATCTAAGTTTGTCGGCAGAAACTGTCTAACAGTAACTATCTTGTTTAGTGGGCTATCATACAACTTTAAGGATGGGTTATGCTTGTATAACTTGGTTGGATCCACAATCTATTCACTTCTATAAATTTGTTATGAATGTTATACCTCGGAAACAATGGATTAGGTTCATCTAGTTTCATTATATTTGTGATTATTCACCACTATCAAAAATTTAAACTACCTTTTATACCTGTTGACTTTGCTAGTTACTCATTATACATTTAACTATTCATTTTTAGGAGGAGTTGAAGCTGCCATATAGAAAATCATGCAAGATTGTTTGTTTGTTAGTCTTATACGAGTATTGACGTAATTATAATCTAAAGAACCTCCTGTCTTTGCAGTTCAATTGATGCAATTGCAGGGAATGGGTATGAACAACTTCCACAAAACATGAAGCGGAAAATGCTCAAGCAAATGCTCTTCTATGCTAGTATGTTTTCTAGATTTGGCTCTATCTTATGAGATTCAATTGTGTTGTTATCTGATCATGTTTACAATTTTCTTCCTTTGTTTGATGACAACAATTTTGATTTTGTACTTGTTATAAGCATTCCTCAAATCAAATAAATTGTTTTTATTTCTAGTTTTGACATGCTTACAATATTTTTCCATTGTTTGATGTCAACAATTTTGATCTTGTACTTGTCATAAGCATTCCTCAATTCAATTAGATTGTGATTTTTCCTTCTAGTTTTGTTATGCTTAGCAAAATTTTCATGTTCCAGATTCTTGAATAAAAGTTATCTGGATGCTGTGTAAATTTAGTGTGAAAATATGGTTAATAGTTATTCAAACACATAGCATAACTAATCTATGCAAAAGTGTAAGAAAAATAATTCAATAATGGCAAACTTTAATTAGATGTAATTAAATAAGGGAGATTGCTATGTATTCCAACCCAATAGATGTAGTAACAACAACATAGGAGCAGGCTAAATTATAAGATCTAAAAGTCTCTCTCTCTCTCTCTCACACACACACACACACACACACACACACACACGAGCAGAATAAATTACGTGTGCATTGTAATGACCCTTTTTGATATTTTTATAAAAACCCTACAATTTTCTTTTGGTATTTTCTGACTTGCAAATTCAAGACAATAATGAAATATAGAACAACATGATGCAGAATATCAAACTAAACTGATAATATTCTCACACTTCACTGATAATATTCTCACAGTAAACTGATTACTTACAAACAGCAGATGGATAGTCTATAAATACTGAATGAAACGCTAATACCCAGCTGAAACATATATTTATTACTAATTATCCAAGGTACATGTTCAAGTCACAATACAGCGATTGGAAAAGCTGCGATTAATCTCCAAAGTGGAATATGACTGCTGAAAAGAGAGTGCAACAGGTACCTAGATGGTACTGCAATCCTCCTAATGGTACGACAACCTTTTTGATAGTGCGGCGGTCCATAGTATTAAAATAACTGCTGTGATGGATGTAGGAATTGATGTGATTGGGTGGATATAATAGGTACGGTAGCTGTTGAGAAGATGTGATATTTGCTAAGGTATGATAGCCCTTAGGAATAATATGGCACCCTCATATATTGTACGATAGACTCTAGAATGTGTATGGCTAAGTGTTAGTTTACAGATTTGTCACTTAACTCTATTTCCTCACGCCCACACAAATGACAACTGTACTAACAGTTGCGCCAGATTGCGATGATATTTGCAATGACTCTGCTTATTTTACAAGGCGCAACTACCTTCAAATGATATTAAATGAATGAAAACAATGTATGCTTTTGACCAGAAAGCAATAAAGGCAATGAATCACAATATATAACTCATAACAATAAGAAGCACAAAGACTTAATTTGACCATAATCATAAACTTATATTTTCACCACATAATCATCACTGCAAATCATTCATCAAAAGAAAAACTATCCACAACAATGAGCTTAAACAAAGAGTCAAGAAGTTGATAGATATTCAACATAAGAACATATATCCATCCACCATAACACAGTTTATGATTTTAGAATTCAACACCTCCAACTCTGATTCATATATTGAAAATAACTGAAATATAGCATAACACAAAATTGACCTCCAACAGCACCAAGTTTGCCAAAAGATCCTATAAGTATCGACAGGCTTAGTATATATAGCTTGTTATAAATAACTGTCTTTGAAATAATAATAGCTCCTTTAAGACATCCGATTAAAAGATAATTAAAAATAAGCCCTTTAAAACAACAGTTTTTCAGAGCAATTGTTTAAAGAAATAACATAAACACATAAAATGCTATCACGTGATAGTTGTTGAGTCTTCGTCCCGAGTTGTTTCGCTTTCTTTGTCCTGTTCACCAATTGCAACTGAGTCCACCTGTGCTCGAAGTTTCACCTTGTAACTTCTATACCTAGAGATGATAGGAGTCAAGATCTTGCCACTTGGAGTGATAGTAACATGCACCCTGAGTTCCATTTGCTTATCATCCTCTCCACATATGCTAACCTCTTATTAATTTCATCGACTTCAACTTTCAAAGTCCCGAGATAAATTGCTATGTTATCGAGCTTTTCCAGTGACTCATCAGTAACAATATCAGGACCAACAATCTCTTCACTGAGTGTCTTTTTAAAGCTCTGTTTTACCTCCATATCTAGCAACTTTTCTCCACTTTCATATAGAATATCCACTTCTAAAATAGTACAATTCTTCTTGAGGTCGATAAGGTCAGCAAGGTACTGATTGAGGATTCCTCTTATTTCATTGTTATATTGTCCAAGCATAGATAACTTCCATTCAAGAGCATCCAACCACGAGATAGAGTCATTCTCTTTCGTATCATTCAAAATCTTCCTAGCCAATAGAATACCTGTATCAATCTTAATAATTTCCTGCACCTCCTTAGACACCATAGGCATGCCACTTTCCTCCTTTTTCACATTTCGTAATTCTGTTGCTAATCCTTTCCTTTTATCAGATATAAGAGCATACAACCTCATAGCCTCCTCGATGTATAATAGGCTATCAAAGGTAACCTTCTCTACCCATTGCTCAATGGCTTTGGCTAGGGTTTGATATCTCTTAATTTGTTGCAGCATACTAGGATCCATACCATCCATAGTAATACTAGGAGTTGCATTTGAAGACTGAGAAGTAATATTTAAAATGGATTGAATGAAAGAAATCAAAGTGTTCACTTGGGCTTGCAATTTTGCATTCTCCTGTTGTTTGGCTTAACTCTCTTCACCAGCAGGCCTACAGAAAACTTGGCATGATATATATTGCCTTCAACAGTTGGAGGACCCATGTCAATCTTACTCATGTTGAAGTCAGCAATAGGGTCTGCAATCTCCATTATTTGATGCCTAGAGGAAGAATCGGTCACCATCCTTGACATTCTCGTAGCCTTCTTAGGCTTAGGTGTAACCTGCAACAACTTGGCTACAATGTCTACGTTCATATCAGTTATAGGAGTGTACCTCTTTTTCTAAACAACTTTCTTTAACTAGGATGGAGATGGTAGCACAACATTATTATCATTAGCACCCAGGACAACATTGTCTGGCTGATTAGGAGTGTTCTGTACAGGAATTCCATCCAATCCAGGGGAAGCTGGAGTCTCAAACAAAGAATGAAAAACATTATCTTCTCCAATTTGATGAAAAATCAAAGAATCGTTACCAGACACGAGAATTAGGAGAGGCTACATGGTCTACCTGTAATTGGTGTAAGGCATCCAACTTCTTTTCTGCTCATGTTCTCACAGATGCAGGTTGACCATCCTGCACACATATGCCTTTTAACCTTGTATTATCCTTAGGTTGTTCTCCATCCCCACGAGATTGTGAACCAACTTTGAGTTGAGTTGTCTCCACACCAATTGAAGTTCTTGGAGTACCAAAGGCCTGGGATGTTCCGTGCTCTCTCATTCTAGATTCCTTTTGCACAGAGGAAGAACCAACATGCTCTCGAATTCTCCCCTTAAGCCACCTTTTGGTCTTATCCAAAACAAAGGAGGATTGAACCTTAACATCAAAAATCTTTTTATTAGACCACTGTATCCGAGGCAGGGGGCTAGAGGCAACATCATGATATCCTTCATCAATAATCTCAAAATTATCATCCACACCACTTGGAATTTGTAGAGGCAAATTGAAGGCCCAGATTTGGTCTAATATTAGCCTCATCCAATCCCTTCTCTGGACCTCTCTCTCATCAACACAGTCTTTCCAAAATGTGGCTGGTGCTCGTATAGATCACCTCCATGGAAGTTCCTCTTAACAAAATTCATGCTATTGAAAAATGGCCTTATAGACAAAGGGTGAAAATTATACTTTGCCAGAATCTTCTCTGTATTTCTAGCATTATTATTAGTTTTGCAAGCAAAGAAAGACAATGACACAGGAAAAGTATATCCCTTCTTTTTCATACTATGATAGTTATTGTTCATAGTCGCCATTTGGCGACAGACTTCCAAAAGAATAAAATAATCGGATGCATATCTTGGCAATTTCAGTGGGGCATTTTCATAATGCCCAACTCGAAGGTAAGTGAATCTATCAATCTGAATATAAAAACTTTTGTACCTCATCACCAATGAAGTTGCTTCAGGGGAAATTCTCATTTCAGGTGTACCTTCAATCCTTTTCACAGAAAACATGAGGAAAACATCATTGACACGACGATAATCCTTCATTCCCTTTTCTCTCTGTAACTGAGGGAAATATTCGTACACAGGTGTGTTTGGTATCAAAGACCCTTGAGTCCTTAATCCTTCCTAGACAACCTCTTTACTGGCTAAAATGTAAAACAAATAAGAGCACATGTGAAAAGAGATGTTCTGGTGAAAGTTAGCCAATTGCTCGTTCAATTGATCACTGATCATTTTGGCCCAGTCGATGTATTGGCATTCACTACACACCACCAAAATAAATTGACACATCCACTTCTCAAACAAGTTAGACTCAGCACTTCCTACAACACGATGCAATAGAGTGATCATATCGGAAATCTCTTTGAAATGTGCTCTTTTTAGATTGGCGGGAACCTAGGATTTTCCCTTTTCAACTTTCAACAAGTTTCTCACAATAGAGTTCATACACCAATCTTTCTTATCGAGAAAATAATTCCACCCCATGGTGATGGGCATTTCAACAAATTCCTCTCTGTCGGGTAATCTCATTGCGCGAGAAACAACCTCGACGTCAATCTTTGCAACCACAGAGCCGTCAAAGGCTCTTATCTCTTGAGATTCAGGGAAATAATTCTTTGCACACGAAACAACCAAGTTTGGACATGGCATAACAGGTGGAAAACCCCCGGTGTGAGCTAACCCACTTGTTAGGATTTTCTCCGCTATAGGTGTTTTGGGGTTTTGCTCTATTTGAGCCTAGAAATCATCCAAGTCTATATGTCCAAGCTCAGTATCTTTCACTTTGGCCAAACCATTCTCAATAATGGAGGCAACAGGGAAACCCTGGTACTTATATTTCATCTTTACTTGTTTAAGAAACTAGAAAACAAAAGCTTCTGTAAGAGACATCAGATTTCCACAGTCCATGATGATTGTAATTGCATATTTCAGGAATTAACTGTGTGTGAGTTTTTTATCTCAACGTTTCGGATCCTACTTCTCTTCTCCTGCTACTCCTGATGATGGATCATAGAGTATGATCCGAAACGTTGAGATAAAAAACTCACACACAGTTAATTCCTGAAATATGCAATTACAAAAGCTTCTGTAATTGTTAGAGACACCAAATGAATTTCCAAAACATTTGGGGAAAGCAAACAATCTGGACTCATGAAAGAAAATTGCTCTTCTTATTGAAACGACTCAAGAAATTCAAATTTATCACAGTAAGAAGCAATGAGAAGAGGTGCCAATTAGCTAACCTGTTTACGAAAATCTGTGTTCATCACTTGTAGAAGACGCAGTCCAGAGCTTCTCCGAAGTATACTAGCTGAAATGCAGGTCACGAAGGTGGCAACCCTTATAAAATGTCTCATTAAGTCTCATTGATTTCGGTGACATGTACGGTTGTACAATTCATAAATGAGCCGCCTTAATTCTCCTTCAGAAAATGCGCAATTGCACTTTCCAAGACATCCCTTATTTATTACGAAATGACCAATGTCATTTCCACCATGCATGTTCGTAAATGGAAAGATGGATCCTCAGAAAGCGAACCAAGCTTTGAGTCGGAAGATCGGCAACTTTTAGAACCTGCAAACCATCGATCAGGAGTTAGGAAGTTCTAAGAACTCCCGACCCGCCGACAATGAAGTACTTTAGCACCGGAACTAACACAAGGCCGACAATAGAGACTTAACCAATGACTTCAAAGGAGAGTCGGGAAATTGGAAGGTTTCAAAACTTAAGAACCCGCCAATTTAGGTTTGGAAAAACATAAAATCGCCGACTATGAAGGAAAAACACTTAAGTAAAGGCCGCAACTTTGTTAAAGGGGCAAAACAATAAAGAGTAAAGGAGGGGACTTTAACTTGACACATGAATGACAAAAAAATTGATTATTGGGTAACAAGAAGCTCTGAATGGGGACAAGGACTGCAAAGGATGCAAAGAATCCAGGCAAACTGGCACAAAGCCTTATTCCACGGGTAACAGAGTCACACAAAAACAACAAACACACAAGAAAAACAGAAACATAGACTATTGTACAAATGAACATATGACAACATTACCAATTATATAATTTCAGATCTTGCCCATTGTAGGCAAGAGGCATTGGGGTTCCATCTAGATATGCCAATAGAGAGGCATTCTCTCCAATCACCTGTTTGATTGTAAATGGCCCTCTCCATAAAGAATCTAATTTCTTATGAACCCCTTTAGATTCTCTCCTTCTATCCCATAGCAACACAACATCTCCCACTGCAAACTTCCTCTTTCTGACTTTTTTATCAAAAATTCTTTTCATTGCTTCTTGATGCCTTGTTATTCTGTCAACCACTTCATCTCTCTGCTCTTCAAGCCTTGTCAAATACATAATCCTCTTTTCCAATGAAGACTGAAATTGCTCATCCTCAATAGCCTTTTGTAAATTTAATGCAGATAACTCTAAAGCAATAGGCAAAGCACTTTCAATTCCATACACCAATTGGAATGGGGACATCCCAATTGCTCTCTTATGAGTTATCCTATCTGCCCACAATGCTTCATAAAAGGATTTTATGCCATCCTCTCTGGTTTTCATCTACCAACTTCTTGACAATAGAAATCAGATTTTTATTACTTGATTCAGCTTGCCCGTTGCCTTGTGGATAATAATCAGAAGAATGGGCAAGACTGATACCGTAGTCATAACAAAACAAAGAAAACTCAGCAGAGGAGAACTTGCTAGCATTATCAACAACAATTTTCTTGGGGATACCAAATCTGACTACTATATTTTCCTTAACAAAATTGCAGACAACTTCTAAAGTGGTATGCTTCATTGGGATGGCTTCTACCCACTTGGTAAATTAATCAGTAGCAGTCAAAATGTGAGTGTGGCCAGCACTAGAATTAGGATTAATGGATCCAATAAAATCTAATCCCCACTATTGAAAAGGCTCATCAATGACTACAGGCCTTAAGGATAGTGCAACTAAGTGAGGTCTACTGGTGAATTTTAGGCATTTCTCACACTTAGATATCCACTCATAAGCATCCTTGAACATACCTGGCCAATAGAAGCATTGTCGCAGGATTTTAAATGCTATCACTGAGGCAGAAAAGTGCTCTCCACAAGCTTCATTATGAAAAGTGAAAAGTCTCCAGCAATTTCCTTTGTTGTTCTCTATATACGCATCTCAGGAAAGTACCATGTACTCCCTTTTTATACATATTCCCTTCCCAAAGAACATACTTGCTTGTCTTCAATTTTAAATTCCTCTTTTCTTTGGCAGATAAATGAGATGGGCACTCACCATAAGTTAACAGATAGGAAACATTTGAAAACCATACATCAGTGGTGCTTGTAAACAAGACCAGTGGTAGATCTTCACCTTCAGTAGGTTTATTTTCAGCAATCACTTTGCACAGACCTCTGCCTCTGACTAGAGTAGTAGGCTTCAGATCAATATCATACTCTTGTACCTTCGCCACCCATGCTCCTCTCTTATTACAACCGATTTCCTGTTGAGTCAGAGTGCTTTTGACCGCAGGGTCAAGGATAAAGACAACAACATGAGAAAGCAAGATATAGAATCTAAATTGTTTCATAGTCTTCATTACTGCATAAGCGTGCTTCTCTAGAGGAGAGTATTTTAATTCATGTTTCTTTAAAGGCACACTCATAAAGGCTATTGGTTCTTCAATTCCTTGTTCATTCTTTTGCAACAAGAGGGCCGACAAAGTGTGCTCAGAAGCATAGCAGTAAATAATGAAATCTTTCTCAAAATTTGGATGCACTAAAATGGGAGCATTAGCAATGGCTACCTTGATATCTTCAAATGTTTTCTTACCTTCCTTGCTCCACCTGAAGACTGGATTGTTCTTCATCATCTCAGCAATGTGTTTGGTCAATTTAGCAAAATTTGGGACAAATCTTCTTAAGAAATTGACTTGACCAAAGAATGATCTGGTATTGCTTTTGGATGTGTGCAATCGCAGTTGTTGAAATGCCTTGGCTCTTTCTGGATCAATCTTTATGCCATCTTTAGAGACAATGTGACCTAACAGTTTATCTTCAGTCACTGCAAATATGGTTTTCTTAGGATGTGGAGAGATGCCACGATCTTTGCATCGTTGAAGCACGACCTCCAAATTATCAAAGTGATCAACTCTCCTCTTTGAAAAGACTGTTAGGTCATCAAGGTAGACAACAATGATTTTGTTCTTCAAATCTCCAAACTTCATATCCATTGCCCTCTGAAAAGTACCTCCGGCATTAATAAGGCCGAAGGGCATCCTGTTATAAGCAAACACACCAATAGGAGTGGTGAATGCAGTCTCATGTTGATCTTTAGGGGCTACTCCTATCTGGTTGTATCCTAAAAAACCATCAAGCATGGACATCATTTCTGATCTAGACACAGTTTGTAAGATGTGATCCATAACTGGTAAAGGATAATTATCCTTTAGAGATTCTTGATTCAATTTTGAAAATCAACGCAAATTTTTATCTCCCCATTTTTCTTCCTTACTGGTACAATGTTAGCAATCCATGTAGAATGATGAATAGGGTAGATAATCTTAGCTTTCAACATTTTGTCAATTTCATTGAAAATAGCCTCGACAACTTTGGGATTATATGTCCTTTGCTTCTGTTGGAATGGAGATGTCCCAGGCTTCAATGGGATGTGGTGTTGTACCTCTCCATTTCTAAACTTCTTTAGGTCTGCATAACACCACACGAAAACATCTTTATATCTAATAAATAAAGAAATTAGACGCTCTCTTTCCTTAGGAGAGCAACACTTCCCAATACAAACAAACTTGGGATCCTCTTCAGTGCCAATGTTTACACGATCGTACTTAGCTGATGATCTGATGGAAACTGAACTTTTCTGCTTAATGTACTAATCATGTCTATTGAAAAGGTCTTCAGGGGAGACCGAACCCTTTGGAATCTTGTTCCCCTTTAGTTGTATGACTTTAGAATCTTGACCATTTGGGGAACTCACTTCACCATCGAGAGTATCTCCACTCTCTGCAGTAGTACCTTCAAAGAATAAATTGGCAAATGATTCAGCGTTCTCCAAAAAAGAAATAATCTGCTGATCATTATTGAATACTTGCCAATGATGTACGTTATCAGGCACACTGGGCTTGTATATCACCTCAGACCTTGTAAGATTCATCTTTGAAGTCAAGATGAGGGAGGAGCAATGATGCTAAGATAGTAGGTAATCTGCCCTGGTATTTTGGTCTCTAGGGACAACTTCAATCGAAAACGCATCAAGGTTTTCAATACAATCCCAAACCCTATTTCTATAGTGCCTCAACCTTCCATTTTTAACCAAATATTTATTTCTCACTTGTTTCACTATGAGCTCAGCATCTCCTTTTGCCTTCAACTGCTTAATCCCCTTTTCCTTAGCCATTGCCAACCCCAGGAGCAAGGCCTCATATTCAAAAGTGTTATTAGTGTTTTTAAAATCTAACTTATAAGCAAAAGGAAACTTATAATTATTAGGAGAAATAAGAACAACACCAACACTTGACCCAGAAGTAGAACAACTCCCATCGAACTCCAAAGTCCACAGCTCATTAGATAAATCAAGTCTAATCATGTTTGGACTTTCTCCTGTGGTGGAGGTAAACATGTAAGTAACCAGACCAGTCTTCACATACAGTATCTCTGCTCTTGGGTCTCCAGACTTCTATACTGTGAACTTTGCCTTCGGTTCAGGATCCAAGCGTACTTTCTTACCATCTACAAGTATCAGTGCATGAGACAATCCATCTGAATTTCTCCACCTAAGTATTTACAGAAACTTCTACTCAAGAGCATCCCATAGCTAGAGGGAATATCAGCTACCAAAATGGTTAACTTCAATCTTTTCTTGGGATATGTTGCTAGAGCAACTTGTGCACCTTTAGTTTGACCTAGGATGGGTACCTGTGTGGAGTCCATAGAATAGCATTTGCCATGGGAGGAAGTAAGAGACAAGCCGAGGGCTTTGGCCACTCGGGCAGGCATGACATTGTCAGAGGTCCCAGAGTCCCAGAGTCTATAACACAATTACTCAGCTTGTAACCGACAATGTACAAAGATACATAAAAAGGCTCAGGTTTCTCAAAGGGATTTTTGGAATGGGATGTTTTGGAATGAGAACTTGAGCAATTTTGGGTTTAAGCATTAACATTAGCTTCAACACACTTGTGCATTCAAATAGGAAGGGGAAGGTTCTTGCTTTACATATCTAACAAGCCTATCTAACTCAGAAGGATTGAGTCTATGGTATTTGGCTTGGGATATCTAGATTTTTGTGCTTTTGCACGATTCTACTATATCAAAAGAATTTAGAAATAACATCTCCAGAGGGAGTGGAAGGTACCTCGAAGGACGAAGACTTAGGAACATCCGCTTTCTTGGAATTCTTGGCTGCATGCCTTGACAGAATATACTTAGGGGTAGAAGAAGGATTGTTGGACTGACCTTTAGAATCATGATCTTTCTTTTGAGAATGTTGACTCCTAGTGAACACGACACAATTGGTGCCATCTAGTTAAGTGTATAGATCCTCCCCTCGCTCTGAATCTGATTCAAATTCAAATAAATTAACACTAGTGTCTCGAGACTGGGTAGGTTCTTCTTCAACATATGGCTCCTCAGCATGCTCGTTCATGGAAAGCATTTGCATGAATCTTGTCATTTCGGGACAAGATGCACCATTATGATCTATGGTGAGATGGACAAAATTACACACCATGTGATTCCCTTTGTTTGCGGAAGGACGACCCTCAATGGCCAGTCTTTGGGCAAGATCAGTTAAAGGCAAAGGCCTATTGTAATTACTTAGCTGATTGAAATCTTTCCTGGGTACATCATGGTAAAAGGGCTGTTGAAACCCTTTTGGCATCCGCCTCTTCAGAGTGATGATATCATTGGCCAACCTTTGAATCACAGGGTCAATTGAGTTAGTGGTCTTAGGCTTCCCAGTCTGTAACTCTTTCGTCCACTTACCAGCAGTTATCAAGTCATCCTCTATAGAAATGGACATCGCTTGTGCTGCTGCCAAATCAGCTTGCACCTTCTCTTTTAATAGGGAAACTAACATCTGGAGTGAGAGTATTAATGAAGAAACACTTTAAGAGGGCATTCCCAGGTCTCACATTGGCGGGAATCCTATTCACCACCTTATTGAATTTAGCCACAAATTCTCTCATTTGCTCATGCACTTCTTTCTTCATAGAGGATAATTGGGCCACTAAAGTGTGTTCGTTCTTTGCCGTTTTGAATCTATTTTTGAATTGGTCCCTTATAGTTGCCCAATTTCTTATTGACGCATTAGACAAATGATAGAACCACTCAGCTGCTGCATTAGCCAGAGACTCCACAAACAATCTAACAGACGCATCCTCATGTTGTACACCCAAAATAGAACAGGCTGCATACAAAGCATTCAGGTGTTCATCTGGGGTAACCTTTCCATCCCCCCTAAACTTGGGTATTATTTTACTAGATCCCCGAGGCAATTCATGCAACTGTGCTCCTAAGTTCAGAGGACCTATGGCAGCTCCCTAAGGGACAGGAAATTGCTGAGCCATATTGACTGGAACGTTAACTGGAAAATTAACTTGCAGGGGTAAAACAGTCCTGTGTAAGACGAGCTTGACAAGAATGGGATGTATCTCTATTTGGAGGGGGAGAAGATGGCCTACTAGAAGACTTTACTCTACGAGTTGGTGGAAAAGTGGAGAAATTCAAATCTTGAAGTAAGTCAAAATCAGAATCAGAGATACTTTAATTTCTATCAACACGAGTGTACCTTTTATAAGCCAGCTTTGAGGATAAAGGATGTTAAACTACAGAGTCGCCAACCACCTACTGATTTACTTGGTTCCCTTGATTTCCCTGGTTACCTTGAGGACGGTTAGGTGGATTATTTTGATTTCTGGGTAGAGTCTATCCACTTGGTGAAACTATTCGTTTCTTCTTCTCTGCCTTTAGGCTAGATTATGTAAATCAGTGATAATATCCTCTTGCTCAACGTCTAACCAATTGATGTTAGGCTGAAACACATGTCCGAATCTTCTCTGGAGTACCATAAAGACCAATGATAAAGCAACTTAACACATAAGTTCCCTAGTAGAGTCGTCAAAAATCTGTTAGTTTACAGATTTGTCACTTAACTCAATTTCCTCACGTCAACACAAATGATAATTGTACTAATAGTTGAGCTAGATTGCAATAATAATTGCAATGACTCTTTGCTTATTTTACAAGTTGCAACTACCTTCGAATGATATTAAATGAACGAAAACAATGTATGCTTTTGACCAGAAAGTAGGAAAGGTGGTCCTTTTAACCATAAAGCAATAAAGGCAATGAATCGCAATATACAACTTATAACAATAAGAAGCACAAATACTTCATATGACCATAATCATAAACTTATATTTTTACCACATAATCATCAATACAAATCATTCATCGAAAGAAAAACTATCCACAACAATGAGCTTAAACAAAGATTTCCAATTATTCAATATAAAACTGCAAGCCATGAAGTTGACAGAAATTCAACATAAGAAGGACATATATCCATTCACCATAACACAAAGTTTACGATTTCAGAATTCAACACCTCCAACTTTCATTCATATATTGAAAATAACTGAAATATAGCATAACACAAAATTGACCTCCAACAACACCAAGTTTGCCAAAAGATCCTATAAGCATTGACAGGGTTAGTATATATAGCGCTGTCATAAATAATTGTCTTTGAAATAATGACGACTTCTTGAAGACAACCAATTAAAAGATAATTTAAAAAGTCTTTTAAAACAACAGTTTTTCAGAGCAATTGTTTAAAGAAATAACATAAACACATAAAATGCCATCACATGGTAGTTATTGAGTCTTCCTCCTGAGTCGTTTCACTTTCTTTGTCCTGCTCACTAATTGCAGCTGAGTCCACCTATGCTCAAAGTTTCGCCTTGTAACTTCTGTACCTAGAGATGATAGGAGTCAAGATCTTGCCACTTGGAGTGATAGTAACATGCACCCTGAGTTTCCATTTGCTTATCGTTCTCTCCACATCTGCGAACCTCTAATAAATTTCATCGACTTCAACTTTGAAAGTCCTGAAATAAATTGCTATGTTCTCGAGCTTTCCTTGTGACTCACCAGTAACAGTATCGGCACCAACAATCTCTTCACTGAGTGTCCTTTTAAAGCTCTGTTTTAACTCCTTCATATCTAGCAACTTTTCTCCACTTTCATCTAGAATATCCACTTCTAAAATAGTACAATTCTTCTTGAGGTCGATAAGGTCAGCAAGGTACTGATTGAGGATTCCCCTTATTTCACTGTTATATTGTCCAAGCATAGATAACTTCCATTCAAGAGCATCCATCCACGAGACAGAGTCATTCTCTTTTGGATCATTCAAAATCTTCCCAGCCAACAGAATACCTGTATCAATCTTAATAATTTCTTGCACCTCCTTAGCCACCATAAGCAAGTTACTTTCTTCCTTTTTCACATTTTGTAATTATGCTGCTAATCCTTTCCTTTTATCAGATATAAGAGCATACAACCTCATAGCCTCCTCGATGTATAACAGGCTATCAAAGGTAGCCTTCTTTACCCATTGCTCAATGGCTTTGGCTAGGGTTTGATATCTCTTAATTTGTTGCAGAATACTAGGATCCATACCATCAACAGTAATACTAGGAGTTGCATCTGATGACTGAGAAGTAATATTTAAAATGGATTGAATGAAAGAAGTCAAAGTGTTCACTTGGGCTTGCAATTTTGCATTCTCCTGTTGTTCGGCTTTAACTCTCCTCGCCAACATGCCTACAAAAAACTTGGCATGATATATATCGCCTTCAATAGTTTGAGGACCCATGTCAATCTTACTCATGTTGAAGTCAGCTTTTGTGACTTCATTTTCATTTTTGTCATAGGGTTTGCAATCTCCAATATTCGATGCCCAGAGGAAGAATCCTGAAGAGGGACAGCAGGGGGGTGTTCTGCCCCTATTAAAGCATCCCTGAAGTGTTCTGGCCGACAAAAGCGGGGGAAAAACGGAGAGGGGGGGGGGGGGACGCATCCCCGCATAACACTGCTTAATTCTGACAAATATACAAACAGCTACAATAAAAGTGTACATGATGAAAAAGTTAAAGCATATTTTGATGTCTTGGATAAATTCCTTCCAAGGAATAAGAAGTAAAACAGTAAAACCTTATAGAAGGTTGAGAGCCAAAATAATATAAGACCAAAATTATAAGACCAAAAATGTATTTTTGAACCCTAGTTGCCATTTATAATTGTTAAAGTGATCTTTCAATTCAGAAAAGTATACATACAACTAAAAGAAAAATGGAGGTGGTATGGTGGCTTGGTAGAAAACCAAAGAGAAGAAAATAATAAAATTAATGTCTTCTCAACATGGATGTTGATTACTTTTCCATGGTTTAGAGGAGCTTGTTGAAATAGCATTATGACACATTGGGAGTGGTTTCAAAGACAATGTTGATTCTAGGCACTTGTCTTTAAAAGAATTCATGTCATTGCAATATTTTGTTGTATGAAGAAAGTGTTTGCATAAAACCATCTTTGAAGGCTGTAGGTTAGGGATTATTTTATTTTTCACTTTTTCTGTCATAGCCGACTTGACTTCTGACATTGAAAGCCCTGGTTAAGTTTGGCACAACTTATTCTGATCAAACTGATCTATCTATGATAATCTTAATCTCTAGTATTGTTCATCTATCAGTGCCATTTGCTTATCATAAATTTAAAATTTGTGTGATGATTGTTGGTTGAAAATTTTGTTTATTTCAATTGATATTAAACCGCCCAAAAGTAATCAAGGTTCCTTGTATTAAAAAATCAATACCATGAACCTATATTGTTTTATAGCTTCTACTTTTTTCTCTTAAGGCAAAACCACAATAAAAAGCTTATATTTTTGAAATGTATTTTGCTATCTAGTTTTATGTTCTGATTTGGAAATCTGGATGTGCTGGAATTGTTTACCACTCTGCATTACTTTGTTTCCTCAACTTGATTTATGTGTAAGCTTGCAAGGAAAATAAACTATGAAATTCGTAGCCTTTATAACACTCTATCAAATTTGGTTTCAGAATTGCAAGAGAATCAACAAGCTTTGAGTGCTAAACGGACCATTGCTAAGGTATTATTAGTGATTCTATTTGTAGTATGTACCATACTCTTTCTGCAGTGTTTTTCAGGTTCTTCGAAAATTGCATACAGTGTACACACAATCATAGACAATTAGAGAGAGGAGGGGGGAATCCCTCCAAAATGGACATTTTCTATAGGTCGACTTTGATTAGGTAGTCTTAAAGCAATCCCTTCCTTTCTACATAACAGTTCATAATATCATATAGTAGCATGTGAAAGATTGGTTTCCTAAGCTGTAGACACAATGTCTCTTAGAAAGGTTCTTTCCAGTGGCTGTGCACACAGAATCTCATTGCTACATAAATACATGCATAGGAACATACACAATCTTAATTCTGACATTTTTCTGAGAATTTCCAAAACAACGGACATTTCAATTCATGACAATTTCTTTATAATTTCTGTCAATAGTTTAAATGAGCACCAGTGATAATCACAGCCTAATTTTTGCAAAGCATTATTATTTGCTAAGTGTACAACATTGTAAGTGCAATGGAGCAAGTTTAAGGTTATGCCAACAGAAGTAAATGTAACTTTTGTATTCAGAAAGTATAATAAGAAGACTTGCTTAGAAGCATTGATAGCTTTCACAATGCCAACTTTGTTTCATGGATAACTCGTTTAAACATAAAACTTTGAGAGAGTATCAGATTTGCTCCTTTATCAAGGCATTGTGCACTAGCCTGTTCCAGTTATGAGCTTAGCTAATACAAATCCTTGTTAAATAACAAATTCTTGTATTCCTACTTGTAGTGCCCCTTTCGGGTATTTTCATGAACTCTGAATTTTTTTCGTATTTTCAAACTTTGCAACATTTGAATATTTAAATAAATACCAAAATCAAACAACTGAACCCATACACTTCATATGATATAACTATTATTGCAGCATTCTGAAAACTGAAAATTATTGATGTAAGGTACAACAAAACCTTTATGTAAATTATTCAGGAAAAACCCAAATACAATTGAAAATGGTAGAGCAAACACAAAGAAATCGGATTAAACCATTATTTCATAGAAGGAAAAACAAAAAATAATATGATTGTATTGATTTTACCGTTTATAAAAACTAACTTATTTATTTATTTACTAACTATTAACTAACCTAACAATAAGTTATCATTTTCTTATGATGTAATACCGACATTCCCCCCCTTATTACATCAATCCGAACAAAGGACGGAACACTGCATGGACTGAACACAGCAGCCCATCTGGAAACTTGACAAAGCATCTCCACCAAATCTCGTTGCTCACCCAAGACACACCAATCTGAATCCATCAGTGGATGTCCTGACTGTCAAACCTGCCAATGCTCTGTATCACATGAGAGAATATTATCCCATCCTCCATACACAATGAGAGAACAACTCTCCTCCGAGAGTTCATCACTCCTTCGAGTGTGTCAAAATCCCTCCTCTAGTGCCTGCATATGAGAGAACAACTCTCCTCCGAGAGTCCACTTTCCTCTAAAAGTGTCAATATCCCTCCTCCAATGCTATGAGAACAAAATCCCTCTTCCAATGTACAAAAGGAACTAAACCAAAGTGGATACACTAACCCCACCTTATTTCAAAGATTACACTATCTAAGAATTGCCAAGCCCCCCTTGCTCCATGAAGGGACACAGATTGAAACTGATGCTTCTCATGCAAAGTATCATCTCTGAGTGAGAAGCTAGCTTGAGATTATAATGTACCTCCAACCTTCGGTGCCTCTAGCCTCCAATGTGACCTATTTAGATCTTAGTCTCTGGATGTGGCATTAAAACTTTGAAAGGATCATTAGATGCACCATCAACCATACAATCTCCAAGTGCACATAAATAAAATGTAGCCATTTTAGAAGAAGAAAGATGCTGGTTTCAACTGAGAATGAGTTGCTGGTTTCAATTGAGAATGCACCCATTACAATGATGATCCTTATTGCTCCAATTACAAACAACTGTCAATTTTACATATGTGAAAAACTTCATTATGTAGAAAACTTTCCTTCCATTTTCAAAAATTTTAAAATCTTATCACTGAAATATGCTCCCTTTATCTTAAGGCCTCTCTTAAAATTCATTATGTAGAAAACTTTCCTTCCATTTTCAAAAATTTCAAAATCTTATCACTGAAATATGCTCCCTTTATCTTAAGGCCTCTCTTATTTCTTATGAACTCCATACTTCAATTTATAGGAAAGTAAATATTTTAAAACTTATTCCAAAAAAACAACCACCCTAGACACTAGTCACCTTATATGCATTATTCTCATGCTGGCAGCATCCGGGTTCCCTCAAGTAGATCTTTCTTGCCAATCTTCCAAATCCTAAATTTTTGAGGGGTCTACATTCCCTGATATGCCTTGTGGACTAAACAAATTCTCAGTGGTTTGGATGCTGGCTTGTAAACTTCCACATGATGTCCTCTCTCCCTATGTGTTACTTACTGCACGCAGCCAGGTTTGGATTATATCCAATAAACCAAATGTGAACTTTATTTTAAATGTTTAGTTATGATAGAAAATCAAATGTTTACTGGATTAAAGGAAAACAAAACTAAATATAATGACTCTCATATATACGATATCCAATTTAAATGTCATGACTGTCATTTATATGTGTTCCTTGCACAGATTGCATTACACCTTTGCCAAATACTCTCCCTTGCCGATTCTCATATTCATATTCTCTCACTGTGAATTCTCTATCTTCCATAAACTACAAACGTAAACCGATTCTATTGGTTTTTTCCACTTGCTTGTTGCTGATGTTTGCATAACTGTAATATTTTCAACCTCCTTCCATATTGTTTTTTACCATGGGCTCTGATACCAAATTGAAATTGGTAGAGCAAACAAAAAGAAATCAGATCAAACCATTATTGCACAGAAGGAAAAACAAAAAACAATATGATTGTATTGATTTCACCGTTTATTACTTAGTATGATGCAAATGCTTATAAAGCATTGCATTCCTGTGTACAGTGAGTCCCACTGGGAAGACTGGGCCAAGTCAATAAAAATCAGGGAAAAATTAAAATAAAGAATTAAAAATGCTCAAACATACAAGCATAAAAGTGAAGCATTTTTTGAAGCGTTTGGAGGACTTTTTAAGGCTGTTTAAAAGTGATAAAATTATGAAAAATGACATGCGCCATGAAAGTCTGTGGTCTCACAAACTTTAATCTGGGCTTGGTGGCAGGGGCTCTGCCCCTCGACCTTGCCCTATATCGTGACAGGGAATGCATTGGGGCCGCTGCCCTTGGACCCCATGCCCCTTGACCCCACAAGGGGCAGTACCCCCAAACCCCTGCTCTAGTTTTAAAAAGCAAAAAATAAAATCATTTTGGGCCATGTTGGATAGAAAAGCAACATTATTTTATTCTTTTGACTTTTTTCCAATTAAATGCCAAGTAATTGAATTACATTTATACTTCTGGTTTGCTAAGTCCATCCCTATCCTAAGTAATGCTCCTATGGCTATAGTAGCATTTGTAGACTTGTTTGAGATACAAGTGCATGACTCCACATAGAGCTAGCAATGCTCGACTGAGCGATACAAACTCCTTTCTACTAGGGTTGATGACTTCATATTGTGATTTTTGTTTTGTATGCCATGGATATCATAATCCACGAGTTTTGTACTCTTAAAACACTTGACAATATTTGTATATTTAAAAATGTTATTTCCTTCAGCTAAAATCTGCTTTTATACTCGTGATCGATGTATACTTGTGTATGTGATCAAAGTAGCTTCTATTTGATTAGTTTATTGTGTCTTTAAAGTTTATTTATTGAAGGGTGCATGATAAAAGTTTTAAATCCTTAAAAATCTCTATATTTCATTTTTTTTTCAATTTGCCGAGTCTTGGACGAGTCTGAGCATTGAGTCGCCGAGTTCAAGCTGGGGTAAAAAAATCAGCTTGTCGAGTCTGATTCTAGTAACACTGCTTATAAAAATGTCGTACTATGGTATGGAGTAGGGGCCGATAAACCCAATTGACAATCTTTATTATTGTTGTGGCTAGGATATTGCAAATTGTATGACACTAGTCTTAATGGTACGGTGGTACGACGTACCCTTGTGACTATACAACGGCCCTAGCAATTGATTGAAGTTGCTACGATAGCTGTGAAGAGATACGACTGCAGCAATAAAAGATTGGTACGATTGGAATAGGTATGGCCAGGACTAATATTAGCAATGATAAGATTTGCTGCACAATAACAAATAAAGTATAATACTTTGAAAAGATTCCACAAATCTGTAACTTGTCTGCTAACTTCACACAACCGGAGAATCTTCAAAAACTAAACTCGAATAATCTTCAATCTTTTAGCACAAATGCGATCCTTGGATGGAGTCATTTCAAATGGACAAGAGGGTTTTCATCCTCTAGATTCACTAAACCAAAGAGTTTTCATCTTCGGGCGCAAAGATGAACACAAGTGCTCAAGCTTTGAGAAAAGTGTTTCATAACCAATAACAATGGATGGCTTCTCCTGTGCCAATCTCTTCCTTTTATAATCACTTCTTAATTTGAATTTCCTTTGCCCTCCTAAAATTCCCCCCAAAAGTGTTCAAAAACACTTTTTAATAAAATATTATATTAGGCCCACTTTATTAAAATAATAATAATACATAAGTAGTCATTTTACAATGTTATAAAAAGAAAGTTACTAGAACAACTTAAATTATTGTTAAATTATTTCCCTAACTTTATCCCTTAGCCTGTGGGAAATAAGGAATAGGCTACGAGTCTCCCAATTAATTTAATTTGGAAAGGGGACATGATAGTTTGCCCTTCCTAGAATTGCTTGCCCTCAAGCAATTGTAGATTTGGATGCTCAAGTATCTTTGCACCTTCCCATGTTGCATCTTCAGTTGGGAGATTTTTCCAAGGCACCAGATATTCTGTTATGCTTTTGTTCCTCAGTTTCTTCTCTCTAGTATCAATTATGGCTTCTGCAACCAAGATCAACTCGCCTTCATCATTTAGAGGAGGCAACTCAGATGAAGGAATGTTGTGCTGTCCAAGTAAAAAACATGAAATACATTGTGAATTACTATGCTCTGGCAACTCTAGCTCATAAGCAACCCCCCGGATCCTCCACCTGATCTTGTAAGGCTTGTAGAAGCAAGAATTGAACTTCTCAACTCCATTTCTCATGAGAGAAAATTGTCTGTAAGGATGCAACATTAAGAAAATCATTTCTCCAACCTCAAAAGTTCTCTTAGTGCGGTGCTGGTCTACATACATCTTCTATTGATTTTGTGCTCATTGGAGATTTTCCTTAAGTGACTCTAGAACTTCTTGGCTTTGCTTGACCGAGTCTCTTGCCCCTGGGACTCTACTGTTTATGAATAATATTATAGCTAGGTTTATCAAATTCTGGAGCCCTTTTGGGTCGCACTATGGTAAGAAGAGGTAATTCCTGATTGACCACTATTGGAAGGAATGTCTAGTAAATTATTTTCAACATGTAAATGTGCATTGACGAATCCCTGTGGTAGTAAGTGCTTTGATGTTAATAGATTATTATGTCAAACATGTATAATTTGGGGTTCAGAGCCTCCCATGTGTGGGGTTGAACGAGGTGTGGATCTCCTTTAGGACGTAACCCATTATGGGGTGAGGTGGGGACACAACCCCCTCATAGTCACATTGGAATAGAATCACCTCTGCTCCCCCTCGATTATGGATCCATTAGCGGTTCATGTGTGTTGTTGAGTATTTATGAGTTGAGGATGGATCGGGGTGTGCCTATGGTTCGGGAGATTGATTATTCATGATGATTCAGTTATGGTACCTCAGTGGAAATGAATATCATTTGCAATTTCTTACAGATGGACATATAATGATAACTCGAATTACTTATGGAATCCATAGATATTGTCCTAGGTTGTGTGGGACATGTGTATTGTGATATGGTAAATTTGAGATCTATATGGTTTGAGACACCATTCCCCTCCTCCCCTTAGGTGGCTTGTTTGAAGCCACGTGGTGATTGTGATGTAATAATTGATGAAAATTGTTGAAAATTTTAATTTGGATATTGTGACTTTTCTTTGTTTTATTGAGCCAGCATATTTAAATTTTTTGAGTTTCTTGATTTATTGAAATTGTGAAAATTGTCCTCATTGCCTCAAGGACTATTTTATTAAGAAGTTTAGTTTCAAAATTTGAATTGTCATTTTTGCTTCTGCTATTGAATGTTGTTTTATTTGATAATTTATTAGTTGATTTTATTCAAAATTTTATTATTGAAATTTTCTTGTTTTTGAGGCTTTATATGTGTTTATGGTTGCTGGCTTGTGTGGTGTAATGTGAAATGTGTAAATTGCTATATCCAGGAGGGGTCCCTGATAGGTTGTATAGGGGAGTAGATGGCCTGGGGAATTTTTATTGTGAGGATGGGGGCTGCAAATGGGACTGGTATGGGACGTGTTGTGACCTAATCACACATTGCCCCATTGCAAATGGGGACCCCCTTTTTTTTGCAATCTTGAGCTTGTAGAAGTTTGTAGGAAGTGTCATGCAATCACGTCTCCTCCACAAGTTGGACAATGACTCTTTCTCCTAGGTAGCTTGAGATGGATTAAGTGGGTGCGAATGAGGTCCTGAGATCAATCCTGACACATGTTTGAGGTCCTGAAATCGACTAAGTCTGATATCCTGAAAACCTGAAGAAATGTCTAAGTCTGAAATCTGGTGGATCCTTAAAAATCTAGAATCTGCATGTCAATTCCTATGGATCCGAAACCTATCTCAAACATCCTGTCAGTATATTTCAAAATATTTAAAGTACATATACTTAAATATATTTTGAAATATACTTGAATTTTAGAGACTGAAAAGTTGTCTAAGTGCGAAATTCCAAGCACACCTACCAAACCTGTCCAGTCTGGGCGGGAATAACATTTGGACTTGGATTATGTCTTGTCCATGAGAGTATCTCCATGCACCTACTCCAAACCCGCCCAGGGAGAAAATCAAGAAAAGTTTGCCAATTGAAGAGTGAAGAAAGGATGATGAACAAGTCTAGTTTCAAGCAAATGTGGAAGAAGAAAACACCTTTTGAACAAAATCCAGACCTCACCCCCAAACCCGCCCTAGCCTGGGCGGCCTAGACATGAGGTCTTGGATTCCTTGATCTTTACATGAACTACTCCACATTCAACCCTCCAAACCATTCAAGAGAAAGATCTTAGAAAACTTGCAAGGAAAAGATGAAGATGATGATGATGATGATGATAAAGGCAAATTGCAACCATGGAAGATAAGGAGCTTGTTCAAAGACAAAGATAAGCATGTTTTAGTCAAAATCCACACCATACTTCCAAACCCACCTTACTTGGGTGGCCTAGGGAGGTGAGCATGGAATCAAGTGTTTGAGCACTCATGCCACTCATCATTTGCCTACTAACTCCACCCATCTGCTTCCACACACATGCAAGTCCAATAAGGAGGTGAAAATCATTGAAAATCACAAGTATTGGAGTCAAATCCACACATCACCTTCAAGGCTGCTCATCATAGGCGGTCTCCACCATTGCACATGGAGAATACCTCAAATGCCATTCAGATCACTTCTTGACTTCACTCAAATGAAGGTAATTTACATGAAGAACATGAAGAGAACACTAAGTCATGCTAAGGAGGAATGAAAAGATCATGAAAATGAAGCAAGAATTGCCTAAGTATAAAAATCCTCACACCCTCTTCTAGGCTGCCCAGCCTGGGCGGCCTAGACCATGACCCTTGGATTTTCATCACACATTCTTCACAGGCCCTTCAAACCCACGTAGCTAGGTCGGCCTAGACACTGAGACAAGGAATTTCACACATATCAATCCATACTACCCCTCTAAACCCGCCTAGGCACTTAGGCATGGATTTCACGCGAAAGGGTATGTTTTGAAATGTCATTTTTTGATCCCACATGCATAAGATGAATGTAATTTGTTATTGAAAATCCTTTATATCAAGTCTTAATTTAATGTGTTTCTTTTTGTAGGTGATGGAGGATCCAAGGAGGTGAATGGCGAGAGCTCATACATGAGAAGTTTGGAAGGTGGAGGAAAGTTGCTCAAATTTGTCATCATCACCACACGGAGGAGCTCCTACGTCAAGTTCATCTTACTTTGAAGACTTCATATGTCTGGATGAGGAAGACATCAAGGCCACGCATGAGAGGGAGTCATCTTCCAGTGATTCATTCCACACGCCAAAAGGACAATCATCATGTAATCTACTCCAAGGACTCGTGCACAACATATCTTCTACTTCATGCAACTGTCCAGAGGCATAATCCTGCACAAGGACAAGGACGTCACAAGATGAGAGATGAGCATGATCATCAAAGCGATCCATGAGTTACATCAAGACAAGAAGAAGAAAATATTCTAAGTAAAGTGAACATGAGGTGAACTAGACTAGTTCGTTTAAAGATGCTGAGGTGGCACGTATACATCATCAAGCCAATCACATTCTGCCATGTCATTTATTCAAGTCCAGGACGTCTATAACAAACAAGTGGATAAAGAGGGCCCACCATAAAAATGCTCCAAAGATGCTTATCACATTGGGAAACGTGCCTTCATTGCCTCTTTCATGTCCTAGAAATAACAAATTTTGTAACAAACTGCCCTGTCTCAATCTCGGCCGTTGATTGCTAAATCAATCTTGGCCCTTCATGTAATTTCTGTAGTCTATAAAAGGCTCATTCTTCTCATTTGTAAGATATACATTAGATTAGAAAGGAGTAGAGTAGAGGAGACTCTTCGAAGTCATTGAAGAGATATTGAGAGATTGTTGTAAAGATACACTTCAAGATTAATGCAAGTTCATTGTTGAATGTTTCATGGTGATCTTGTGATTTTGGAATGTTAGCATGGTCTTCATTGTCTCCAAGATGGTTAAGAATTGTTTCTAAAGTAGCTTAGTTGATAGATTAGAAGTTCACTGGTATAATATTTTTTATGTGAAGATATTTGATGAATCCCTTTTGGTTCATACTTTTTGTGGATTGCCGAAGGTAACTCACTTTGCAAAGTTAACCTGAACCTTGTTTGCATAAGTTCGGTTGTGGATGCTTGTTCAAATTGCGCCAGCTGTGGGTGTTTGGATGGAAGTTCACAATATGAAAATCATATGATTACCTTAGGAGATTGCACTTACTCCGTATAATTGTTGGTTCTCATGGTGAAGCGGAGCTAGGTTGTGGAAGGGAATTTGTCTATCATAGCATGTGCATTATATTATTGTCCTTAGATTAGCCCTCTTAACCCTTGCCTTTTGCCTTTTTTTTTGGTAGTTGATTAGAAGAAGTTCCATTTCACAAGGAAAGAGTATATATTTGAATGGAGTGATGAATAAATTCTGCATAAGTCCCTTTGTGTAAACAACATTATCACATCATACCATTGAGGCTATCCGTTGTAAATCATGTACAAGGAACCTTGGAGCGTTTGTTGATGATGTTTTTTAGACAACACAACAATAGAGTAAAACACTAAGTATCCCACTCTCTCTTGAGTAAAGTTCCCCGAAGGCTAAGCTATGTGATCCAACGAGGTAACTTCAAGGTTCCTTATTCGTGATTGCAATGGATAGACTCAGTGACTTGTTGTGATCTTGCTGGTAATCACAAAGGGACTTACGCAAACTTCTTACTTCATTCAGCTTATTTCTCCTTTCAGTGTGCATGATATATGTACAATGCTTCAATAATAAAGAAAAGGAAAAAGATAAGGGTTTTGAGAAACTAATCTAAGGTCAATGAGGCGATGATGATGTCTGAATAGACAAACTCCTCAATTAACCTAACTCCACTTTGCCAAGAATGCCTACAACTACATGGAGTAGGTGCAATCTCCTAAGGTTAGCGAATGGTTTTCAAATCATGAAAGCTTATATAAGCACCCATTGGACGACGCAGCTCAAACAAGCATCCACAATCGAACTTAAGCAAATGATGATAAGACTCAGACTAGCTTTACACAACACTTCACCAACGATGAATGTCAAAAGTATGAGCTAGGAGTTGATCAAATATTCAATACATACATGCATTACATCAATGAACTACTACTCTACTTCTAATCTACTTAGAAACATCTCTCCATTTCATCAAGATACAAGAAACCATGTTATATCACAAGACAACACTTAGCACCAAGTAAGCTCCAATGTTTTTGCATTAATCTTGAGAAATATTTACAACAATCTCCAAGCACTCAGAGAATTTAGAGTCTCTTCTACTCTACTCCACTACTAGCAAACTTCTAACTACTAACTTTACAAATGAGGCAACAAGGCCTTTATATAGAGTCCCAGAATTACAATGAATGGCCTGGATCAATTCAAGTAGCCAAGGGCCCAGATTATGCCATCTTACAATTAGTTACAACAACTTGCTATTTTTAGTACATAAGAGAGGCAATGAAGGCACGTTTTCCAAGAAGATAAGGATCAAATGGAATCTTTAGAGCATCTTCCACATGGGTGTTCTTTTTGGCTTCTTGCTTGTTGAATGATGTGGCGAACTGTGATAGGATGAATAATATGTATATGCCATGTAGGTGCCACCTCAGCATATTCCCAAATTGCATTATCTGTGCGATGTCTTCAAATGTGATTGCTTTGAGCTTGAATGTTTGGGAATGTATCTTTGTTGATCTTGCCTTGTTCTTCTACAATTTGGATGTGTATGATGCATGTTGCTCATTTGTCTAACTCTGTAATTCTTCTTCTCTTGGCAGGGTGTATATTGTTCTTCTTTGCTTCATGATGATGATGCTTCCTTCATGGCTCGGAGTAGGAAACTTCTTGAAGATGGAGAGTCTTAAAGATTGTGAAAGAACTTGAAGTATGATGGATTAATGCCTTCTACAATGTAGATGATGAAGTGTACTTGCACAATGAACTTGATGTGATCCTTTGGAATGGCTATCTGGTATCTTCACTTTACTCCTTGCATGAAGGTGGTTCCAGGCGCTTTGTTCCTCAAATGACTTCCTCAGCTCCATCAACGTTCCTGCAACATAGAGAAACATCATATTAAACAATTGATAAACATTTGATTTCATAGCTTAAAGGAATCATTTCCAAGCATATTCAACATTCTTCTAGCTTAGGCGCTGATTTAGGTTTGCAGAGATAGAAAAGTGCGCCTAAGTCAGCTCAGTGCAAATTGATGGTTTTAAACGCTTGTGGATGTTTTTAAAATGCTCAAGTTGGACTAAGTGAAGCCTCCTCACCATTGATTCATGCCTTTCAAGGCTAGGCGCTACTTGAGGGTTGCTCAGATGCAAACGTGCGCCTAGCTACTCAGGAGCTCACTTCAACCTTTATTAACTTAAGGACTTGTGTATGCTCCTTAGGAATTGATTCAACTCACAAACCTTAAAACTTGTAGATTTAACCATGATTTCTCCTTAGGCACAAATTTAAGGTTGAAAAACTGGGAATATGCGCCTAAGTCATCTCAGGCTTGTCTGTTGGCATTTCAATGCTTTCAAATACTTGTGTAAATTCTTAGGAGATTACTTCATGATCTGGCGCCAAACTTATGGATTTCATGCTCTTGACTTTCAGACTTCATGCTCTCTAGGCGACAAAAAGTGATTATACTAATGCAAATTTGCGCCTAAGCTTGAAGATGAATTTTATTTCAACTTAGATGGTTTCAAGCTAGTGTATTGTTGCTAAGAGGACTCCTTGCTTCAAAATGATATCAAATTCCATGATTTCATGCCTCTTTTTGTCTAGGCACATATTCATGATGTTCTGAGTGTGAAATTGCGCCTTGATCCTCTTCAAGCAATTTATAACTTCAAACTTGTGGATGCTTCAAGTTGCTTCGTTTCAACCAAGTAAAAACCTTTCAACATTGATTTATGCCACTTCAATTGAGGCGCTCATTTGAAGTTATTCAAGTTGACAAATGCGCCTAGGTTGCTTGATCTAATTTTTTGGCATTTTGATGGTCTCAATCTCTTGTTTAAACTTCCCAGAGACCCTTCTATCATTGGGCGCTAGATTTCATGATTTCAAACATTTTATATTCAAGGCGCCAAAATAGGCTTGTAGAGATGGGAATATGCGCCTAGAACACTTAGTTAATTTTAATGGTTGCAAACTCAATTAAATGATTTCAAGCAAGTGCATTGGCTCCAAAGAACTTACTTTAAGGTGATATTAACTTTCAAGGTTTCAAACCTCCCTTTACCTAGGCGCAAAATGAAGCTGCAGAGAGGGAAATTGGCGCCAAACCTGGGATGAGTGAATTTTTTGATTTAGGCAATTGCAAGTGTCCTAGGAAGTTTAACTCTTTCAAGGTGCCCTTTTGCTTTGCAATTTCTATCATCTTCTCAAGGCGTACATTTGTGATTGATCATGAGTGGATTTGCACCTAACATATTTCCTTGCATTCTTTCAAGATTTCCCAAGTCTTAAACACTACAAGATAATCCTGGGCGCCAATTTGCATCTCTGGATGATGTTTCTCTTCCACCAAACCTAGGCGCACTTTGGTGTTTGAAGCTTAGGCGCATATTTTAGTCTCAATCTTAGGTGCGCTTTTGGGGCTGTTTCGGATTGGATTTGCGCCCTGAGTTTTAGAGTCATTTCTTTGTAAAACTTTCAATGTTTGAAGCATTTGGAAGATCAAAATGTCGAGTACTATCAAAGCGCCACAAATTTGGAATGACTCGAAGCTTGTTCTCCTCTAGGCGCACATTTGAGTCTCCACCTTAGGCACATATTTGTGTTTGCAGAGGTGAGAAAATGCGCCTAACTACTTCAAGCAAATTTGCGCCTAAGAAATGGAAGTCCCCAGGGTTAGGTATATTGAAAAATATATTTAAGTATACTTTAAATATTTTTCAATATACCTTCCAGGATGTTTGAGATAGGTCTCGGATCCATAGGATTTAACATGCAAATTCTAGATTTTTTAGGATCCACCAGATTTCAGACTTAGTCAATTTTCAGGATCTCAGAACATTAGACTTTAGGATATCAGACTTAGTTAATTTCAGTGTCTCAGGGATTATCTTTAGTGTTTTCAAATACACCTTGTTTGACGAGTGACCTCCTTAATTTCTTGCTTGCAAGGAGATTAACTTATCTGACTCGTTCTTGGTGAGGCTTACTCCAGGAGATTATAGTTTCTAGCACGACAACACCACTGACTTCATCATGAAAAAGTGCTAAGACATCATCCAAAACTAAAGAAAAGCACTGGAGCTAAAAAAAAAGGGGGTCCCCATTTGCAATGGGGCGATGTGTGATTAGGTCACAACAACATTCTTGTTTGATCACGTAGTTTAGCATTCGAGATGCTTTGTTCAAGAGAGGATAGAGCACTTGGTGTTTTATTCTAATGTTGTTGTTGTCAAGAAAAACATCATCAACAGGATGGTCGTAATCCATTCCCCCCTAGTTGCATGTGTGTGGTTTATTTTGTATTTTCTCTTGGAGGCTAACCCCCTTACACAAACAAGAGGAAGGTACTCGGGAAATGTATGGAGGAGTCTTCTGGGAGGGCCCTGAAACCATCTTTCCCTTGCAGCACTATGGTTCTACTTGGCACCGATCCTCCTCATCCCATTGGGTGTATACGTGATGTGTTATGTATGAAGTTGAAATTTTGTGATGTATAATTATCGAGAGGTGTTACGAATAAATGTGGCTACAATGTATTGGATAAGTTGTAACATTTGTTTATGATATAAACATGTTAATTTGGTAAGTGATAATGTGGAGATGGAAAGGACTCTGAGGTGCAGTATGGTAAGCTCAAAAACTTTGAATGATGAAATTGTTAAAGTGGTGTTCTTCACCATAAGTAATGGCATTTTAGCACTTTTTCTAGCTATTCGTTAATTGGTAACTACAGATTATTGACAAGAGAGGATCTAGTGGATTTTGGTTTCTGTTGTACTTGGTATTAGATTTCAAATAAAGTATTGGCATCTTGTTAATTGTTTTGTATTGTACAGATGTATTTTTTGTTGTATCTAACCTTTGCGGGATGTGTTGAAGATAAGGAGTATTCTTTTCCTCTTGAAGACTTCCAGGAGGAAGTCCATTCCTTCATGTCCATATAAAGCCATGAATGGAGTCAGACCAATGGACATATGAAGTATTGTAGCAATGCTCTCCTAGATCGAGCCCTTTGATCCAAGCTGTTTGCTGCCCTACTATATAATTCCTGAAATACCCCTCAATCCACTTATTCACAATATTTGATTGCCCTTCTGTTTGAGGGTGATAACTGGTGCCGGGTGTCAACTCGGTTCCTACCAAACGAAAAAGCTCTTGCCAAAATAAACTAAGGAACCTGTTGTCTCTATCACTCATTATGTTTCTAGGCAACCTATGAAGCTTGAATACTACTTTGAAAAACAAACCAGCCACTAGTGGTCCCTTGAATTCAGAAGATATAGCGAAGAAGTGAGCATATTTGGTGAGTTTGTCAACCACAACAAATATACAATCCTTACCTTGAACTCTTGGAAGGCTAGTGATGAAGTCAATAGAGATGCTCTCCCATTTTTGATTGTGAATTGGTAAGGGCTGCAATAAACCTGTTGGAAATACCTGCTTTGTTTTGTTTTGCTGGCAAGTAATACACTTTTTGATGTGTTTGAAGACATCTCCTTTGAGTCCTCTCCAAGAAAAGTCCTCCTTGATTTGCTTGTAAGTCTTGAAGTTTCCTAGGTGACCAGCCAAGGGTGTATCATGGACTGCTCTCAAGACTTTTTCCTTCACCTTTGATTCCGGGATGAGATAAATTCTATCCTTGTAAAGGATTAGATTATTTGCTACTTTATACTTGTCATCATGTAATTTGCCTTCAAGGACATCGGTAGCAAATGCATTCTTTGCATACCTTGTTATTATAGGAACATTCCAATCAGTAGAGATATTAGTCACAGAGCATAAATATTAAAGTTGGTTTTCTAGATAGGGCATCAACTACAACATTGTTCTTACCGTTAACATACTCCATTTCAAAATCATAAGCTTGAAGCTTACTCACCCATTTTTGCTGCCTATCATTCAAATCTATTTGGTTGAAGAAGAATTTCAAGTTGTTGTGGTCAGTCTTAACTATAAATTTGCCACAAACTAAATATTGCCTGAATTCGGCCAAAGCATGCATTATTGCCAACATCTCCTTATCATAGATTGTGAATCCTTTTTCTGCCTCTTTGAGTTTCTGACTCTCAAAAGCTGTGGGATGCCCATTCTACATCAAAGTTGCTCCAATCCCTTCTCTTGATGCATCACATTCTAATACAAAGAGAATTGAGTATTAGAATAATTAAAATCTTATTTAATGGTCAATAATCTAGTTTTAGATAGTTTCTATTTCCTTGTTTTGTTTTCGATTGTTTCTTTATAGAAACATTGTTTCTGTATATTTATGTAAAATTCTTTCTTTGTATATAGAATCTAATCATATTTTTTTACCAGTTACGGTTCGTAACATGGTATCAGAGATAGGTTCGATTGTTTTGTGTGCTCCAGTGAAGATCTGTTTCTTCTGGTTTTTCGTGGGTTTCTTCTGGCAGTTTGTCTTTTTATTCCAGTCGGCTTTCTGGGTCTTAGCCGCGGCAGTTTCCTATGCATCTTCTGATCGCGACTTCCTGTGATCGCGAGCTCTTTGTTGGCGCCATACCTAGGTCGAGTATCCCCGATTTGCATTTAATGGCATTTTTTTGGAGTTCCTTGAACGGAGTTTGAAACCTGTGGTCGCATTTTTTAAAGACACAAATTCCTATGTTAGTGTGTGGTCGCGTTTTCATCAGACTCGTGTTTGCTTTTAGGCGGATTTGCTCACGATTCCTGTTTTGTGCCTGTTGCGATTCTGGAAGTGTTTTCTCTACAAACCGCGACTTTGTTTTTAGGCATTTTGTGTTTGGCATTTTAAATCCAGTCTGTTTGACAAGGGTCTCTCACCATGTTTGCGTTTTCTGCAAATAAAACCCGTGATCTGCATTTGGCGGCTAGTGTTTCTGTACCTTCGACTAGGGTTTTGACCCTCTTTTCAAGTCTTTTTTTATTGCAGATTCCTTGTGGGTTTTTCGAGACCTTTCTGGGTTGTCAACAGATTTTTTTGGGTCGCGCTTTGTTTTTTGGGTGTCTCGAAATCTGTGCCTTGGAATTTGTGTCGACGGATTTGTCTCAAAATATGTTCTTGTACCTGCCTCAGTGCATTGAAATTTATGCCTCGAGTTTTGTGCATTCAGCCTCTTCTTAGTTCATCGTTTTCTTGTGCATCGAAAAGCGTGCAAGATGGCGAGTTTGACCAACATTATGTTGGAGGGCAGTCACCATTTCAATGGCAAAAATTATAATACCTGGAAGCAGCGAATGATGACCATCTTTGAATATCGCTGCCTCGATCAGATGATTTTAGGCACCACTACTTGTCCTGCAACGACGGGTAAAGACCAGGACAAGTTTGACGAGCAGAACCGTGAAGCAATCATGCTCATTAAGCTTTCAATCACAGATGATCAGCGACCTCAGATTCCGGCTTGAAAAACAGCAAAGGAGATTTGGGACCATCTGAAGGGTATGCATGAGACCTCCGACAAGAGCCGTGTGTTCTTCTTGAAAAATATACTATTTTCTATCATGATTGGATGAGAAGACATCTTTGCAGACGCACCTGAACAAGATCCAGGAGATCAGAGATCAGCTGGAGGCTATTGGTCGAAAAATGGAGGAAGAAGACATGGTCATGATCACTTTGAGAAGTCTACCTAAGTCTTATGAACATTTCATTGAGACTCTCAACATTACGTCTGCTAATGTTGATCTGAAGTTTCCAGAGCTCTATACTATCCTCTTGCAGCAGGATCGCTGGAAACAATAGTTTGGTAGTAGTACTTCTTCGTCCTCTACAGAGCAGGCTTTTGTAGCCAAGTTTCAGGCTCAGAATAAAGGCAAAGGTCAGCCTCCACAGCAGAAAGGTTCAAGTCAACCTCAGGACAGCGCCAAGAAAAAGAATATTCAGTGTAATTACTGTCACAAATATGGTCACATAAAAAAGGATTGTCGTCAGCGTTTGGCTTCTGAACAGAAGAAGCAAGGAGGGTCTCAGCAAAAAGCAAATGTTGCCGAGCACTCTGAGCAGAAGGAATCTGCCTTTTACGCTTTTATGGCTAAAAGACTTGCAGATCATGTAAAGTCCTCTGCTTGGTACATTGATTCAGGTGCTTCGCGACACTTCACTCATCGACGTGATTGGTTTACAGACCTTACTCCCTTCAGTGACTCCGTTATTTTTGGTGGAGGAGAAGAATATACAGTTGTTGGTAAGGGCACTGTTCAGATTCAGTCTAGTGGGAGGAATCTCATATTCCTCAATGGCTACTATGTTTCTGGCATGGAACTTAATCTTCTCTTTGTCAGTCAGATCATGCGGCACTCTCCTCAGTTGGATGTGGTATTCAGTACTCACAAATGTTCCCTTGTTGATCGGGAGACTCGGGCCACTGTGGGTGTTGGTATTGAGGATCATGGTCTATATAGACTTGTGGATACAAGTGATTCTCCAGAATTAGCCATGGCAGCCAGAAATTCTTCCATCACCAGTCTTTGGCATCAGTGTTATGGGCACTTAAATGTGCACTATCTCTCTCAGCTATCTCGGGAGGGACTTGTAGCCGGTTTACCTGAGACCCAGACTCAACATCATGGTGTTTGTGGAGCTTGTTAGGTTGGGAAGCAGCATAGGACACCGTTCTCGAATGGTGACTCATGGTGAGCCTCCAAGGTACTACAGCTGGTTCATGCTGATATGTGGGCCAATGAATACATCTTCTGTTACTGGTTGTAGGTATTTCTTGCTTCTTGTTGATGATTTCAGTCGTAAAATGTGGGTGTACTTTCTTAGACAAAAATTAGATGTGTTTCCTGTCTTTCAAAAGTTTAAGGCCTTTGTAGAAAAAGAGTCTGGCTGTTCCTTAGTCACTCTTAGGTCAGATAATGGGGGGGAATTTTGTTCTACTGATTTCTCCAACTTCTGTGATTTTCACGGCATCAAACGCCAGTTAACCACACCTTACGTGGGCCAATGAATACATCTTTTGTTACTGGTTGCAGGTATTTCTTGCTTCTTGTTGATGATTTCAGTCGTAAAATGTGGGTGTACTTTCTTAGACAGAAATCAGATGTGTTTCCTGTCTTTCAAAAGTTTAAGGCCTTTGTAGAAAAAGAGTCTGGCTGTTCCTTAGTCACTCTTAGGTCAGATAATGGGGGGGGGGGGGAATTTTGTTCTACTGATTTCTCCAACTTTTGTGATTTTCACGGCATCAAACGCCAGTTAACCACAACTTACACCCTCAACAAAATGGTGTTGTAGAGTGGCGCAACCGCACAATCACTGAAATGGCCCATTCCGTGCTAGAACACAGGAGTGTTCCTAAGAAATATTGGGCAGAAGCGGTTTACACTGCAGTCTATCTCCTTAATCGGTCTCCTACATATGCAGTTAAGGGGAAGACTCCTGAGGAAGTTTGGACTGGTCGCAAACCTCGGATCAGCCATCTGTGAATATTTAGCTCTTTAGCATATGTGTGGATTCCAGATGCCAAGCGCACAAAATTGGATTCTGTTGTGACGTCATCACGACATCGCCCCATCGCTGATGGGGACCCCTCTCTTTCTGAGTTTTGGCTCAGGTTGTGTTGTTTTAGCAGTTGTCTCGCTTGAGAGTTCTTTCCCGGATGAGGAAGTTTTGTGAATTGTAGAAGGATATACCAAGATATATTGAATGTTTGGGAGGTCGATCAGATCGTAAAAATCAGAAGAGCTTTCTCGTCCTTGAAATTTGAAATGAGAGTTTGGATCGAGCGAAATTTGTCTAGGGCTTGGGTTGGATATTGAAGTTCATTTCAATTTCAAACCAAGATCGTCACTGAGTGCACCTAGAAGATAGGTTGGCGATTGGAATGTTCGGATGTTATGTATAGGAGCTAGAATGATCGCTCTGGCTTTGCTTCTTGAAAATAAGGGGCCACTTAGGGGCACGGCTCTACTTTATAGTCTGCATCTTCAAGGCTTGTGCATGTAGGTCTCATGAGTCCGCTCCAAGCGGAGAATCCAAACAAGTCTAAGGTGCCCACTCTAGGCATGCATTCCCGATTGCTTTATAGTGCATAAAGTTTTGAATTATGCAGAAGGCATCCAAACCTCCGCCCAAGCGGACTTGTTGGGACACTTTGCAAATATGAACAATAGGCATCACGCACCATGATATTAAAAGTTCGCTTAGGCGGTCTTTTCAAGAAACTTTGCTGATCCAATCGCATCATTTGTGTTATGCATAGCTAATCAAAATGTCCGCTTCAGCGGAGGTACTGGCATTTGCAGGTTTTAGACGTTATGCATTATATCATTAAATCTCCGCTAAAAATAAAACTCTTCTAGGCACACGTCTGTGAATGCCTTGCACTCCAATGGACATTTTCAAGGCATGAGGAACTTTCAAAATTACATACTAAGTCATACGGTCCTATCAATTCGTTATGAGCGGACTTTGTTATCCCGTTTGCATTGTTTGCATGGGCGGTTGAAACGTCTGCAAAGGTGGACTCCATGATCTATTCGCAGGGCATGACGGACTTTTAGCGTTTAATTGCAATTTGTATGCGCATCATAGTGAAGGGTCCGCCAGACAATGTTGGCAAGTATGTATAAAAATCGAAGATTGTCCACACATCCAACCCCTGTTTTCTCTCAGCAGTTACGGTTTCTAGTGGAATCATTCAAAGCAAAATGTAGTGGGAGGTTACGTATTGTCCAAATATAACATTATCTAAGAATAGCACATTGCGCATATGCCATTCAAGGCATCTATTGAGTGAATGGACAGTCTGACGCAGGATTCGTAGTCATAATATTGAGCACCAAGGGGCTATTATTAGTGGAGAGCAATAATACATCTGCTAATTATAAGCAGTATCACCTGAGTATATAGCAGTGTCTCCCAAGTATGGAATCATTCGTCAATACTTGAGGTTGTAATGTTTGTAGAGGAAGCAAGATATCTAAAGCGATGATTCAAGGATGCAGGGTTAAGTAAAAGACATAGACAGCTTTTGTGCCTTCGAAATCAATTTTCTTTATTGGCAAATTCAAGACACAAGCTTGTGATCGAGGAAATTGAATAAATTTGCCCAGGTAGTAAATTGAGTTGTTTAGATACCAAGTGGATGTAATTGTAAAACTAATGATGCAGGTATTTGAGGAGCATTTGTTTATTTTAGTTTTACAGTTAAAAGCAAAGTTTGTTGAAAGGTCGGGATTGGATTTGCAAAATCTGTGTTAGTAATTTTCTTTGTGAAAGAACAAGGTGATTTAAAATGGCATATTTCAAATCCCGCATATGTTAAGTAATGAGATTTTATCCTTTTGCACCCTTTTTGATGCATTATTTCGATATGCTGATTCGCGATATTTTTGTAGGTAAGGGTGATGCAAAGGAGAGGCAAGCAGTTATGAAGAGCAATATGGAAGGATAGTTGCGAAAGGCTTGCATAGGAGAAGTTCAATGCATGGAGGAGTCTTGTTCAAGAACATTCAAGGAAATAGGTATCATCGCCAAACGGAGGAATTTCTGCAATCAAGATCATCCATAGTTCACTTCAAGAATTCATGCACGGGGCATCTTTCTACTTCTAGAGTCCAGAGCCAAAATCTTGCATCTTGCACAACGACATCATCAAGGAAGTTATGAACAAGAGAAATGAGCAAGTTCATCAAGCAATCGATGAATTACATTCAAAAGTACAAATGCATGATCGACAACAAGCAATTCGACAAATTTTCCCAAGTTTTCAAGTTCGAAGCAGCCATGTTCCAAAGGTGAAAATTCGAAGACTCGAAGACTACTCCAAAAGATGACAAAATTTGGGAAAATATTCTGAGCAATGTGAACACAAAGAAAATCAAACCAGTTTGTTCGATGCTGAGGTGGCACGTGCACAACATTGATCCAATCACAGTCTGCCACATCATCCGTCTGCATTCAGTGATTCTAAAAATAGTAATTTTTGTAACAAACTGCCTTGTTGTCAAAATCTTGGCCATTGATTCTTGAATCAATCTTGGCCATTCATGTAATTTTGAGGTCTATAAAAGAGCCCATTTCTCTCATTTGTAAAAAAGATTATCAGAGAGAGCAGGAGTCAAGCAGTAGGAGTAGATGCTGTTAGAGTAGAGGTAGATTAGAGGAGACTCTTCGAAGTCATGCAAGAGACATATGAAATTGTTGTAAAAAATGCATTTCCAAAATCAATACAAGCTCATTGTTGGTTCTCATGGTGATTTGTGTGGTGATGGAATGTTAGCATAGTTTCAAATTCTCGAATATGATGGAGAAATGTTTCCAAGTAGCTTAGAAATAGATTAGAAGTGCATTGATGTAATGAATGTATGTAAAGATATTTGATGAATTCCTTAACGGTTCATACCTTTTATGATTTGTCGCTGATAAGTCATTTTGCAAAGTTAGCCTGAACCACATTTGTTTTAGTTCAGTTGTGGATGCTTGTTCAAGCTATGCCAGCAGTGGGTGTTTGGGTGAAAGTTCACAACATGAAAATCCTTGAGTTTCCTTAGAAGATTGCACAGACTTTGTGTAGTTGTTGGTTCTCATGGCGAAGCGAAGTTTGGTTTCATGAGGAGTTTGTCTATCTCGACATGTTTCATTATCTCTTTGTCCTTAGAGTAGATTTCCTAAACCCTTGTCCTTTTGTATTTTCTTTTCATAGTTAGTTAGAGTCAGTTCCACTTCACAAGAAGGAGAATAACATATTTTGATTGGAGTAAGGAGTATATTCAACGTAAGTCCCTTTGTGAGTTTTTAGCAAATCACATCAACTACTGAGTCTATCCATTGCAAGTCAAGACTTGACATCTGGAACCTTGGAGTTGTCTCATTGGATCACATTGTTTAGCCTTTGAGAGACTTTGTTCAAGAGAGGATGGAATACCTCGGTATTTTATTCTGAGTTTGCATGTGCATAAAAACACATCAACAGATTCCAAGAGTCAAAAGCTTATGTTCACAGGGTACAGTGACAACCATAAGGCTTACCGACTGATTGATATAGATACTGATCGGCTTATCTTCACGAGATGTTTTTGATGAAGAACGAGGACCTTTCTCTCTTTCCTCGTCTGTGCAGCACTCTGTGGATCAGCCTTTGAAGGCTGTTGATTTGGGTGTTCATCTTCCGTTAGGTCCACTTGATGGGAGGGATGATGATGCAGATTCTGATTTTGATGATGCTCAACCCGAATTTCCTCCGGATGATGTTGATCTTCCACCTGTTGCACCTGTTCCAGCTCCCCCTGTTGCATCCGATGTTGGCACTTCTACTCTCCGGCCTAAATGGTGGGCTAAGACTATTGGAGATCTTCATGACGATGAGCTCATTGAGGGTAGATCATCCAGAAACAAGAGCAAACAGCATCATACAGTTAATTTTGCTCTCATGGCTAACATTCACAGTGTCTATGAGCCTCAGACATATTCAGAGGCTAAAGGAATTTCTGAGTGGGAAAAGGCTATGGAGTCTGAATACCAGAGTCTTCAGAAAAATCACACTTGGGTTCTTTCTGATCTTCCTCCAGGCAAGAAGCCCATTAGCTGCAAATGGGTGTATAAGGTGAAATACAAAGCTGACGGAACCCTTGACAAGTACAAAGCTCGTCTAGTTGCTAGTGGGTTCTCACAGAAGGAAGGCATTGACTATGAGGAGACTTTTGCTCCTACAACCAAGATGAGGACAATTCGGCTTGTCCTTGCCTTAGCAGCCCAATTTGGTTGGAAAGTCCATCAGATGGACATTAAGAGTGCCTTTCTCAATGGTGAGTTGCAGGAAGAAGTCTACATGACGCAGCCTCCAGGGTTCAAGGTTCCTGGTCAAGAACACAAGGTGTGTAGATTGGTCAAAGCACTCTATGGCCTGAAACAGGCTCCTCAAGCTTGGTACATCAAGATTGACAAGTACCTCACAGATCATGGCTTTCAGAGGAGTCCATCTGACTCTAATTTGTATGTCAAATGCATTGGTAGTGATATTTTGATTCTTGTTGTCTATGTCGACGACTTGATCATTACTGGTAGCTCGGCACATTTGATCGTTGAGATCAAACAGGATTTGTGCAACACATTTGACATGACAGATCTGGGACTCTTGCATTATTGTTTAGGTGTTGAGGTTTGGTAGACCGAGAGCAGTATCTTCATTTCCTAGTCCAAGTATGCTCGAAGTCTTCTAGATAAGTTCCGTATGCAGGATTGCAAACCTACCTCCACACCCATGGAAAAAGGGCTTAAGTTGTCAGCTAAGTCAGACTCACCTGTAGTGGATGAATCATTGTTCAGGCAACTAGTGGGCAGCCTCATCTATCTCACTGCCACTAGACCTGACCTCAGTTTTGCAGTGAGCTACATTTCACGCTTCATGACAGCCCCCAAGGCTGATCATTGGGTAGCAGCGAAGCGTGTGCTGCGTTATGTGAAGGGTACTTCTGATTATGGACTTCTTTACTCAAGGAGTCACGATCCTAGACTTAGTGGTTTCACAGACTCAGATTGGGCAGGTTCAGTTGATGACAGGAAATCTACATCTGGGTATGTGTTCAATTTGGGATCTGGTGCAGTCACATGGACTAGTAAGAAGCAGCAGGTAGTGGTTCTCTCCTCGATAGAAGCAGAGTATCGGGGAGCAGTTAAGGCAGTTTGTGAGGTAGTTTGTCTTCGCCGAATGCTTGCTGATATGCAAATATCTCAAGCAGATCCGACTCCCTTGTTTTGTGATAATTAGGGAGTTCTCAAACTTGCCAAAAATCTAGTCTTCCATGAAAGAACCAAGCATGTCGAAACTCATTGTCATTTCATCAGAAAGCTTGTTGAAGACGGATCAATTCAATTGTTGTATGTTCCGACAGAGGATCAGACAACCGATATTCTCACAAAGTCCCTTAGTCCAAATAAATTTGTCAAATTCAGGGGTTCTCTTGGTGTAGTTAGTAGATTGACCATTAAGGGAGGGTATTAGAATAATTAAAATCTTATTTAATGGTCAATAATCTAGTTTTAGATAGTTTCTATTTCCTTGTTCTGTTTTCGATTGTTTCTTTATAGAAACATCGTTTCTGTATATTTATGTAAAATTCTTTCTTTGTATATAGAATCTAAACATATTTTTTTACCAGTTACGGTTTGTAACACTGAGAAATTCGGAACAACTAACATAGGCGTGAACTCATTACTTCCTTGAGCTTGTCAAAAGCTTGCTGTGCTGAATTTGTTCATGAAAAAGCTCCTTTCTTTATTCAATTTGTCAATGGAACTGCTAACTGCGAGAAGCCCTTAACAATTCCTTGTAGTAACTACAAAGGCTAAAGAAACCTCTCAACTGTGTCAAAGTCTTTGGAGGAGACCAATCTAGGCTTGCCTGTATCTTCTGTTGATCCACCTGAACAACTTGGGCACTGATGATATGCCCCAAGTACAGGATCTCTGTCATTTTGAACTCACACTTGGATGCCTTGGCAAAGAATGATTGTTGCTCAAGGATGCCAAGTACCCATCTAGATGCCTCAAGTGATTTTCCCAAGTCTTGTTGTAGATAAGAATGTCATCAAAGAATACTAACACAAATTTCCTCAACTGTTTGGTGAAAACCTAATTCATGCAAGATTGAAAAGTGGCAGGTGCATTTGTCAAGTCAAAGGGCATGATTAGAAACTCAGTGTCCATAATGAGACCTAAAAGTTGCTTTGCATACATCCTCCTCTCTTACCCTTATTTGATGGTACCTTGATCTGGGATCAATCTTGGAGAAGTAAATTGCCCCATGAATCTTATTTATCAACTCATCAATCTGGGGAATGGGGTACCTATTCTTGATTGTCTTCTTGTTGAGAGCCCTATAATCAATACACATTGTCATTATGCTATCTTTCTTTTTAACCAAGACTACAGAAGAAGCAAAGGGACTAGAGCTTGGTTTGATGTGACCCATATCGAAGAGCTCCTCAATTGCTTTCTAGGATGGCGGTAAGGAGTAGTAATGACAGGTTTGGAACTTGTTTCAAGCTCTACTATGTGCTGAAATCCTCTATTAGGTGGCAATCTTGGATGTATGTCATTAAACACCATGCTATGCTTTTGAGAATAAATTGTATATCCACATGATAATATTTCTTACCCGTGGATGAAGTTGTGGTGGCCACCAAGCATCGAGCTGCCCAAGCTACTTGCCTTCTCCAAAAAGATCTCTCCACCCTCTTCGTTGAGACAACTCTTGGGGCTCCATTTGCAATGCCACAAAGCATTACTTCCTTTCCCCTTGATTTGAATTTTAGCTCCAGGGTCTAATAGTTTGAGCAAATTCCCCAGGTGAGTGTAACCATTGCCTAAGACCATGTCGGTTTCTCCTAGACCCACCACATGGAAGTCATCATGCACCTTGTGACAACCCAATGTGATGTCTAGCTGTTGTATCCTCTTAGTACAGGGAATGTGTTGTGACCAAATCACACATCGCCCCATTGCAAATGGGTACCCCCCTTTTTTTTGAGCTCCTGGTTTTGCATTTAAGTTTAAATGATGCCTTAGGTTCGTTTCATCTGCCAATCCAATAATGAGTTCCTCTTCTAGGAGATTTTTGTTTTATAACTGGAGGTCTCATCTAGAAAATGACGAATCTTGATTGAATTCTATCCAAGTAATGAATAATGAGACCCTTCTTGATGTATGTTTGAGATCCTGAAAGACTGAGTCTGGAGCCTGAAATCCTGAAAATCCTGAAAATTGGCTAAGTCTGAAATCTGGTGAATCCTCCAAATTCTATATTTTGCATGTTAAATCCGGTGGATTCGAGACCTATCTCAAACATCCTGAAAGGTATATTGAAAAATATTTAAAGTATAAGAAAACTTATACTTAAATATATTTTTCAATATACCTTTACCTCAAGGACCCTGAAAAACGCCTGACTCTTCCAGAGGATTCAAAAAGCTCATCCAATGCGACGGGATGTCCAAGTGGCGCAAAATCATGATGAAAAAAGCGCTTGAAGATGATGATTTCCACTTGATGAACCAATGCGCCCATCTAAAACCTCGAAGTGATGCGATTTTAAAGGATTTCAAAACTCAAAGTGATGCGATTTTAGAAGATTTTTCATGCCTTTTGATGCGAATTCCAGAGGAATTTATACATGCTAACTAATGCGCCCATCTAATGCCTTGAACTAATGCGAAACAACATGAGGATTTCGATCAATCATCTAGTGCCCCCAAACTAAAACCATCATTTTGAAGGAAAAGATGAGGATCTCAAACACTTAGCTAATGCGAAAATGAAAAGATAAGTCTTGGAACGAATTTTAGAGGAAATTAAAGTGATAAGTGTCCAGAGGATTTCCAAACCTCAACCAATGCGCTAGGGTAGAAGGATTGATTCCGAAATCTAAATTTTGAAGAGAGACTAGAAGATTTGAAAAGCTCAACTGATGCGCCACCTAGAAGGAAGGAGAAGTCTTAAGGTTTTTGACTCAAGAAGGATCTAGTTTGAGAGGATTTGAAAAGTTCAACTGATGCGCCAAAAACTTGAGGATTTTTATCCCTCATCTAATGCGCCCATCTAGTAAATATCATGGTTAAGGAAAGGAAGACTCCCAAACATTCAACACAAGCGCTTAAACCAATCCACCAATGTGAGACTCAGAGGAATTTGAAACTTGATCCAAGGCGACCTAAGGAAGAAGGACCCAGTTAAGGTTGATTACACATTAAAGGCGAAATCTAGAGGATTTCCAATGCCTCATCTAATGCGACTTCATGAAGGAAGACTCCGGGCACTCCAAAGGGGATACATCACAAGGTTTAAGTTAGTGTTCAAGAGATTCCAACGTAGTGATCTAGTGCGCCAAAGAGGTTTTCATATAAAGTTTAAAAGATCCTTATTTAAAGCGAAATCCAGAGGATTCTCCATGCCTCATCCAATGCGCCATACAAGGAGGAAAGTGGACATCCAATGTCAAGTCTTCAAGGCTCTAGTTTTAAAGGATTTTAAAGCTTTATCCAATGCGCCAACATCATGAATACACCTAAGTTTTGAAGCTTCCAAAAAGGTTATCCAATGCACAACATAAAGAAGAATAAGATTTGTTTCTAGAGGATCTTCCTTATCCCATCCAATGCGCCAACACCATGCATGCTTCGCTAAAGGGAAAGTCCATCTAATATACCGAAGTTTTGAAGATTTCAACATAATGAAGTGATGCGCCACTTCCAAGACCTTTTATCAAAATGCTCAACAGGAAGAAATCAAAGGTGGCATCTAGTGCGCCACACATAAGGGAGAATGAAGTTCATTTTGAAGATCTCAAGTTACCTATCTATTGCGCCACACATGAGAAGAACTCAAGTTGCCCATCTAATGCGCTAAAGAGGGAAGAGGGTAGAATATTTTGGAAAAACATTAATTTGAGAAGGATTTCAAACCTTGAACCAATGCGCCACTCCCTTGCAAGTGAAAACGAGTTCAAACCAAAGTAATGTTGAGAGGATTTTAATCCTTCATCCAATGCGAAATGCTAGGAGGGATCAAAAACTTGATCCAAAGCGCCACACATGAGGATTTTGAGGGTGTGATCTAATGCGACTATCTAAGAATTAAGTCTTAAAGTGAAAGGCAAGAGGATCTTAATCTTTCATCCAATGCGACTTGTAGAGGAGATAAAATAGTGGAGTTTTAAAAGGAAAATTTTAGGAAGATTTGAAATCCTTCAACCAATGCGCCCTTCTATAAGACCTTCAAGACCTTGACTAGTGTGCTAGATCTAGAAGAATTTGAATACTCCATCCAAGAGGAAGTAAAGTCAAGTGTTGAAGGCAAACTTTAGAGGCTTATCAAGGAGGAATCTAGGAGGAATTCACTTATCTCAACCAGCACGCCATCTTAGTAAAGTTTTCATATCATTCAAGTTAGACATCAAAGTCCTTAACTCATGTGCTTAGATTAGAAATGCTTGTAATGATTCTTATGTATCATGTGTTAGCGAAAGGGGATTGATGCTGTTTCTTTACTTGTGTTGCAGCAAAAAGGAGGAATCATCTAAAGATCAAGTGATAAGAACCTTTGACAAGAAAGGAATGAGAAAGAGCAAGGCATCATGTAGCTGTTTCAAGGGTATCCTTCATCATCCTTGTGTTGGAATTCTTCATCAAGTGGCATCAAGTTAAGATTGTCTAGAAGACATCCATCCGAAGGACATCATCTTCATCAAGACTTTCCGAAGGCATCCACTCTACTTCAAGGAAACCTCATGTGGCTGCTCTAAGGAATCATTCAAGATCATCTTCCAAGAGGCATCATTCCAAGAGATCTACATCAAGCGAAGGCATTCATCCATCTAAACTTCAAGACTTTACAATTTCAAGTCCAAGAGAGTCTTCTACTCTACATGAAGAAAGCCACATCATTATCATCATCATCTACTCCACATGAAGAAGCATCAAGGAAGATCATCAACTTACCTACAAGAAGAAGAAAAAAATCATGAAGTTAGACAAGTGAAGCAACAAGTATCATACATCCAGTTACAAGAAGAATGAATAAGGCAAAGATCTACAAGATGTATTCCTAAACATACAAGTTCAAGCAATTACATTGAATACATCACACAAAGATGATACAATTTTCAAAGTATGCTGAGTTGGCATCTATGTGGCAAGTACACATCATTCAATTTTGATTAGCCGCATTATTTAATGCATTCAATGTATCATTTAATAAAAGAAGTCAAAGGGATTCCTATGTGGAAGATATTTTAAATGCTTTCGCCTTACCTTATCACATTGGAAAATGTGCCTTCATTGCCTCCCTCTTTTGTACTAAAAATAGCAAGTTGTTGTAACTACCTGTGAGGTGGCACGATCTAGACCCTTGGCCATCAAATTGATCTAAGCCATTCATTGTAACCTGGGCTTCTATATAAAGGCCTTGTTGCCTCATTTGTAATTCAGTAGATCATTAGTAGTAGTAGAGAGTAGATTTTAAGAGTAGAATAGAAGAGACTCAAAATTCTTTGAGAGGACTTGAAATTGTTGTAAATATTCCTCAAGGTTAATGCAAAAGACATTGGAGCTACTTGTTTGGTGTTAAGTATTATCTTGTGGAGTAACATGGTTTCCTGAATCTTGATGGAATTAAGAGATGTTTCAAATAGCTTAGAAATAGATTAGAAGTGCATTGATGTAATGAATATGCGTAAAGATATTTGATGAATTCTTCTGGTTCATACTTTTCGTGTATTGTCGAAGGCAACCCACTTTGCAAAGTTAGACTGAACCTTCATTTTCTTTAGTTCGGTTGTGAATGCTTGTTCAAATTGCGCCAGCTATGGGTGTTTGGATGGAGATTTACAACATGAAAATTCTTGAGTTTCCTTAGAAGATTGCACCGGCTTCGTGTAGTTGTTGGTTCTCATGGCGAAGCGAAGTCTGGTTTCATGAGGAGTTTGTCTATCTTTACATGTTTCATTATCTCATTGTCCTTAGATTAGCCTTCTAAACCCTTACCCCCTTTTTCATTTTCTTTATCATAGAAACCTTGTATATACATCATCCACATCAAAGGAGGAATAAGTCGAATGAAAGGAGAAGAGTCTATGTAAGTCCCTTTGTGTTTAACAGCAAAATCATACTTAGTCACTGAGCTGTCTCTTACAAAACTATAAGAAAGGAACCTTGGAGTCATCTCGTTTGATCACCTAGTTCAGCATTCGAGAGGCTTTGCTCAAGAGAGAGTCAGATACTCAGTATTTTACTCTAATTGTTGACTTGTCGAAAAACAATCATCAACAGAATGGTGAAGCCATTTGCTACAATGACATTGAATCCTTCAAAGTCCTTTGTTCCCAACCCTCATTTGGTTACCAATCCCTCATCTATAAAGTTGTGGGTTGCCTTACTATCAATTAGCACTGCAATTCTCTATCCCTAAAAAACTCCATGAACTCTGAAAGGGTGATACTTGGGAGCACCGAAAAGTGTGGTAAGGGTGCCTCTTGAAGTTTCTTCCTTTTGGTTCTTCCTCTTCAATTTATGGCTTAGGTTCCTGTGATTTTGATTCTTCATTTGATATTACTTCAATTTAATGAACCTGTCCTTAGCCAAGACATCTGTGACTAGACTCCCATGGCTCCTTGCAAGAGAAGCACAATTTCTTTCTTCTGAGCTCATTCTTGGTTTCCTCTTCTTTACTTGTTCTTTGTGGTATATCTTTTTGTTGGAATGATTTCTTCTGTTGTTTCGAAGGTGGAGTCTTTGAGAAAAAAATGTCTTTAGGTACTGAAGTCTCCAAAGTTAGAGCTTTTTTAATGGCTTCCTACAAAGATGGTGGATTGAAGGCTTTAACCCAACCTTTAAGAGGCTCGAATAAACCTTCCATAAAAGGAACAGTAAGCCTTTTTTCAAAGACATAAGGAACCATAACTGATAATCTTTGGAACTTGGCCACATAACTGTCCACTGTGTTGTATTGTCTCAATTGACCCAACTCCCTGAAATAAATTTCAAGGTCTTTTCTGTCAAATATGTCAATCAACCTCTGGCTGAAATCATCATATGTACTAATAAGATTGTGCCCTTGGGTAACCAATCCATGGTACCACCACTCATGTGCAACTCCCTCTAGGTGCAAGGTAGCAAATTTTACAACCTCCTCTTCATACATAGGGTATAGAGAAAAGTATGTGTCTAACTTTTGAACCAAAGCATGAGCTGTACATTTGTTTGAACCATCAAAAGCAGGGATGGTTAGCTTACCCAATCTATGTTGTAGATCTCTATGAGGTTGATTTGTATTATGCCTTCTTTCATTCTTTTGTCCATTCTTCATCTTCAAGTTGTAGAAATTTGTGAGACATTTTTGCATGAAACTCTGGTCCAAGAGCCTTGTATCCATCAAAATAAGCTGCAAAATTATCTCCATTTTGTTTTTTCTCTTCTTCTTCTTCTCTTTGTAAGAATTTAGGTTGGAAAGGCCTAGATGCAAAACCCACAATGGTTTTGATATTTGTTGCAGTAGCACTTTCTTCACCTGTAGGGGTTTGAATAGGCCTTGGAATATTTAGATTCTGCATTATCTCTAATAACTATGCCATGAGATCTGTCATTTGTTGCTGACCTTGACAATGTCATTATATTGGATCTCTGCCCTTTCTTCATTTGTTAGAACCCTCTTTCCTGTTTCCCACATTTCTTGCACTTCTTTTATTTCTTCACCCTGATCTTGCAATTTTCTTCATTCTCTTTGATAAAATCTAATTTCTCTTTCATTGGACTGCATTAAAAATGTTAGCTTTAACCCTGCAGGCTGACAAGATCAAAGCTCTGATGCCATTGTAGCATCCCTTTCAGGATGTGTTCCACAGGGACGCGTTCCCTGCCCTGAGACCCCCGTCCCTGTTGCCGTCCCCAAAATCAAACATACATTTTATAATGTTTAGAGAAAAAAACTCACTTCTGGCAATGAAATATTGCCGTTATACTGCTGTCATGATTAAATTGCTTTTATACTGCTGTCATGATTAAATTGCTGTTATATTGCTGTCATGATTAAATTTTATTGTTGTTATACTATTGTCATGATTAAAGTTACTGCCATTATATTGCTATCATGACTAATTTTATTGCTGTTATGCTGTTGTTAATATTTATTGTTGTTATTCAGCTTATAGTCTTATACCGCTGTCCATTTACTTGTACAAATTTGACTCTCTCTCTCTCTCTCTCTATATATATATATATATATATTTTGAAAAATTTGTATATATTGCCGTCCCCCATCGTCCCCAAAAAATGGTCTTCGGACTGCCGTCCCCGAAACACGTCCCTTGCCGTCCCCAATCCCCGTCCCCGAAACACCATGGAACATAGCTTTCAGGAATATTCATGAACTCTAATTTAAATTTTTTTTCTTTCTAACTTTGCAATATTTGAATATTTAAATAAATACCAAAATTAAACAATTGAACCCATACACTTCATATAATATAACTGTTATTGTGGCATTTTAAAAAATGGAAATTATTGATGGAAGGTACAAAATAAACCTTTATGTAAATTATTCAGCCAAAACCCAAATACAAACAAATCTTGATTAATATTATTAATAGTAGAAGACCACTCACAAGACTGTCATGCTATGGTATGGAGTAGGGTCTAATAAACCCAATCAATAATCTTTATTATTGTTGTGGATGGGATATTGCAAATCGTACGGCGCTAGTCTTGATGGTATGGTGGTACGATGCCCCTTGTGATTGTTCGATAACCCTAGCAATGGATTAAAGCTGCTGTGATAGTTGTGAAGAGATATGGCTGCAATGAAGAGATACAGCTGCAACAATAAGAGACTTGTACGGTTGGAATAGGCTTGACCAAGACTAATACTAGCAATGATAAGATTTGCTAGCAGCAAATAAAGTGTAATACTCTGAAAAGCCTCCACAAATTTGGAACTTGTCTACAAATTTCACACAATTGGAAAACCTGCAAAAATCAAATTGGAATAATCTTGAATCTTTCAACACAAATGTGTTCCCCGGATGGAATCACTTCAAATGGACAAGAGGGTTTTCGTCCTCCAGATTCCCTACACCAAAGGGTTTTCATCCTTGGGCGTGGAGATGAACACGAGTGCCCAATTTCTTAGAAAAGGGTTTGATAACCAATAACAATGGATGTTTTCTTCTATGTCAATCTCTATCTTTTATAATCATCTTTTAATTTGAATTTCCTTTTCCCTCTTTAAATTCCCTCCAAAACTGTTACACTTTTTTAATAAAAATATTACATTAAGTCCATTTTATTAAAATAATAGTAATACATAAGTTGTCTTTTTACAATGTTATAAAAATAAAGTTACTAGGACAACTTAAAATATTATCATTAAATTATTTCCCTAACTTTATCTTTTAGCCTATTGGAAAAAAAGAATAGGCTATGGGTCTCCCAATTAATTTAATTCGGAAAAGGGGACATGACACTACCTGCGTATCCTTTGCCAAAATCTTAGTTACCATTTCTCCCCTTTGGGGAAACAATCATGAACTTTTGAGGGCAATTGAATTTGTGGAATTTTGGCAATTTTTTTTGATGCACAAGTTCAACACTTGTTGGCTAGTGTCTTGAAATTTATTTGCTTGTGGGTTTTATTTTTCACGTAATATTTGATGTCAATCCTCCTTGTTTTGCTTCTACACCTTATGATTCCTGCACCGTGAAACTGCGTGACTTTTGCACTTTGTTTTGCTATGATCTGATCCCAGCCAACAGAGTTTTAGTCATTCAGAAGGCTGTGACCCCTATCAAACAGATTTTCAGTCATTGACCTTGGGTGGGTTTTCTGTTTTTATGAGGCTACCAGGTTTCAAGGAAAACTATACTTTTTCTGTTATAAGGTACTGGGTTTTGAGCAAAATTCTGGTTTTTTTCAGAGTACCAGATTTCTAGTAAAATTCTTAATTGCCAAGTTTGACTTCACACATGCATCTGTTAAGGCATAAATAAATTACCTTTTCAAATGAGTTATATTGTTTTTGCAGATGGTGACTTTAAATACTTAATTCTATGATCAGTTTCTCCCCATCGACACTATTTTCTTTTAGGCTACAATTTTTGGAGGAAATTACTTAGAGATTTGATAGGATCAATCCTTTTTTTTTTAAAGATAATGCGCCTGGTAAACTTTTTAATGTGACCGGCGACGCTGGTGCGACACGCCCTCCGGCTCCACGCGAATGCTTTTGCCCGGAGCAATGAACCGGTGAGGCCACAACTGGGGGACCTCATCCCCTAGGAAGAACACTTCAAACCTGCGAGCTCATTGGCCCAGCGAAGGCGTAAAGCCTTGCGAGCTCGTTGGCCCAGCGGGGGTTTGAACTCTGGTGGCCGCCACTACATCCTGAGCGACTTAACCACCAAACCATACTGTTGATGTGTTTTCCTTGCACAGACAACGCAGCATAAAATACGCGATAGGATCATACCATCATCAGCGATAGGATCAATCCTTAAGACCACACACTGTGGTACATAATTAGGATTAAAGACAAGATTTTTAGATAACTCTGATTACATCTTGAGGCGAACAAACCAATAATTAATGCCTATGCAAATATTAAGTAATGGACCATGAGATACTAATTTGTTTTTTCCATATACAATATTTTTCACTTGTTGGCTCTGAGCATATTAATGATGGGTTTCCAAGAATCGCTATGTTCAAGGCCAATATCCTTGTTGAGATTATTATAATGCTCCAATATCAATAGCTTCCCTTGGTTTTCTCTACCTGAAGTGGTCTTCCTTAACCAAGAATTTTACCTTTTCAATAAAAAATGTCTTGAGAAGAAACATGCACATGTTCTGTTAAAGCTGAGCTTTTGATGCGGTCATGCGTGATATCTGAGTGATTATAGCTTTCCTTAGTATTCTCTTCATGGAGAGGTCTTCCCTTACCAAGACTTCTGCATTTTCAATACAAATGTCATCAGAAGAAACAAGCATGTGTTCTGTTACATCTGAGCTTTTGATGCTGTCATAAATGATATCTGAGCAACGTTCCTTTATTTTTATTTTTTTTGGTAGCTATCTCTTAATTTCTCTGATGTAAGCCCAACCACACATACAGTCAATGCGATAAACCCCACAACATAATTTTGCCTCAAGTGGGTCCTTTGAATATTGAAGCATACCACCAGTTTCAATTTGTGGTAAGAAAATTAATCTAATGTTTTTGACTCCCAAGTCTTTGAACCGTGCTTGGCAGGTGTGACCCTTCCTTTCATTACTATAGGTGACGAATACAAATACATCCCCACTGTTTTCTAAAATTCTAAATTTCCATACTTCCAAATGCCTTTTGTTTTGGATTGAAAAAGACAATCATTAGTCTGATACTTATCCTAATTAGTTTTCCTTTCAAAATGAATTTGAGATATACCTGAGAACACTGGACTTGTTTTTTTCATCAAAAGTTTAATCTGCTCTGGGTCATCTTTACTTGCGAAGCCCTCTGCATTACCACAAATCTCAAAAAGAAAAGTGATTTGTTTTGAGTTGGAAAAGACATTGATCTTTCTGATAGTTCTAATTGATTTGATTTGCAGTGAATTGGAGATATTCTTGAGAACACTTGTGATTTTTTTGTCATTGAGGATTTGCTGCAAATCTTTGTTTCTTGGATTTATTATTTTATTGACAGTTTGGTCTGCTCTTAGTCACCTTGACATGCAAAGCCTCTGTATGGCTTTTGAAAGAAGAAGAATAAATTTTCTTTCCTCTTTTTGCAGAAGAGTCGCAGATACAGAAACAAATCAGGTCAAACATTAAAGGACCTGTCTTGTCTTGCTGAATCTCTCCCTTCGTTTAGGAACCCAAAATCTGTTCCCACGAGTACCAAGCTGAACTGCAAGTCTCGCCAAAAGCTTGTGTAAGTTGGATTTTGTAATAAACCTCAACTTTCTACACAACTGAAACCAATAATATACCATGATATGCTGTATTAGATGTTAAAATATTGCTAGTTTTTTGACTTATCTGTGCATTTATTCTCTACAGAGTAAAGGAAACTAAGCAATTGGAAGCTGTGCTGGCACATCCAGTATTTCATTCAGATCCCTTCTCTGCCATTCAACAACACCTTGAAAATACTCTTGGCCCACAGATAAACAGTGAAGCCAAGTCTAAACGTGTTAACAAAGGAAAATCCTCTAACAAGAAGAAAAAGAGGCCAAAATCATCAACTCGCACTGTACAAGCAATGGATATATAGCAGTAACTGTTGCCTCCCTCTAAATGGAAGGTGTATTACAAATATTGGTGTTTTTATTTTAACTCTACTAATTGAGTTGGTATTTTATGAAGAAAAATGAAATGCTATTTAATTTTCAGGTAATGAGAAAACAGTTGATTTTGCAGTAACGAAACTAATCTCATTATGTTTTCTGAGGATCATTACTAACTTGTTAATGAGAAAAGAGTAATACTAGGATTTGCAGTTATGAAACTTGTCATATTTTTTGAGGATCAATTATGACTTGTTCAATCTAAATGGAGTAACATCACCTCCATGCACAGCCTTGGGTAGGGCTTGAGTAGAAGGGTGGAGGGGGAACTGGTTTAGGCAGCTGAATTCTAATCAATTGTTTGGAGCTATACCTGCCATGGTGCATGGTGTTCAGTTCCAAAACTTAGCTCTTTATCTTTATATTTATAGTGCATACAATACGGTTTTGCATCTCCCCTTATTTTTTGGGGGGTTATAATGTATGCCAAGAACATCTAATTTTGAGTATCTTGAAATTTACACCCACGTACTAATGTGGGACGATTTGCTCTAATTTACAGGAATTGATAGGATTTATAGTTCATTGCTATGTGCCAACCCACATTGCCTATGGTGTATGCTATTGATTTTGGATTGCTCAAAATAGTAATCTTGGATGTTCCTTTAAGTGGTGATGTTATTGTCCTGTTCGACTAGAAAGCACAGGGTCACATGTATGCACTTTCTAAAGATGCCTTGTATGTACGGTGCATATTCTGGTTGTTATAGCTACTTCTTTATGCAAGCATTCTGGAAAGGGGATTGAGGGGATTGTTCATTTACCTTATGGTAAGTTTAATAAAGTTTAATAAAGTGTAGAACCTTACCTTCTTAAATTTCAAACCTGTAACTTCCATTATGTAGGACATATGCCTTCTCTATCAAAGTAATTCAATCTTTGCTTTAACAAGAGTAGTAACTATTGTAAATGTGTTTTTTTAGTTTTATTCATAGTTGTTAGGAGATTGGTACTGTTATTAGTACCTAATTTTAAAAAATTAGGAGACGGATATTTGGAGATGGATCTTTTTTACACTTTGTTATTTTTTCAAATAATGTTATTAGTGTCCTCAATTCTAATGTTATGTTTGGTTGAAGTATATTTTTTATTAATATTTATTTGTTTTGGTCATTTTTAGTATAGTTTTTATTTTGTTTGTGTAGAGTTGGAAATTGCTTATGTTAAAATTTCTATTCTATGTAATGCACTTGTTTTAGTGTCCATTTCCTTCATTTTTTAGGTTGCATTGATCCAAATTTTATTCTAATTGTAATTCATCTATTCACTATATTTAAGGGATCTCTACATGGGTAAAATGAATAAATGTGGAATATTGTGAAAACACTAAATGCATTTTGTATAGTAAGGCATATGATAAAGGCATATGATAGAGAGGCATTTGTAATGCTATGGGAAGGAGAAGAAAGAGAAATTGTAGGCTAGGTTCTTGTGTCTATATTTATATAGACTCGATGTAAGTTTTCTCATTACTACATGATGTTTTGTAGGATTTTATTACCAAAAAGTTTTCTCCACCATAAATTTGATGTATTGTGTTATTAATCTTTGCTACAACTTCTATAAGTTTATTTATATCGTATGCATTGCTTTATTCCTATTTAAATTATTATCATAACCTAAATGCTAAAATCTTAATTTGCTAACACTAGTCATAAAAACATAGCCTTGAGTATTTGTCCGTAGAGGATCCCTCCTCTCACCTTGTTGTGAGGGTTTAGATGAGGAAGTTTCCTAGACTGTGGTTCAGTGTAAAAATAAAGGACTCCCCAAATCTGTTGATGCTATGCACTCTAGGGTTTTGGGAGTTAGATTTGCTTGTTCAGGATCTGGTGTTGTTTAGATCCTTTGTTTGTTTTACAACTGTGTTAGTGTTGTTGCTTTGTTGTTTTTGGCCTGGTTGGGCCAACGTTGCCTTGCCTGTGTGGCTGTTTTTGTAAAGAGATCAGAGCCCTTGTTTCCTGCTTAATAAAAAACATGGCCTTGAGCATTTGTTTGCATCAATATTTGTTTTGAATAACCTCAATCTAATATTTCAAATCTTGTTCTAACTATTATTGCCAAATATTATGAGCATTATAGTGACTTGTTATGAGGACATCTTTATTATTGTTTTTGATTAAGAAGCAGCAAAACAAGGGTGCTGATCCCTTTACAAACAACCCAAAAGGAAACCAAAACATACACTAACAAGCCATAAACAGTGCACAGGCAACACACTGACAACAAGAAAACAAAAGCAGGTTGTAAAACAACGCAATTTGTTGAAAAAATTGAAAAACCAAACAAGGAATTTAAACAACACTAGATCTCGAACAAGCAAATCTAACTCCTTTGGCCCTAGGGTGCAAATCAACAATATATTTGGGGAGTCCTTTCTATGTTGGACCACTGTCCAGAAAAACTCCGAGTCTAAATCCTCAGAGTGAGGCGAGAGGAGGGGATTCTCACCAGATGTCGTGACCAAAGAAGTCGACCTTGAAGTAGGTGGAGTCGAAGATATGACTGAGATTGACGAAGTAGTAGTCTGGCCTCGAATAGGAGTCAGAGAAATAATTGGAGCCAACGAAGGAGACCCAACATGATCAGATGAATAAGAATTAGTTGCAGCCTTATCTGCCATCACACCCTCAAGTTCCACAGGGGGATCGAGCAAGGTTTCTTAGGAAGGCTCGTTCGCCTGGGAGGATCCATCCTTTGGGGAAGCGCTAACAATCAAATGATCAATGAGTGCATTCTTCCACCAAGTTGCCACACCCTTGCGGCAAGAGTGAGGACAACTGAAGGCCAAGTGACCAATAGAGAAACATCTTCTGCATCTAAAAGGGAGGCCCTCATAGTCTAACTATTGCATCCAAAGCCTTTCCCCTACCATCAACACTACATCTCCATGGAGGGGTTTGAAGATGTCAATATCTACTAAGATGCAAGCAACTGTTGTATGCCTTATATATGTGGTTGTAGAGTCTTCCTTCAAGAAGCAATCAATAGCGTTGCTGATGGCCTTATAGCAAGAATCCTCCCAAAACTAAAGAGGGAGATTCGGAAGTCGAACCCATATTGGTCTGATATTAAGTGGCTCAGTGAGTGGATTGATGGATTGAGCCCAAGGTTTGATGGAGAGTGAATGCTTGCCCCACATCAAAACCCTACCATCCAGCACTAAGTCTCGCTCCTCTGTGGAAGCAAAGGTTGCAAAGAAAAGCCCCCTAGCACTAGGATAAAGCTCGATCTTACCCTCCACAAAGGGTTTCCACAATTCCATGACCTAGTTGTGAAGATCAGGAAGAGAAGGCCATAAACCATTGAATTTGCAGATCTCTCTGCGCTTAAGGTAAAAGTCCTCGTTCTCTACAACTTTAGGCCACACACCATCACCGGAGACGAACAGGCACATGGCAATTGCCTAACCCTAGCTTGTGGTGGGTGGCCCTGAGCTCCCAAGCTTTTTATAACTTCAATAAATGACCTCTAAGGGCAGCCAAGAGCCCCAGAGTAGGGCCGAGCACCTCCTTTCACCTGAGTTGAAGAGTTGTTTGGAGTAGGGGCCGGTTTTGACAGACCCTTGTCACTTCCAACAAGTGTCGAAGCGAGATCAGAGAGCCCTAATCCTGCCTTAACCCTTGCTTCATTTTCAAACGACTTAGTACCAGTATTCTATTTAGAAGGAGAAGCAAAAATGTTGATAGGACCTACAACCCCCTCGTGCGCGCGCTCGCATTCAGCAGACCTCTCCATTTTTTTCGTTAAAAAAAATCTAGAGCTACAACAATGTTACAATATGCTCAAAATACTTGACTCACATCTTTATTATTGTTGAAGTCGTTAATAGTTGTTCCTAAAAACCTCCTCTAATATTTCAAATCTCATTTTAAGTGTTAGTTGTTAACTATTATGAAAGTTGTAGTGACTAGTCATATATGAAGACATTTTTTATTACTATTGAAGCCTTTGAAAAGTCTCTATTTAATATTTCAAATCTTGTTATAAGTGTTCTTTATTAAACATTATGAAAGTTATAATGACTAGTCATAAAGACACAACCTTGGACATTTATTTGCCTCAATATTTATTTTTAAAAACCTCTATCTAATAATTCAAATTTTTATTTTTAAATTTTCATCATTAAATATTATAAAAGTTATAGTGATTAGTCATAAAAACACTTTTTATTATTATTGAAGCCCTTGAATATTTTTTCTTAAAACCTTCTATTTAATATTTCAAATCTTGTTCTAAGTGTTCCTTGTCAAATAATATAAACGTTACAATGACTAGTCATAAAGACTTTTATTAGTACCTATGAGCTTATTTAGTGATTAATCTATCAACAGTAAGCCAATCAAAACACAAGATTATTTTTCTTATCAAACAAATTTGATTTAAATTTGAACTTTTCCTATGTCAAGATGATAAAATTTTAATAAAAAATCATTGAAAAATGATTTATCTCTATTATGATTGGCTAAAATAAATGACCTCTTCTCGGCTGATTGTCCGAGAGTGCAACAAACACCTATAAATATGGAGAGAAATCCGGTTTGAAGGGAGAGGTGACAGTGTAAACAAGTTATGAACACTAATCTTACCTCCCATGAATTAAGTCATCCCTAAAAGGATGGCGATAATTCTGATAGTGAAAAATCATCAGTTTCAGAGTCATTTAATCACCATGATTTGCGGCACGCACACCCATTTCCATGCAAATTGAAACTGGATCTGAGCGATGCTTTGAAATTGTTTCTAAACAAATGTAGTTAAATCTTCTGATCTCTTTTTTCTTCTCTCCTCGTAACGGGCTTCCTGCGGTTCATTTATTCAGCAAGTTGGGTTACTTTCTCTTATCAAACAGAAAATTTCTTCAAAATTAGGTATTTTCTTCTATGGCGCTGTAAATTTTTGGAAGTTAGGGTTTCTTTCTCCTACAAAACTACAATTTCTTTGGAATTGCATTTTTTTCTCCCAACGAACTGCAAATTCTTTAAATTTAAGGTTTTTTTTCCATGTGATGCAGACAATCTGTGGTGCAACTTAGCTTTCACGCACTGTATATATCGAAAAGTGACGTTGTCACCAAATATTACAACAAATATTTTGTTGTAGAAGTTGTAGCAAGCATTGCAGTTTAGTTGGAAAAAAAACCATGTGAATGGGTGCGGATTTCGCTAGAAAAGTTTACGACGATTGAATTTTTTGTCTCTGCTGTGAGCTGGGGTTTTTCTTAAAGGTATGGTCTACATTTATCCTTTAAATTCGCCTAAATATAAAGTAATTCGATAGCATTAGTAATCTTTAGGGTTTTTGGGGTTTAATATATGGACAACCTGAAGCCACGATGATATTGCTGGTTAATCAATGTGAAAATATTGATTGATTAATGTCAACAATTTGTATCATGAATGGAAGGAAAAACATCTAGTCAATAAGTCTCTGTGGCGATATTTATCATTATATATTTCCGTATTTGCGGCAGAGATATTTATTACCTAAATAAATAGTTTTAACAAACAAAGATGCAATGCAGAAATGTCAAATTTTTAAAGAAATCTCAAATTTTGAAGTTTACTTTTGGTTGTTTTGTAAAATGTTTGAACCCTATTTTTTGATTTGGTAATGTTTCTTCGACTTAGGTGCCTTGAAAGTGGTATATATTTTGTTAAATTCAGTCGGTAGTTGTACTGGTCACATATGTTGGGATAAATCGCACCCAGCGAGTTGGATGTAGTATTTTACACGATTTCTGCACATGATCGTGGCTTTCAATGCTTTATCATATCTCTTGGTGATTTGAGTCGAGCCTTCACTGTGGAATCTCCAATGCTTTTACCTCCTCAGCTCATCCCATTCAAGAAAAAAATGAATTGCATTTGGAACCCTAATATTAGGTTTTTTTAAGGTCCCTCTCTAGCCAGCACACTAATTTGGTGTAACTGTATGATACTCGCTTTGCGGGAACACAGAGATCCTTTCACTTTTTTTTGGTTGGAAAATCGATTATTATGCAAACATTCAAATCCAAAGATCACAGAGCTCAAATAACAACCCTATTAGAATGGAGTAGGTTATATCCTTATAATAAATTTGACAAGGCTTGCTTAACTGTGAAGGATATTTACAAACATCTGACAGACTATATGGTTGACAGCTCCAGTTGCAAGGACAAGAAAAAAAAACAAAGACATTGATGATAGTTGAAATTTTTAATCACCTTGGCAGGAAAGAATTGAGTCATTATTGATGTCTTCTTCCATAGCTTCTGATGATCAGTATAAGCCTCTTCTTCCATGGCTTATGAATGGAGTCATTCCTCCCCAGGCTGATGTAATTAATCTACCATCATCTGAAAAAATATCACTGGAATGTGTCAATAGAGTGAAGCTAGTTCATCCTAAGATAACATTCTATTACATGGTGTAGCTGCATAGCGCTCATAAAATCACAATGACATTGGTGTAAATAATTGGTATCTATCTTATAATCTTCAACCTCCTCTAAATTGTATTTGTATTCAAGTTGAGAGTACATGGGAGAACAATTACAAATTGCACTTTAAGCGTCAGCCGTTGAGAAACTGCTTGAAGTGTTCTAATGACGTTTGGTATGAATGTCTGTAAACTTTCAATGTGCCTAATGTTTGCTCCAAAATTAAAATACATACAGATAGGGAAGATGTAGCTCAAAAATGCTAAACTAATAAATCACTACCTTAAATTTAATCTCTAGAATTAAATTACATACAAATAGTGGAGACATAGAGCCAAAATAATTAACTAGAAAAGCATTATCTTAATGAGAAAATGATTTTTAAAATAATTCAGATTGATTTCAATATATATATATATATAATTGTGAGCCACTCTAATCATTAATGATTGAATGTTTATGAATTTAATTGTATTAGACTTTTTTTATCAAAATTTTGAATCACACTCTGGATCAGACTCTAATCATTGTTAATTTTCTGTATTTTGTGCAACTTCATCTACAGCCCCTGTTTTAGCCATGGTGCCCTCCGAGCCCTAGCTAAAGAATTCTGCTTTATTACTCCTTTCCAGTACAATTTTCAAATTAAATCTATGGCCAGTTTGAATATGATATTTATACATATGTCCATCACTACACACCAGTGTCTGGAAAAGGAAGATGGAGAAACAAGGAAAATTTGCATCAAAGAAAGGTACAATGCTCTGCTAGTCACACAAGCAAGTGCCTTGTAGCTGGTGGTTGACCCATTCTGTGTTTTACACAAACATCCTTTGACATTGCATAATGGTTATTGCCCATTGTATTGCACTTCTTATTACCCATTGGGTGGGGAATGAAACTTATGCTACATTTTATTAGTGTGTTGAATGTACATTTATGTGCAGTTTTAAGCATGGTAAGTGTTGTTGTCTACATGGTTTGAAGTAATGCATGGATTTTGACATGGATAGAACATACGAAGGCATTTGCATGGAAGATGCAAATCACTATAGGGCATATTATCCAAACTTGAACTCCGTTTGGACTTTGCAAGACTAATAAATCAAGTTGATCACAAGCATATCAAAGCTGACATCATGATTCAGAAAAATCATGGAAAATTGAAAAATCATTTTATATAGAACAGTTTCAATACCAGAAATGATCTTGTCACTCCATAGGAATTTAACTACAAGATGTCCAAATATAAGAAAAATCATACTAAGATATGTAATAAATATTGAAATGTAATTCAACTAAACAAGTTTATGTAAAAAAGAAGCATATTGATTTGTATTAGAAATTATAAAAATAGAGTTAACAATCCAAAATCCGTGGATTGTGTTATTTGTGGCATGAATTGTATGGACACAAAATCAACATGCAGGAATGGTCATTGGAGCCAATGCTACTTAGCCCACCCCCTTTCAGACCTCAAAAACATGTGAGTTGTCATAGGACACAACGCTCTTTGTTCTTGTGCCACTGCCCAACAGTGAAAGGTCTGAGAAAATCCAGTCAAACTCAAATCAACAACTGTAAACCCTTTCCCACAGTTGAAATTAACTCCATTTCATTAATCAATATTAAAAAAAACAGACTTAGTCTTCAATTCTTTCCTTTTGTGGATTTATCAGGGTGAAATGCGCATACAAAATGATTTTTGACCAAGTTTAAAGCTTAAATATGTTTATTTATTTTTTAATAAAAAACTATTTTTATGGATGTACAAGAGATTTAGGGAGACATCAAAACATATCTTTGAAGATACTTGGAGTTGTCAAGAGTCAATTTGTGGAATCTCCTACCATCTCCAACCCTGCCTTTCATACCAGAGACATGTCCCTGCCCCTGACATGCATGACCAAGGCAAGACACTTATGCTGATCTCTATGGGTACACTTCTCCAAATATGAAAAGTCAGTTTCCTAATATTGGCATCAAATCCAAGTTGAATATTTCCCCTTAAAGAACATAACCTAAAACTCTGTAAAAGAATTTAAAGAACAAGAACACATACTTTATTATTTATAGTTATAATATTAAATATATTATTAATATTTATTATAACACTTGTTGATATATTATATTAATTCATATTATAGTATTATAATAATATCATATAATACTATAATAATAAACATGTAAACATAAATATAATATAATAATATATAATATTATAATATGTTATAATATAAATATAATTTTGTTGTATTTAATATTGTAATAATAATATAAATATAATATTATAATATAATTATAATTAAAATATAATATTATAATACATTTATAATAATTATAATTAAATAATTTTATTTATTGTGTTTATTATTATATTTATTATTATAAATATTCTTTATTATCAATATATAATTAATTATACAATTTCATTAATATCTAAAATATCAAATTTATAAATTATATATATTGAATCAAAATTAAATAATCACATTAATATGAATATTATAATACTATAAATATTAAAATTTTGTTATAATATTTATATAGACTTAAAAAAATTATTTGTTTAACATTATTGGAATGCAATTTGTCTATACAATAAAAAATTAATCTAAGAAAAAAATTACAACTAAAATAGTAATATTATTATTTTACCATTATGACTATCATTATTATGTAATTATCTATTTATTAAAAAATAGAATTTGCTTATGTTTTTGATTATGATAAGCGACAGAACAAGGGTGCCGAACCCTGTAATAAAACAACCCAGAGGGGACAAAGGCCCAAAGGGCAGAAAAATAGTCCATAAAAGGTGAAACAAAGAGAACAGAACAAAGGTAACCGAAACAGTGCACCGACAGCACACTGACAGCAGAAAACACACAAACCAGGGATCTAAACAACAACTGATCCCGAACAAGCCAATCTAACACCCTTAGCCCTAGGGTGTAGCTCCCCAACAGATTTTGGGGAGCCCCTTCTTTCTACGCTGAACCATAGTCCAAGAAACCTCAGAGTCAAAGTCCTCCGATTGAGGTGAGGGGGGGATCCTCTCAAGCCTCAACAACCATGGATGACGCCAACGAAGTCGAATCCAAAGAAGGCCCAGCCAGAAGAGTGACTGGAGACACGGAAAAAGGAGTGCGACCAGGAGCCCCCGAGGGCAGACTCGACAAGTTCGAAGTAGGCAAGACCGAAGGAATATTTGAAGTTGAGACTGTAAGCACAAAATTCACGCACTGCCTCCACGAGGACCCCTATGATGATTCAAATCCTTGTCACATACATGTAAGCGTGAAATAATGTGCTTTAAGCACCAGGCCTCTTGATGACGTGTCATCTTTTCTTGTCTTGTGTTGTTTCTTCCTTGTCGATTTCCCTCTCTCCCTGTTTACAATGCTTTTCGACACTTGTTGCGACACTTGTCAACTTGCATTTTCTGGCTTTCGACCTTGATCCTAAGCCTTGTGAGAGTCTTGTAGGTGAGTTTTCACCTCTCCCCTTTGTTTTTCCTCTAGTGCACCTCCTAGAAGCCTTCTAGAGGTCTCCTTTTCCATCTCCCACTTTCAGTTTTTAGTTTCGTCGAACCAATCCAAATCTCCCCATATTATTTCCAGATCTCCCCTGGGAGATCCTGCTGACGCAAGTGGAGATTTGGATTCTTCCACATGACTGATCTATTTCTTGATGCAGAACCTTTCCTTTTCCTCTCTTCTACCATCTCCCAACCTGTTTTTCTGCATCTGACCTTGTCCAGCCCGGATCTCCCTCGGGTGACCTAGGGTCACCCCCGAGCGACCCATGGTCACCCAAGGCAACCCTACTGCAAAAGGGGCGACCCTACCATTTTTGAAGCCGCAAAAAAAATTGAGTTTCTCTCTCATTTTTGCTCCATTTTCGCCCGTTTTTCTCTCTATTTGCATGGTTTTTGATCCCTGATATAGAGTTAACTATTTCATGCACCCACACATGCATAATTAGCTCTATTTGATCTCAAATTAATTCTTCAATCAATTTCATGCATTCCCTCACCTCCATTTCCTCTTTAGTGATAAGCTATCATTGCTTCATCACTCTCTAATCAGCCGAGTTCACTCGGTAATCAACCTTGTGAACTCCCCAATCTATTCTTGTTAACTCATCAATCAAATGAGTTAACTCTCCAATCAATCCTTTCCTCTAAACCTATAAATACCCCTCCCTCAAGCACAAAGTTAGGGAAATTTATTGTGCACACAACTCTTGCCAATTTTTCTCTCCAACTTAGCATTCAAATGCTCTTACAGGACGAAGGTGCCTTTTGCTTTATTTGTTCAACCAAGTAGCGTCATGCTGCTTCATTCTATGCCATTGTGCTCAATCCAAGCTCTCATTGAGCTCATACAAGCTTCATCAAAGCTTCTTTTTGCTTCTCTGGGTCATTTTGTTGTCAAGAGGATCACCTGCTGCTACAAAAGGATTTGAGGTTGCCTATCACAAGGATTACTAAAGGTAGTGGAGTCAACAAATCTTCATTTCTTCTAGGTTCCTTCATTGTTTACTTTCAATTCATAGTAATTAGAGAATCAAACTTGCTCTTGGGAATAGTAAAACATTGCGTTTTCTTTGATAGTTAAATCTTGTATGTTAGATTAATCGCTTTCATATTTCTAGATCTAGAATGTTAGAAGAAGCATTATCCCTTTTCTTAGATTAAATTACATTCAAAACATTGAAAACACAAAAAACATAGGTTAACTTTGCATTATATTTATTATAACACTTGTATTTTTCTGCCCTTTGAGCCTTTGTCCCCTTTGGGTTGTTTTGTTACAGGGTTCGACACCCTTGTTCTGCCGCTTATCATAATAAAAAACATAAGCAAATTCTATTTTTTAATAAATATATAATTACATAATAATGATAGTCATAATGGTAAAATAATAATATTACTGTTTTAGTTGTAATTTTTTTTTTAAATTAAATTTTTATTGTATAGACAAATTGCATTCCAATAATGTTAAACAAATAATTTTTTTAAAGTCTATATAAATATTATAACAAAATTTTAATATTTATAATAAAATAATATTCATATTAATGTGATTATTTAATTTTGATTCAATATATATAATTTATAAGTTTGATATTTTAGATATTAATGAAATTGTATAATAAATTATATATTGATAATAAAGAATGTTTATAATAATAAATACAATAAATAAAATTATTTAATTATAATAATTATAAATGTATTATAATATTATATTTTAATTATAATTATATTATAATATTATATTTATATTATTATTACATTATTATAATATTATATATTATTATATTATATTTATGATTATTATTATATTATATTATATTTATGTTTACATGTTTATTATTATATTATTATATAATATTATTATAATACTATAATATGAATTAATATAATATATCAACAAGTGTTATAGTAAATATAATGTAAAGTTAACTTATATTGCACACATATTTCCTTTTCATAGATTAGAAGTATTTTTATTTCTAAAATATTCTAAAAAATACCAAAAAGAATGTTTTGCATATCATTTAGTTTGCATGCATATAGATACCATAGAATAGACATAATAACAAACCCTCGATTCCATCACGAGGTAATCACAGTTCAAACGATTCTAAACAAACCCTTGATTTCATCACAAGGTACAAACAAAGTCAAAACACAAGTCAAACCCTAGGTCAAGCAAAACCCTAGGTCAAACCCTAGATCTAGTTGAGGTTAGTAATCACTCATATACCTCTCTCCTGGTACATCAATGTGCTTAGGAGTGAGAGGAGAGTGGGTGAGGGCTATCCTGTTGAAATTAGGGCAGACAACTGAGATGGGGGTGAATCAGTTGTCTCAAATCTTTACTTTTGCTGCATTTAATCTTCTTTACAACTCATAAATAGAGTAATGATATAACCATGAAAGCATGAATCAACAACAAACGAGTAGAAACACAATTAACACACATAACATCAAGATTTTTACATGGAAACCCGGTTAAGGGAAAACCACGGTGGGGGTTAACCCACAAGATTTATTCTTTGTTAAAAGAATAGAAAAATGGAAAGGCACTTGCCTTCGGGTGCACTGCCCAGATCTCATTGCTCAAAAGAGGCTCACTGCCTACAGAAACATTCACAAGATTAACACTGAAAGATTGAACTGAGAAACAACATCTTCTCCATGCCAAAGTTCAGTTCCATTGAAGCGCACAACACCTCTGCTCTGCCCCAAAACACTTCCTCGCTACCTCTGCATTTTCTCTCACATTCCCACATTTCCACAACTTCACATCACTTATTTATACATGACATCAACTTTGGAATGAACATCAAAGTCGGCCTTACAATCATCTATCTGGAACATTCTCCAAGATAGGCATTACAAGTAATTACAATCACACAACTTAAAATGCTTCATGCGAGCGATTACACTGTCAGCCAAACGTAGCTGGGACTCAAATCTTCCTCGAGCAACACGCCATGCTCCATAGAACTTCTCTTAGATCATCTGTGACACGCACCAAGCATCCGGTCGGCCAAGACTGGAAAGAACAACACCCAAGAATAAATCTTCAACTACGAGCTCAATCCTCAATGCAGACCACCAACACAATAGGCACACGATCCAGAGACCTCCACAAGCACAATGAAATCAACAAGAACAACTGCACCACCTCAGATCACCGGAATCACTTGCACCTTCATATGAGAACTCAAGAACACTGACTGTCATGACTGTCACACTAGAAAGATTGCTTGCGGACCTCCAAACCACGAACCACTTGAGTTGAGGACACACACCAACATCCCAAACATACCTCTAGATCCATAGACCATAATATTCCAATGCAGAGCAATTCGGACCAAATTCCTATCACTTTGTCACCTCTAAACAACTGCAAAACCTGGTTCTACTTAGATGGCCATAACTTCGCCAATCCTCCATGTGGACCTCTCAAATTTTAACTGGAGCAACTTCAGACAATCCTTTGCAAACCCTTTAATCCGTAGACTCTAATCTTTGTCTCTCTAGAAATATAGAGCAATCTACTTTGTTGAACTGCACTGTCTTCACTGTCTCTGACAAAGAGATATGTTGACATCAATGACAACACATCATATGCACATATTTGCAACAATCTCCCCCTTTGTCATTGATGGCAACATATGATGTGAAACACTGATTCAACCATCAAGATAAGAACTTCTCCCCCTTTCTCTTATCACACCCGCAACCACTTTTTTTACTACTCCCCCTTTCACCAGCAACTCCTTACTTCCAAGTTTTTCACATGACTTCTCTTCCCCTTTGACATCAATGGAAAAGGGCGCATATTTGCAATCATCTCTCCCCATTTTTGTTTCAAGTTGAACTTCAGAATTAACATACTGACTACTCCCCCTAAGTAGCATCCCCTTAATACCAATCCGGATCACAAGATATGATAGTGAGTTCCACCAGACTGATGCACACTAGTGCACCTTAGTTCTGAACAAGAGGAGTAATAACCCCTAGCTTCACTCTGAGATACTCAAAAGTATCCTTAGGTAGAGGCTTAGTGAATATATCTACAATCTGATCCTTTGAAGGAACAAACTACAATCTGACTTCATTCTCATTTACCTTCTCTCTCAAAAAGTGAAACTTGATGGATATGTGCTTTGTCTTTGAATGCAACACCAGATTCTTTGAGATGTTTATTGCACTTGAATTATCATAAAAGATTGTAATATGCTCTTCAAACACAATCTGATATCCTTCAACATTTGCTTCATCCACAAAACTTGAGTACAATTACTTGCTGCTGCTATATACTCTACCTCTGCAGTAGACAGATATATTGCCTCCTGCTTTTTGATCAACTAAGAGACCAATCTCTTTCCCAAGAAAAATGCACCACCACTAGTACTCTTCGTGTCATCCACATCTCCTGCCCAATCAACATCTATATATGCATGAAGAGTGAAATCATCATCTTTAGAATACCATAAGCCATAATTAGATGTCCCTTTCAGATATCTAAAAATTCTTTAGATTGCTACAACGTGAGATTCTCTACGATTAGCTTGAAATCTATCAACAATGCCAACTTCATTCATAATATCAGGTCTGGTTTGAGTCATATAAAGCAGTCCTCCAATCATTGATCTATACCTTTTTTGATCTGCCTTAGGGGAATCATCATCTTTACTCAACTTGTATCCGGTTATCATGGGAGTACTCACTGGTTTTGAATCCTCCATTCCAAACTTTTTCAACAACTCTTTCACATACTTAGACTGGGATATGAAGATGCCCTTTTCTGACTGAATGATTTGCATACCTAAAAAGAAATTTATTTCACCAAACATGCACATCTCAAATTCACTTTGTATCTGATCAGTAAATTTTTTACACATGCTCTCATTTCCACCAAAGATGATATCATCAACAAATACCTCAACAATCAAGATGTGTTCATAATCAATTTTGATATAAAGTTTACTGTTAGTTGTGCCTTTGCTAAAACCTAACTTTAGCAGATACTTATCTAGTCTTGCATACCAAGCTCTTGGGGCTTGTTTAAGTCCATACAATGCTTTCCTCAATATGTTTAAGTCTTGCATCCCAGGCTCTTGGGGCTTGTTTAAGTCCATACAACTGGAATCCTTCTGATTGATTAATGTAGACCTCTTCTTCCAACTCTCCGTTTAGGAATGCTGACTTGACATCCATCTGGTAAACTTTGAAATCTTTGTAAGCATCAAAAGCAAGAAATAATCTGACTGCTTCAATTTTTGCCACTGGAGCAAAAGTTTCTTCAAAATCAATTCCCTCTACCTGAGAATATCCTTTGCACACCAATCTTGCTTTATTTCTCACAACTTCACCATCTTCATTCAATTTATTTCGGAAGACCCATTTAGTTCCAATTACATTTTTGTTTTTAGGTCTAGGAACAAGATCCCAAGTATGATTCTTTTCAATTTGCATTAATTTTTCTTCCATTGCTTTTACTCAATTTTCATCATTACAAGCTTCATTCACTGATTTTGGTTCAATCTTTGAAATCAAACAGTACTCCTCTTGATCTTCAACAATTTTTCTTCTAGTTTGAACACCTTTATTTTTGTCTCCTATGATATGAACTTTAGAATGATTCAACCTTACATACCTGAGAATTTTGGGATTTTCTTGAACTTTTGATTCTTGAACTTGTTCCTCAACATTTGCACTAGCTTCTTGAGTCATTGGATTCTCTGGAGCAATCTGAGTCTGAGTTTGAGCTTGAACTTGCTTTTCATTTTCATCATTTGATTCATATCCACAAGACTTGGAAGGTCTCTCCATGCTTTCATCAACCTTGACATTAGCACTTTCAACAATCCTTTTCAATCTATTGTTAAAGCACCGGTATGCCTTACTTTGGTTAGAATAACCCAAAAATATTCCTTCATCACATATTGCATCAAACTTGCCTAGATTTTCATCTCTCTTGATACAGCATTTACTACCGAAAACTCTGAAGTATTTCATAGTAGGAGCATTACCAAACCAAAGTTCATAAGGTGTTTTACCAGTATTACCTTTGATCTGCACCTAATTAAGAGTGTAGACAACAGTACTCATAGCCTCTCTCCAATAGACATGTGGAACATTTGCCTCCATCATCATGGTTCTAGCAGCCTCTTGAATAGTCTAGTTCTTCCTTTCCACATCTCCATTCTACTGAGGAGTCCTAGGAGCAGATAATTGTCTTCTTATTCCATGCTTTTCACAAAATACATTAAACACACCGGAGGTAAACTCTCCACCTCTGTCAGATCTCAGACACTTTATCTTCACACCAATATCATTCTCCACCCTAGCATTGAACACCTTGAATCTGTCAAGAGCCTCCGATTTCTCTCTCAATAAAGTGACCCACATCATCTAGGAGTAATCATCAATCAACAACATAAAGTATATGTCTCCTTGCAAACTCCTAACTCTGGCAGGACCACACAAATCAGTGTGCACAAGTTCCAACAATCCACTTGAAAATTGTTCTTTACTTTTGAATGTAGCTCTGTTCTGTTTTCCCAACTGACATTCCTTACACATGCTATTAGCAGATTTCACAAGCTTTGGAAGATCTCTCACAACCTGAGTAGTACTTATCTTGACAATGTTATCAAAGTTTACATGACACAATCTCCTATGCCATAACCAACTCTGATCAATCCAAGCAATCAAACAACTTTTACCAGTACCAATTAAATGAAAGATATTACCTATAGTCTGTGTACCAGATGCAATCTCAGTTCCAGAGCTTTCCAGAATTCTGTATTTTCTATCTTTGAATCAGAGATCATACCCTTTGTCAAATAACTGTCCAACACTTAGAAGATTATGCTTCAACCCTTCTACATACAAAACATCATTAGTGTTACTTTTACCACCAAGAGAGATGGATCCTCTACCACAGATTCTACCAGTTGAATTATCTCCAAACTTCACAATTCCACCTTCATATCTTTCCAAACTTACAAACTTACTTTTATCACCAGGTATATGATGAGAACATCCACTATCAATCACCCATTCATCCTTTTCTTCAACCTGAGAAGCCAAAGCACTTTCCACATTCACACAGCTAGCAGATTCAGTAGGCACCAGATCTTCTTCTTTGATAGCAATGAACACCCATTCATTTCCAGAGGTACTTCCCATATAAGATTCATCATCTGTGACTCCTTCATCAACAGCTTCTTGGACATAGTAGCACTTCTTCTAAACCCTAGGTCTGTTAGGGTTTGGCTTTGAAACCCTCTCCAGATATCTTGAAGCAAAATGACCAATCTTATTACAAGAAAAACATTTGAAAGGAAACTTTCCTTCATACTTACTGGATCCTCTTAGCAATCTTTTGGCAATAAGGGCTTCAAGTTCTTCAAGTTCAGTTTCATCTTATTCAAGTTCCTTCCTTGCCTTCTCATATCTGGTTAGTTTTCTTGAAGAGCTTTCACCTGTATTAGATCTTTGCTTCCCAAAAACACTAGCCTTAAATGCAGATTTTGATTTAGGAAGAGAATCACCAAACTCACTCATTTCAAATGTTGAAAGCTTGCCAACCAACTGATCCCTTGTAACATCTGTCACAGTCCTGATCTCTTCAATAGCAGCAACTCTGTGTTTGTATGAAGCAGGTAAGGATCTGAGCACCTTGCCAACAATATCTGATTCTTCCAGTTTTCCACCAGCACACCTGATACTGCACACAAGTTCATTCACCTTTTACATGTAGGAAGTGATGTTTTCATCTTCATTCATCCTCAAACTTTTGTATCTGCCCTTCAGGCTCTGTAACTTAGCACATTTGACATATGCATCACCTTCATACAGAGTTTCCAACTTCTTCCAGATTTCATGAGCAGTTTTCAATTCCAAGACATTTGTCATTTATGTATAAGTCAGGGCACTCAACAATGCTTCTTTAGCTCAAATGTTGTTTTCAACATCTTTGATTTGATCTGGAGTTGTAGGACCATTCTGCGAAGGAGTATACTTATCCTTAGTTATCAACCAATAAGGATCACCCATGCATTGCAAATGACATTCCATGCGACTCTTCCAAAGAGAGTAATTTGTTCCATCAAATCTTGGATTGTCCTTCTTGTATGTCGACATCCTAGATCTCCTCAAGCTGTCAAGCTTCTTTTAGAAGAACTGGATCTGATACCAATTGTTGAAATTAGGGTAGACAACTGAGAGGGGGGGTGAATCAGTTGTCTCAAATCTTTACATTTGCTACATTTAATTTTCTTTGCAACTCATAAACAGATTAATGATATAACCATGAAAGCATGAATCAACAACACGCAAGCAGAAACACAATTAACACACATAACACCAGGATTTATACGTGGAAACCCAATTAAGGGAAAACCACGGTGGGGGTTAACCCACAAGATTTATTTTCTGTTAAAAGAATAGAAAAATGGGAAGGCAGTTGCCTTCGGGCGCACTGCCCAGAGCTCACTGCTCAAAAGAGGCTCATTGCCTACAGAAACATTCACAAGATTAACATTGACAGATTGAACTGAGAAACAACATCTTCTCCGTGCCAAAGTTTAGTTCCATTGAAGAGCACAACACCTCTACTCTGCCCCCAAACACTTCCTCGCTACCTCTGTATTTTCACTCACATTCCCACATTTCCACAACTTCACAACACTTATTTATACATGACATTGACTTTGGAATGAACATCAAAATCGGTCTTACAATCATCTATCTGAAACATTCTCCAAGATAGGCATTACAAGTAATTACAATCACACGACTTAAAATGCTTCATGCGAACCATTACACTGTCGGCCAAACATAGCTGGGACTCAAATCTTCCTAGAACAACACGCCATGATCTATAGAACTTCTCTTAGATCATTTGTGACACGCACCAAGCATCCGGTTGACCAAGACTAGAAAGAAAAGCAACACTCAAGAAGAAATCTTCAACTACGAGCTCAATCCTCAATGCGGACCACCAACACAATAGGCACACGATCTAGAGACCTCTACAAGCACAATGAAATCAACAAGAACAACCGCACCACCTCAGATCATCAGAATCACTTGCACCTTCATACGGGAACTCAAGATCACTGACTGTCACACTAGAAGGATTGCTTGCGGACCTCCAAACCACAAAGCACTTGAGTTGAGGACACACACCAACATCCCAAACATATCTCTAGATCCGTAGACCATAATATTCCAATGCGGAGTAATTCAGACCAAATTCCTGTCACTCTATCACCTCTGAACAACTGCAAAACCCAGTTCTACTCAAATGGCCATAACTTTGCCAATCCTCCATGCGGACCTCTCAAATCTTAATTGGAGCAACTTCAGACAATCCTCTGCAAACCCTTTAATCCACAGACTTTGATCTTTGTCTCCCTAGAAATGTGGAGCAATCTACTTTTCTGAATTGCACTGTCTTCACTGTCTCTGACAAAGAGATATGTTGCCATTAATGACAACACATCATATGCACATATTTGCAACATATCCGTGACAAGATCCAAGGGATCCATCCAAGACCTCAACAAGAAACAATCATTCAACCACAAGGAGAACCATTTGTCCTCTTGGTGTTAGAAGAAACTAGACAACACCAGATACAACAAAAACTCTTACAACGCATACAAATACAAGAGGATATCAACGAGAACAATCGTTTACCCACACAGAGGTGGAATCTTAGAAATCCAAATAGAAGGAGAGAAACTAGTGACCCTTCAGGTCATAGGGTTATCTCAACTACAACAACAATCAAATGAAACATATAACAAAGCACACAACAACAAAGGCCATAGTACTTGCCAACTCCTCTTCACGAAGTCCATCTCTCCAAGGAATCAGACCCCCACCGTGTCTCGCCTCCTCTCGACTGGTTAATTCCATATGAGTGAGAGTGACATGGCGGATTGCCCCGTGGTAAGGAGGGAAAGGGTCCGTGTGCCTGTCAAAATCTAACCCGACTGCCCCAGGCAACCGGAGTCACGATTTTGTACATACATATTTTGGTGAACCTGACGTGAAATTGCAAATCCTTCTAGGACAAGTAATTTTGCGTTCCCATTTAAAACGTCTCAAAACTGTTAACAGAAACTTCAAATGCTTTTGCCGCTTCAGTTTCTAACGCCTACACCATCATCCATTCCATTTATTCTGTGGTGTCTATGGCACCCCCGAATATGACGGAACTTGACTTAAACCTAGGGAGCATCCCCTCAAGAGAACCATAAACTCCCTCATTTGATAGGTATATACCGCCACATCCTGATGTGCCAATCACCAACTGTTATGATTACAAGGATTCCAACTATGAGCGAGATCAAAGGGAATCTAGGTGCTCTCTATTGTTCAACAACCCAGCTTGGGAAAACAATCTGGCCATACCAAATGCACCGCATAAAGCAAGAAGGGTGAGATCAGAAATACATTGACCCGAACAACCTTCCACAAGTACAGAGAATACCCACCTTGATGAAGAGGTTAAAAGGTTGGAAAAACATCTACATGAAACTAAAGACGCTCAAGAGGCATTAAGGATTGCCTTACAAGAAGAAAAAGAAAACGCTGCACGTGAGGAAGCTCATCACTATGAAAATATTCGAAGAGAACATCCTAGAAATGAAGAAGCCCCTAGAGTTGCAACTCCTACATATTTAATAGCAACTCTAGTGCAAAGAATCAGAATCCTGGAGGCAGAGCAAGCTACTCCAGAAAGAAGACTCAAGTCTCACAAACAGGACCAGGGGGCATCTCAAAATCCCCCTACCTCAATTATTATTCATGACATGCTATTAATGACACATGTCTGAATGGGAACCCTCCTATTCAGAACAATCCAACATATCCGATAACGGGTTATCAAAAACCACCCATAGGCTTATTACTAACAACCCCACAATCCCAAAGTACCTTTCTAGGAATGTATCTTGAATATTTGAAAGAGCCTCTAGACTAAAACATAAGGAGTGTGCAATTACCTCGAAGTTCAAAAGAGAAGGAGATCTGAATTTACACATCAAAGCTTACACTACAACCATCAGAGAACTCCTCCCTTGGGATGGGGTTGTAGCAAAGATCTTCCCAAAAATGCTTGAAGGCATCGCTCTGGATTGGTATTATCATCTCTTAGAAGCGTCAATCCATTCATTCAGATAACTCATCAGAGAGTTTGTCATGGCATTCGACATGAACAAACTCGTGAAAACAAGGATTAGAGAATTCCTCACAATGAAACAAGAACCAAATGAATCTATAGCACATTTCATCACCCGATGGAGGCAAGTCCTCTATTCTTCAACTAGTGCTCTGAACATGGACCATCGAGAACTATGTGATCGCTTGTTGCATGCCCTTAACAAAGACATGGGAGAAGATGTCCAAAAACTACCATATGTCCTATGAAGAGGCATTGGAAAGTGCTTTAAGAATTGACCAAGCCTCCATCGATAGTGGTCGGAAGACTTATGATACCAATGGAAAACTTCAAACATCCAAAGGAATAGAAAAGACTACAGCTAATATGCCTCAGGAAAAAGATGTCAACATCATAAAAAATAATCCAAATAATGACAAATGGCGACAAAAAGGGTATCAAGGATCAAACTAACCTTCATATGACCCCAATACCTATTGTTGGTTCCATGGGACAAAGGGTCATGAAACAAAGACTTGTTATGGTTACAATAAGGCCATCTCCAAACTTACTCCGGATCAACAGAATAACTTTCTTAAACTTCTCCAATCTTAGAGAAAGGAGAAAGAACCTCAAATCGAGAAAGGAAAAGCTAATCAAAATCATACCAATAACATAGAACTAGACCAAGAAGTGTTCATGATCCATGAAGAGGAACAAACAGACCAAATGGAGAACGTCTTCTCACAAGTGATAAACTTGTCAAGAGCATATCCTTTGCATTGCAAGACATTCCTAGAAGTATTGGAGGTAGGATGCTCCTCATAGGAGGAATCACCTCCTCTTACATTCGATGTTTCCAAATTACCCCAAAGTGAAGGAAGTAAGAAAAAGGATTCACCCCTATACATACAAATTCAATTTGAAGAAGTCACTGTAAAAAGAGTGGTGGTGGATGAGGGATCGACAGTCAATCTTTTGCCAATGTCCTTTCTACGAAGGATGGGATACAACAAAACAGGGATCAAGCAACAAACTGCCACATTGAGAATTTATGACAGTCATGACATCCAAACAGTCGGGAAAATCAACCTACCACTCAATCTGATGGGAAAGACTATCTCTATCGATTTCTATGTTATTAATCGAGAGACCAGTTACAACATGATCCTAAGGAGACCTTGGATTCACACCATGAAGGCCATCGCCTCTACATTATTCCAAGAAATACATTTCCATCACTTGGGAAAGGTGATCATAGTAAAAATAGACCCTGATCCTTTCAGTGTTTATAGAAAGGAACAGGAGGAAAAAGACAAGAAATTGAAAATGCAAGAGAAACAGAAAGAGAAAACTCAGGATGTTCAAACAAGTGCAAGCGCTCACAACATATCCTACCAAAGAATGGATGATCTTAGGGAATTTCCTTTTGATCCACATACCACTAAATCCCATGCCCTATTTGGCTTAGTAGCCATTCCATGTGTCAATGAATGGGATATCAAAAACCTCTTGGTTGGAACAATTGAAATCATTGAAGAAGGGGACGAAAAAGAATAAAAATGAACTTCCACTTATGAGTTTGGAGAAACATCCCATTCACAAAATCATGAGAGCTTATGGACCTTACATTTTGACGGAGCTAGTTGCAAAACAGGGGGTAGGAACGGGGATAATCCTAACATCCCCCAAAGGAAAAGTCCTCCCCTTCGCATTCAGACTAGACTTCTTTAGCACCAACAACATCGCTGAGTACAGAGCCTTGTCCCTAGGAATCATGCTAGCCATGAGAATGGCAGTCAAGAAAATCTTTGCCTTTGGAAATTCTCAATTAATAATCAACCAGGTTGCGGAAAATTACAAAATGAAATAAGAACGGTTACGACCTTATAAAGAAACCATTAGGAAGTTAGTTAATTTCTTCGATTTCTTTTCTATCAAAGCCATACCTAGAGAAGAAAATCAAGTAATTGACTCAATGGCTACTTCAGCCGCATTATTTTTGCCATATGCTCAGTTGCAAAATTCAAAATATATTGTCTCAGTGCGTGGAGAACCATTATTGGAAAGCGACTAAATTACCGAATATCCTAAATTACGCCATGGGTCAGGGAGAAAGACCGAATCGAGATTATGCCGAGAATGACGAAGCCATCTTGGAATATCTACATGCTTATGATGGACTTCCAAGAGTGCACCACAAAAAAGGATACATACTCCTCCCTCATCTAGAGGACTATTTTGGGAATGAGAAGGAAATGCTTCAGATTGAAGTGAACTCAGATTTACCGCCTGCACCTCAAAAGTTTGAGGAAGGAAATCCATCCTTAACCAGAGATACCATCAACATCAATGTTGGAACACCTAAGAAACCTAGGATGTTAAAACTAGGAGGAGAACTAAACGATGAGGAATTAGAGGAGTACACAAAGTTCCTCATTGAGTATTCAGACATATTCACATGGACATATTCTGACATGCCAGGATTAGATTCCAAGGTCATGGTGCATAACTTAGTAACCAAACTGGATGCAAAATGTGTGAAACAAAAACCAAGGCCGATAAAGCCACAAGTAGTGGAAATAGTGAAGGAAGAACTAAAAAAATTGTTAAATGTTGGTTTCATCAAACCAGTGGATTATTCTAATTGGGTGTCAAACATTGTCCTAGTTTTAAAGAAAAATGGAATAATTTGGACATGTCTCAATTTTAGAGATATCAATCAAGCTTTCCCCAAGGATGATTTTTCTCTACCGTCCATCGATCAAATTGTTGATTCCACGGTGAGATATGAGGCCCTTTCCCTCATGGATGGATTTTCAAGATATAACCAGATCAAGATCACAGAAGTTGATCAAAACAAAACAACATTCACAACCCCTTGGGGAACTTTCTGCTACGTAGTCATGCCATTTGGACTGAAGAACGCAGGAGCTACCTATCAAAGGGTAATGACATATCTTCATGATTACATCCACAAGATAGTCGAAACTTATGTTGATGGCCTCCTGGCTAAATCAGAACAAAGATCAAAACATGTGGAGGACCTTCGTAAAATCTTCAATAGGCTTCGAGAATACAAAGTAAGGTTAAACCCTGAAAAACATGTTTTTGGAGTCACGAAAGGAAAGTTGTTGGGATTTATCATCTCGCGAAGAGGAATAGATGTTGACCTAGCAGCCAAGGTCAAAGCAATTTTGAACGCAACCCCGCCAACAAGTGAGAGGGCAGTAAGAGATTTCTTAGGACAGTTGGGCGCAATCAGACGATTCATAGTAGACATGACTTTCAAAATTCATCCAATCAATCAACTATTGAAAAAACAAATCGGCATAACTTGGACGGTGGACTGTCAAAACGCATTTGAGCAAGTAAAAAAGTTCTTGTTAACTCCACCACATTGATGCCACCTAAACATGATAAACCCTTCATCTTATACTTTAGAGCAACTGATATTTCCATAGCATGCATGCTAGCTCAAGAAGATGAAGGTGGAAGAGAAAGAGTCATCTGTTTCATAAGTCGAACTTTGTTGGAATATGAGAAGAACTATACCCAAGCTAAGAAAGAATGTCTTGCCATAGTCTTCGTGACCCAAAGACTACGACACTACATGTTGAATTAAGAAACTAAAGTGATGATACGATCCAAGCAATTGAAGACTTTCTTAAATCAACCCATGCTCTCAAGAAGAGCTAGTTGATTCATAACCTTGTTGAGTGAATTTGATCTAACCTACATCAACCAAAAAGTAGTCAAGGGACAAATAATAGCGGATTGGTTAGCAGACAATCCGGTTCCTCAAGAGGAACCTGTAAATGAAGATTTCCCTGATGAAGAGATTTGTGTGGTTGATCTCAAGAAGTATGTAGCCTCATATTGGTATAGATATATTGTGAACTATCTCGCAAACATGACTTACCCAAAGAACATGAATCCTTTGGGAAAATATGATTATGAGCCCTCACCGCGAGATACGTTTTAATAGATGACTTGCTTTATCGAAGGGCCCTAGATGGAATGTTGCTTTGATGCATTGACAAGGAAGAAACATGCACAATATTAGAAGAATGTCACAATGGAATATGTGGAGGACATTTTGGTGGCCATGCCACTGCAAGAAAAATACACAGGATGGGATACTTCTGGCCCTATTTACAAGGGGATGCAATTAAGTTCGTAAAGAGGTGTCCGAAATGTCAGGCTTATGCTCATGTTCACCATACACCAACAAGAGATTTACAACCAATCGTTACCCCTTGGCCATTTTTCACATGGGGATTAGATCTAGTGGGGAAGATATCTCCCCCATTAATGGATGGACACCTGTACATCATTACCGCGACATAATTTTTCACAAAATGGGTGGAGGCCATGCCTCTTACCATAGTGTCAGGTGCTGTGATCGCTAAATTCATATTGAACCAAATCATTTGTTGGTTCGGAATCCCTCAAGTGATAGTGACAGATAATGTCTCATCCTTTAAAAATCCACAAGGGAGCTATGTGAAAGATTTCACATCAATCACAACTCTCCCTCAGTCTATTATCCTCAAGGAAATAGACAAGCAGAGGCTGCCAACAAAACTTTGAAGTCCATATTGGTCAAAATCGTAAAAGATTCCAAAAGAGATTGGCATTTACAACTATATCTAGCTTTGTGGGATTATAGAACAAGCGTTAGGACTCCAATTGGATCCACCCCTTACGACTTTACTTTTGGATCAGAGGCGGTATTACCATTGGAAGTGGAATTTCCTAGCCTAAGAGTGTCATTACAAGGATTATTGGACAACGAAGAGTATAGAGCGGTAAGGTTAGCCAAATTAGAAATGATGGATGAAACACGTTTGAAAGCGGTCCAAAGACATGATTCCTATCTAGCAAGAATGAAAAAGAAATATAACAAAAGGTTGTCCCAATACCCTTTCAAGTGGGAGACCTAGTGCTTAGGATAGATAACTTAATCGACAAAAGAGTTGGTGAGGGATGGAAATTTAGACCTAATTAGATAGGTCCTTATATGGTTAAAGAAGATGTTAGAATGGTGCCTATCTCTTGTGCACAATGGAGGGAGAGGAATTTGGCGAAACAGTCAATGCCTTCCACCTCAAGAAATATTATGTCTAAAACATAAAAAAAAATCATAAAAATAAAAATGTAAAAAAAAAACAATTTTGTTTCTTGCATTTCTACATCATTCTGTTCATCTTGCATTACAGTTTGTGACTTTCTCTTGTACTATTTTCCCTTTAGTAAGGAGTCTACTGTTGCCCAGATATACGTTATCCTTTCAGGACCTAGAGATCCCCATTTTTCACAACCGCCATTGTCCCCCTTCATTCCTAGTGATTCTAATCGAAACCTAGCTCTTAGCTTTACATTGATACCAGTCTTAATGAGTCAAGATGTTAGGTCTAAACAAAGTTAGTATTCAAACCTACAGTGTTCAAAGGAAGCTTGCAAGTAAACCTTCCCAATTCTTCCCCAGTAGTAGAGAAGTCCAACCAGATTACAAAAACTTTAGGTGGTGCTCAGCCCCTTATCTTTCTTGATCTAAAACGTCAGGAAGATCAAAACTCTGAAGGAAGCAATCTAAGATACGAGTGAATAAAACAAATGAGTGATCAAAATAAGAGAGTCAAAAGTGAGAATTGATAGATCAAAGCATTGCATAGCAAAATTTTCAAAAAGCATTCATTTCTTGAAAAGTCAAAAAATCCAAAAAAATGAGAAAAATCGAGGAAAATACAAAAAAAGTGAAAAGAAAAAAAATAGAGATACAAAAAAAAGAGTAAAAGAGAGAAGATTGTTGAATGTCCATACTCTTGAATGGAGATCAATCTAAGCTTGAAGCCTCAAGGGTGACATTCTAAGAGAGATAGAGAGGTACTAAGCACACACGCGCACACACACACACACACACTAGCTAAGCAAAACCGAAGAGTCTAGTAGTCTCTAGGATCATCTTCTATCTAGGGACCCTTGTTCTTTCCCAGATATCCTTTACCCTGGGTCTACTTTGCTTTCCATTTATGATCTAAGTCTAGCGAATATCAATAAAATTTGCTACTTGTCTAAATTGAAAGCTTGTCAATTTATCTTATCTAGATGAGGATCATTGTTTAGCCTTTAGCGAAGTCTAGAAATTAGAAATGTTCCATATTCATTTCCACTTCCCACTTGAGTTTCCCTAAATCCTATCTCACAGCCCTGAATAGGTCTCTTACATCAGGACAACTCGCAATCCCCTAAATTGAAAATCGTATTTAAGAGTAGTCACATTGTTTGTTCCACATTACATTCATGCCAAAAATTAGAAAAAGAGTCCCAAAAGCAATAAAGTCAAATGTCATATCTCATGACATTCAGTAGAAGTAATAGTCTCATTTACATCATTTCTTGTGTTCCTGCATTATCATATCATGAACTACATATCATATATATGTCATAAAAAACCACAAAAATTGTTAGAATTAGGGCACACAACTGAGAGGGGGGGGGGGTGAATCAGTTGTACAAAACTTGCTTTTAATTCAAACACTTAAATCCTCTTTGTTATTTAGTAGCATATCAATTAATCACTCATGAAAGCATAAAGCATAAACACCAGAGCAGATACACATCAACACATGAGACACCAAGATTTTGACGTGGAAAACCCGGTCAAGGGAAAAACCACGGGGTGATTAACTCAAGGATTATTCTCTGTTAGAAGATTAAGAAAAATAGATGGCACATGCCAATTAGGGCTCACTGCCCGAGCACACTGCTCACAAGAGGCACACTGCCTACAAGAGACACACTGTCTACAAAGTAACAAGTATTACAAACTTGAACTGGAGATTGACATCTTTACCATGCCTGGATCAGTTCCATTTAAGCCCGAAAACTCCTGCTCTGCCTTTCGCTCTTCTTCTTCGCTATGCCACACTCCTCCACACCAAGACACCCTTCAAATGAATTCACAATCCCTTATTTATACAAGGCATCGACTTAGGAACAATCATCTAAGTCGGCAAACACCTATGAGATCATTCGCAAGACGTGTAATACATCCGTTAGGCCTGTCTTAGGAAGAACACCAATATCTGTGGTTATTCTTCAAATGCAAACTCAAACTTCAATGCAGACCGCCGATAAGAATTGTACACGATCCAAAGATCACCAAAACCTTTCCTGAGTCATCAGGAACATCCGCACTTTATCAGCTTACTGGAATTCTTCTCTTCTTCATCCGGAACTTCAAGAACACAGTCTGTCATCACTATCATAATGAAAAAGGTGCTTCCGGACCTCCAAACCATGAACAAATCTATTTGTTACTTCACACGGACTTCTTCAACACTCTCTCCAATCCACAGAATGAGATAATGCAATTCCGGATCTCACCGGACCAATCTGTGACACTGTCACCACTGAACATCTGTCGGAACCGGTTCTACTTGAGTGACCATAACTTCTTCAGATCTTCATGCAGACCTCTGAAATCTTGACTGGATCATTTCAAGACTCATATCTACAAACCCTTTAAACCACATCCTCTGATCTTCACCTTATCTTAGACTTTTACCTTAATGTCATCACTATTCTTCACTGTTCCTGATTGAGACTAATTTCCTCAATATCCTCAGCACACAGCTCATCCAATCCTTCTCATTAATGCAATATGAGTATGTTGACATCAATGACAACACTGGTTATCCTCATACTTGCAACAATCTCCCCCTTTGTCATTGATGGCAACATATGATGTGAAAAACCATCAAGACAAGAACTTCTCCTTTCTGTGACAGCTCCCCCTATCAGCAACAACTCTTCACATGTCTTCTCTTTCTTTACTGCTCCCCCTTTGATCATCAACCATTTGTTTTTCACATATCTTCTCTCCCCCTTTGACATCAATGGCAGAGGGCTCATACTTGCAACTTTAACACATCAGAATCATACCAGCTGCTCCCCCTGAGTAGCAGCTCCCCATCATCAATCCGGATCACAAGATATTCTGTGATATCCACCAGACTGATGCACATCAGTGCATCCTAGTTCATCACCGGAGGGGCAATGACCCCTAACTTCTCCCTGAGATACTCAAAAGAGTCCTTAGGAAGAGGTTTAGTAAAAATATCTGCAAACTGATCCTTGGAGGGCACATACTCCAATCTGACTTCACCCTTGTTCACTTGCTCTCTCAGAAAGTGAAATTTGATAGATATATGCTTGGTCTTAGAATGCAACACCGGATTCTAAGAAATATTTATTGCACTTGAATTATCACAGAAAATTGTGATAGGCTCCTCATATTCTACTTGAATATCTCTTAGCATCTGCTTCATCCACAAAAGTTGAGTGCAACTTTCTACTGCTGCAATGTATTCTGCTTCAGTTGTAGACAGGGATATTGCCTCTTGTTTCTTGCTTAGCCAAGAAACCAACCTTTTTCCGAAAAAGAATGCTCCTCCACTTGTACTCTTCCTATCTTCCACATCTCCTACCCAATCTGCATCTTTGTTGAAACCAATCTTCAAAAGATGTTTGTCCAGCCTTTCATACCATGCTCTTGGAGTTTGCTTTAGACCATATAGTGCCTTCTTTAATTTGCAGACCATATCACCATGCTCAGATAATTGAAATCCATCTAGTTGTTCAATGTACACTTCTTCTTCTAAGTCACCATTCAGGAAAACAGATTTGACATCCATCTGATACACTTTGAAATCCTTGAAGGCAGCAAATGCAAGAAATAGTCTGACTGCTTCAATTCTTGCCACCGGAGCAAAAGTTTCTTCAAAATCAATCCCTTCTATTTGAGAGTAACCTTTGTAGACTAATTTGGCCTTATTTTTGATTAATTCACCAACTTCATTTAGTTTGTTCCGGAAGACCCATTTGGTTCCAATCACATTCTTGTTTCTAGGTCTAGAAACAAGATCCCAAGTGTGATTTTTCTCAATTTGCATTAACTCTTCTTCCATTGCTTTGGTCCAATTTTCATCATTGCAGGCTTCATTTATTGTCTTAGGTTCAATCTTTGAAATCAGACAACATTCATCTAAATTTTGAGCAACATTCCTTCTAGTTCGCACACCTTTGCTTTTGTCACCTATGATCTGATCTTCAGAGTGGTTCAGTCTTACATACCTTGGAACTTTGGGAGTTTCTTGCACTTCTGCTTCTTGATCAGGCTCATTCAGACCTATCTCTTCTTCCTGATTTACCAGATCAGTCTGAATCTGACTTTTAGGAGAGGATTGAGTTCCTTGAACCAGAACACCATTCTGATCATCTTCATCATACTCATAAAATATTGAGGGCTTCTCAATACCTTCATCAACCTTCACATTAGTACTTTCTATCATCTTTCTCAGTCTCTTATTGTAACACTGGTATGCTTTGCTTTGAGTGGAGTAACCCAAGAAAATTCCTTCATCACTTCTAGCATCAAACTTTCCTAGATCTTCATCTCTTTTAATGTAACATTTGCTACCAAATACTCTGAAATATCTCACAGTAGGAGTGATGCCAAACCAAAGTTTATAAGGAGTCTTACTGGTATTGCTTCTGATTTGAACTCGATTGAGAGTATAGACTGCAGTGCTGACAGCTTCTCTCCAAAACATCTGGGGAACATTTGCTTCCATCATCATTGTCCTGGATCTTCCTGGATGGTCCAGTTTTTTCTCTCTACTACTCCATTCTACTGTGGAGTCCTAGGAGCACATAACTGTCTCTTTATACCATGCTTCTCACAAAAGTCTATGAATTCACCGGATGTGAATTCACCACCTCTATCAGACCTCAGACATTTCAGTTTTAATCTGGTTTGATTCTCTACCATAGCCTTGAAGATTTTGAACTTCTCAAACACTTCTGATTTCTCTTTCAAGGTAACCCACATCATCCGGGAATGGTCATCAATCAGTAATATGAAGTATCTATCACCTTGCATACTCTTGATTCTTGTTGGACCACATAGATCAGTATGAACTAATTCCAATAATCTGGTAGAGGACTGATCCTTGCTTTTGAATGAGACTCTGCTCTGTTTGCCTAGCTGACATTCTTTGCACAAGCTATTTGTAGGTTTTACCAATTTTGGAAGATCTCTTACAACCTGAATATTGCTTATCTTGATGATGTTATCAAAATTTACATGACACATCCTTCTATGCCATAACCAACTCTGATCAACTTGAACAAACAGACAACTTTTATCAGCACCAACCAAGTGGAAGATATTACCTTTAGTTTGAGTACCGGATGCAATCTCTGTTCCGGATCTTTCAAAGATTTTGCATTTTCCATCCTTGAATCGGAGATCATAGCCTTTGTCCACCAACTGTCCAACACTGAGAAGATTGTGCTTCAAACCTTCAACATACAGCACATTACCAGTTTTGTTTCTTCCATTAAAAGAAATAGTTCCTCTTCCTCTGATTCTACCAACAGAATTATCACAAAACTTCACCACTCCTCCTTCATACCTTTCCAAATCTATGAACTTATTCTTGTCACCTGTCTTGTGGTGAGAGCAACCACTGTCAATTACCCAATCATTCTTTTCTTCAACTTGGGTAGCCAAAGCTCTTTCTACAACCTTATGATTGACAGATTCAGAGGATATTGGATCTTCTTCCTTGATGGCAATAAACACCCATTCATTTCCGGATTTGTTTCCTATCTCTGATTCATCATCTGTTACTCCTTCATTATCATCTTCTGCATGAACATAATAACAATTCTTTTGGAACCTTTGTCTGTTAGAATTTGACCTTGTAGATCTTTCCGGACATCTTGAGGCAAAATGACCAATCTTATTACAGTTGAAGCACTTAAAGGGTAATTTTTCTTCATACTTACCGGATCCTCTTGGCAGTCTCTTTGCAATGAGGGCTTCAAGTTGAGCTGTTTCTGCTTCTTCCACTTCCATGTCTTTTCTTGTTTGATCATACCATGACAGCTTCCTTGAAGAGTTTTCTCCCGGATCAAATCTTTGTTTACCTTTCACAGAGGCACTGGCTTTGAATGCAGATTCAGTCTTGGGGGGATCATGTCCAAACTTGGTCATTTCAAATGCAGCCAGTTTGCCAGCCAATTGGTCTCTTGTGACAGTTGTGTGGGCTTTGAATTCATCAATGGCAGCAACCTTGATTTTGTAGGCAGCAGGAAGGGATCTGAGAATTTTGCCAACAATCTCATTTTCATCCAAAACTCCACCAGCATTCCTAATTCCACACACCAGCTCATTTACTCTTGGCATAAAGGTAGTAATATTTTCATCATCTCTCATCTTCAGTCTTTCAAATTTCCCTTTGAGACTCTGCAACCTTGCACTCTTAACATACTCATCTCCTTCATGCAGAAGTTCCAGTTTAATCCAGATCTCATAGGCAGTTGGTAGGTCAATAACATTTGAGAGCTCTGAGTCAGTTAATGCGCTTAGAAGAGCCTCTTTGGTCCGTAGATTGTTTTCAGCATCTGTGATTTCATTTAGAGTTGTCGGACCACCCTGTGGAGGTGCATAAGCTTTTGTGACCATGGACCAGTACATCTTTCCCATACACTGCAAGTGATATTTCATACGACCTTTCCAAAGAGAGAAGTTGGTTCCATCAAACTTCGGACTATCCTTCTTGTATGACGACATCTTGGATCTCCTCAAGCGGTTAAGCTCCTTTTAGAGGAACTTGGCTCTAATACCAATTGTTAGATTTAGGGCACACAACTGAGAGGGGGGGTGAATCAGTTGTACAAAACTTGCTTTTAATTCAAACACTTAAATCCTTTTTGTTATTTAGTAGCATATCAATTAATCACTCATGAAAGCATAAAGCATAAACACCAAAGCAGATACACATCAACACATGAGACACCAAGATTTTGACGTGGAAAACCCGGTCAAGGGAAAAACCACGGGGTGATTAACCCAAGGATTATTCTCTAATAGAAGAATAAGAAAAATAGATGGCACATGCCAATTAAGGCTCATTGCCCAAGCACACTGCTCACAAGAGGCACACTGCCTACAAGAGACACACTGTCTACAAAGTAACAAGTATTACAAACTTGAACTGGAGATTGACATCTTTACCATGCCTGGATCAGTTCCATTTAAGCCCGAAAACTCCTGCTCTGCCTTTCTCTCTTCTTCTTCGCTATGCCACACTCCTCCACACCAAGACACCCTTCAAAATGAATTCACAATCCCTTATTTATATAAGGCATCGACTTAGGAACAATCATCTAAGTCGGCAAACACCTATGAGATCATTCGCAAGACGTGTAATACATCCGGTCAGCCTGTCTTAGGAAGAACACCAATATCTGTGGTTATTCTTCAAATGCAAACTCAAACTTCAATGCGGACCGCCAATAAGAATTGTACATGATCCAAAGATCACCAAAACCTTTCCTGAGTCATCAGAAACATCCGCACTTTATCAGCTTACTAGAATTCTTCTCTTCTTCATCCGGAACTTCAAGAACACAGTCTGTCATCATTGTCATAATGAAAAAGGTGCTTCTGGACCTCCAAACCACGAACAAATCTATTTGTTACTTCACACGGACTTCTTCAACACTCTCTCCAATTTGCAGAATGAGATAATGCAATTCCGGATCTCACCGGACCAATCTGTGACACTCTGTCACCACTGAACATCTGTCGGAACCGGTTCTACTTGAGCGACCATAACTTCTTCAGATCTTCATGCGGATCTCTGAAATTTTGACTGGATCATCTCAAGACTCATATCTACAAACCCTTTAAACTGTATCCTCTGATCTTCACCTTATCTTGGATTTTTACCTTAATGTCATCACTGTTCTTCATTGTTCCTAATTGAGACTAATTTCCTCAATATCCTCAGCACACAGCTCATCCAATCCTTCTCATTAATGCAATATGAGTATGTTGACATCAATGACAACACTGGTTATCCTCATACTTGCAACAAAAATATGTCATCGTTGTCATACTTGCATCTGTTAAAAGAGTTGAAAAGGTCAAACGTAATCAAAAAGTTCCTAAAAAATTCCAAACATGCACAAGAGATGAGTACAGATTTCGATAAGAGAAAACCATAAAAATATAGACTTCTATAGATATATCTGAAGTTTGCATACACAAAGGTATCAAAGAGCTAAGACAAAATGCTCCTGAGAAAGTAGAGGCTCCCCATGCAAGGGGGCACAAATTTCAAGAAAAGCAAGTCAGGGGCAGTTCCCTCCAACAGAACCCTCAGGACTTCAGCTCCTCCATCTACGAGTACCACTAGTCGCTCCCTAAGACCTATGAGAATGAGGTTCTTTACTGTGAGCATGCGATTGTGAAGGCCCATCCATGCTAGCATCATGTCATTCAACGTTAAGGCGGGCCATCTCTCGGAGTACCTGGTTCTCACCCTTAAGCATGTCAACTTGGGTCTTCAACTATGTAGTTACCTGGCACCCATGGTAAACAGGAGCAAAAATGTCAGTGTGTCGTCCTGCAGCTAGGGGCACACCAGGATCATCCAAAAGATGATCACGAGTCATCCTAGTGAAGGGAGAAGCTAAACCAACATTGCCCTGATGAATAAAGTCCCTCCACTCTTTGACATTGCCTGATATAGTGAATCAAAACAAGACCAAGTTAGTTCCACACAAAAAGAGAAAGGATAAAGAGTATGAAAAGCAAGTAAACGAAAAAGCTTACATGGATCGCCAAACTACCAATCAGGGTCAAATTGAGGCATCGCATCATCTGAATGAGGAGGTCGAGTTATAATAGGAGGACCCTCGGAGATGTCAGGAACATCATCTGAATCATCAATATAATCAAAATCTTCATCCTCAGGAATGACCTCATCTGACGAATCATTACTATCTAGAACATAGTCCTCGTTAGTGGACTCTGAATCGACAGTCATAATGAGAGATCAGGAAGGAATCCCTCTCCCTCCCCTCCATCCTCCTCTAGAGACCCTAGTAATGAAGATGCCTGGAGTCAAAGGAGTCCAAATGACATTTCCAAGATCACCCATATCCTGAACGGTCCTATAACAAGTAGACACTGGGAGCAAGTCCTCGGGGACATCCCCACCAAACTGTTGTAAGACACGATCAACTCGGTGAGCCTCAACCAGACCATTGTAGTCTGTGATCTCAGAAACCTCACGACAGTACTCTCTAATCTCGCCATCTCGGGCCCAAGTCCCTTCCATGTCGCGATAAGGATCAAAAATCATATCCTCATCAGTAAGAGTAGCAATAGCGGGTAAAGTAGCATCAAAGTGACCAACATGCATCCACCTTGCTACTCTCAGTAGCTGTCTATCTAGAAGAGGAATAAGCTTCTAATAAGGCTTCATGTGCTCAAATATCCATGCCTTAATCAAAGAAGAGTGGCTAAAGGCTAAAGCCCCTCGCGTGAAATCTGATAGAAGTCTTTGTAAACCATAGCCAGGATGTCCGGTCCCCAAGCAAAAACTATGCCCTCTTCAATCTCACGAATGATGGGTGCCTAACACCATCTCAAACGAGTCAAGGCCTTATCTCCTGACAGCCTCGAGGCAATCAAACCAATCAGGAACCTCCTCAAGAGAGGAATGCGAAGTCGTGGCACAGATGTAAGATGAACTCCTGTTTGGTTTCCAAGGTGATTAACCCCCATAAATGCAGTCCAAGAGGCCTTATCCTTGTAAGACTCACTAATGGGAAGTGACAAAGGTTAACCCCTCACAAGAACTCCAAGAGTGCGATATACATCATATAGAGTGATAGTCCACTCTCCAGAAATCTATGGGAACCTAAATGTGTTTCTGTCTACATCCCAATAAGTCAAGATGTCGCAACATATACGGGATACAAGGTGAATCACAAGTACATGGCAAACCCTACCAAGACTTGCCCTCTTTAGTATAGCACGGTCCTTAGTACTCAATGAAGCAAACATCCCTAAGAGCCATCCCTGCTCTCAACAGGCATTCCATCAGATACGCATGTCCTGTAAAATCAGAAGAGAACTTTAGATTAGATCTCGTAAAATCATAAAATCCCTAAAAATTGTAAAACTACAGAAAACCTAACACAAAAAAATCACATAAACCTTCAAAATTGCAATAAACAGGTAGATTCAGTGACCAAATCATGTCAGATTGAAGTGAAAAAAGTGTTAAACAACATCATATGCAGTTAGAAATCAGTCCAACAGGGTCGCCCCTGGGTGACCCAGGTGTTTTTCAGGATTTCCCCCGGGCGACCCTACTTGACAAAAGGGGCGACCCTAGGAGCGAATCCCTTAGGCAAAAATCACTCTAAAATCCTCATTTTTTGACCGATTTCAGAAAATGAAAGATCAATCTTGCTCTAAATGATGAGACGAACGCATTGCAACAAGAAAAATCACCAAAAATAGACAATTTGAAGAGATTTTTCACAAAATTCAATCTAGGGTTTAGAGGAGAGTTTTTCATTGATTGCATACTTGATTCTCTGCGGCTGAAGAAGAGACGACCATCTTTGCGATCTCTTCAACGATACGTCTCTATCGACTGCTCACACGAATGATTCCGTCGCCGTTCTGCTCCAATCTCACAATTTGGCTTACTTTGTTTGCCCTTAGCTTAGTTCATTTATGCATTTTTAGATTAGTTCTTTTCTTTTATGATCCATTTCGTGCTTTGTTTTGCGTACTCTCATCCCTACAGGTCCAAACCGATAAAGGCAAGCAACTAGTCAAACTCAAGCAATCTATGGTAAGATTCGTCATTTCAGTTTTCATCATTTACTTTGATATATTTAATTATCAAATTAACACTAGTTATTGCATGTACAAATTGTGGGAAAATCGACAACAGGTAAGGCCTAGTTCGGGAATGGTACCTACCTTTCATGTAGACTACCGTCCCCAAGGGGGCAAATATGTAAGCACAAAAATCACGCACTGCCTCCACGAGGACCCCTATGATGATTCAAATCCTTGTCACGTACATGTAAGCGTGAAATAATATCCTTTAAGCAGCAGGCCTCTTGATGATGTATCCTCTTTTCTTGTCTTGTGTTGTTTCTTCCTTATCGATTTCCCTCTCTCCCCGTTTGCGATGCTTTTTGACACTTGTTGCGACTCTTGTCGACTTGCATTTTCTAGCTTTCAACATTGATCCTAAGCCTTGTGAGAGTCTTGTAGGTGAGTTTTCACCTCTCCCCTTTGTTTTTCCTCTAGTGCACTTCCTAGAAGCCTTCTATAGGTCTCCTTTTCCATCTCCAACTTTCAGTTTTCAATTTCGTCGAACCAATCCAAATCTCCCCCTATTATTTCCAGATCTCCCTCGGCAGATCCTGCTAATGCAAGTGAAGATTTGGATTCTTCCACATGACTGACCTGTTTCTTGATGCAGAACCTTTCCTTTTCCTCTCTTCTACCATCTCCCAGCTTATTTTTCTGCATCTGACCCTGTCCAGCCCAGATCTCCCCAGGGTGACCCATGGTCGCCCAGGGGCGACCCTACTATCAAAAGGAGCGACCCTGCTATTTTTGAAGCTGCGGAAAAACTCTAGTTTCTCTCTCATTTTTGCTCTGTTTTCACCCAGTTTTCTCTCTGTTTGCATGGTTTTTGATCCTTGATATAAAGTTAACTATTTCGTGCACCCACACATGCATAATTAGCTCTATTTGATCTCAAATTAACTCTTCAATCAATCTCATGCATTCCCTCACCTCCATTTCCTCTCCAGTGATAAGCTATCATTGCTTCATCATTCTCTAATCAATTGAGTTCACTGGGTAATCAACCTTGTGAACTCCCCAATCTATTCTTGTTAACTCATCAATCAAATGAGTTATCTCTCTAATCAATCCCTTCCTTTAAACTTATAAATACCCCCCTCCCTCAAGCACAAAGGGAGGCAAATTTATTGTGCACACAACTCTTACCAATTTTGCTCTCCAACTTAGAATTCAAATGCTCTTAGAGGACGAAGGTGCGTTTTTCTTTATTTCTTCAACCAACAAGTAGCGTCACACTGCTTCATTCTATGCCATTGTGCTCAATCCAAGCTCTCATTGGACTCATACAAGCTTCATCAAAGCTTCTTTTTGCTTCTTTGGGTCATTTTGTTGTCAAGAGGATCACCTGCTACCACAAAAGGATTCGAGGTTGCCTATTAAAAGGATTACTGAGGGTAGTGGAGTCAACAAATCTTCATTTCTTCTAGGTTCCTTCATTGTTTACTTTCAATTCATTGTAATTAGAGAATCAAACTTGCTCTTGGGATCAGTAAAACATTGCTTTTTCCTTGATAGTTAGATCTTGCATGTTAGATTAACCGCTTTCATATTTCTAGATCTAGATTGTTAGAAGAAGCATTTCCCCTTTTCTTAGATTAAATTGCATTCAAAACATTGAAAACACAAAAACATAGGTTAACTTTGCATTTGAAAAGTCATATAGGATTGCACACATATTTCCTTTTCATAGATTAGAAGTACTTTTATTTCCAAAATATTCTAAAAATACCAAAAAGAACATTTTGCATATCATTTAGTTTGCATGCATATAGATACCATAGAATAGACAGAATAGAAAACCCTCGATTCCATCACGAGGTAATCACAATTCAAACGATTCCAAACAAACCCTTGATTTCATCACAAGGTACAAACAAAGTCAAAACACAAGTCAAACCCTAGGTCAAGCAAAACCCTAGGTCAAACCCTAGATCTAGTTGAGGTTAGTAATCACTCATATACCTCTCTCCTGGTACACGAATGTGCTTAGGAGTGAGAGGAAAGTGGGTAAGGGCTATCCGTGATGAGATCCAAGGGATCCATCCAAGACCTCAACAAGAAACAACGATTCAACCACAAGGAGACCCATTTGTCCTCTTGGTGTTAGAAGAAACTGAACAACACCAGATACAACAAGAACTCTTACAATGCATACAAAGATAAGAGGACATCAACAAGAACAATTGTTTACCCACACAGAGGTGGAATCTTAGAAATCCAAACATAAGGATAAAAACTAGTGACCCTTTAGGTCATAGGGTTATCTTAACTACAACAACAATTGAACGAAACATACAACAAAGAACACAACAACAAAGGCCACAATACTTGCCGGCCCCTCTTCATGAAGTCCAACTCTCTAATGAGCCAGACCCTTGCCGTGTCTCGCCTCCTCTCGACTGGATAATTCCACGTGAGCAATAGTGACGTGGAGGATCGCCCCGTGGCAAGGAGGGAAAGGGTCCGTGTGTGTGCCAAAATCTGACCCGACAGCCCCAGGCAATCGGAGTCACAATTTTGTGTGTACAGAGACAGTAGTGGACCGCATAATAGTAGCAAGAGCTGAGGAGGGAGTTGAAGAAGGGACAAAAGAAATTAGTGAAGTCAAAGGGTTAGCAGTAGCCTCCACCATCCCCACCGGAGCAGAATCAAGAGGGATCTCTTCCTCCTGAGAGGAATCATCACCACAAGACGAACCATCCTCTTGGGAAGCACTGATAATTAAGTGGTCCACAAGAGCATCCTTCCACCAAGTTGTAGTGCTCTTACACTTTGAAAGAGAACAGCCAGCAGCTAAGTGACCAACAGCGAAGCAACGCTGACATTTGAAGGGGATACCCTCATAATCCAACAGTTGTTTCCAAGGCCGATCCCCTACCATCAAAACAATGTCTCCAAAGAGGGGTTTGGAGATGTCAATATCAACTAGAATGTGGGCAACCGTGGAATGACCCATGAAAGAGGTAGTTGAATCTACCTTCAAAAATTGACTGATGGCATTGCCAATGCCCTCGTAGCAAGAATCCTCCCAAAACTGGAGGGGAGGTTCGGGAGACGCACCCAAATTGACTTGATATTAAGTGGCTTGGTAAGGGGATTGAAAGCCAAAATCCAAGGTTTAATGGACAGAGAATGTTCCCCCTACATCTAGACCCTACCATCCAGCACTAAATCACGTTGCTCAGAAGAAGCGAAAGTCACGAGGAAAAAACCTCTAGCATTGGGAAAGAGCTCAATCTTTCCAGCAACCAACGGCTTCCAAGACTCCAACACCCAATTGTGAAGGTCAGGCAGAGAGGGCCACAGTCCATTAAACCTACAAATTACAACTATATTGCGGTAAAACTCTTCATTTTTAGCAATCTCAGGGCCACACACCACAACAGGGGAAGAGCGGGCACAACCCAGAGAGGTCAGACTCCCCTTCCCTCCCCCTAAGGCATGAAGAACCCTTGAACCAGCAACAACTGCAAAAGACCGTTTAGGGCCAACAAAGCCACACATCCCAGGAACAGACGCACCAGATCCAACCACTGCCTGCACAGCCTACGAACCAGTATTCACGTTATCCTCATGAGTTTTGTCTCGGTCAGAGGGAACACACTTCCCCTCCAGCACACAGTTCATTGTAGAAAACACATCCTTTTCAAGATGCACGACCCTGCCAACAGGAACCCCAACAGAGTTCCGCTCCCACCCCAAAGTTGAGGGCGAAGTAGCAGCGGAGAAAGTACAGATAATCGCACTAGTGGACCCAGCACCAACAGACAACTTCAGAAGCCCACTCCTATCCATTTTGAAAAATAGAATTTGCTTATGTTTAAACTATATAATTAGTTTATTTTAATATAACTTTACCATATATTTTAATTTAGAATTTCCTTTAGTATTGTTATTAAATTATTTAAATTACAACTAAAATAGTAATATTATTATTTTACCATTATGACTATCATTATTATGTAATTATCTATTTATTAAAAAATAGAATTTGCTTATGTTTAAACTATATAATTAGTTTATTTTAATATAACTTTACCATATATTTTAATTTAAATTTTCCTTTAGTAGTATTAAATTATTTATTCTTATTTGAATCACTTGCTCATTTATCACTCTGTAAAAAAAATAATTTTAATTTCCACTATGGAATAGAATTTTAATTTAATTTTTTTTACTATTTATTCTAAATAATTAGTCATATTATTCAACTTTATATTCAACTAAATTAACATTTATATATGTTAGTCTATACATGCTACAACTTGCACATACAATCAACTGTAATGTTTCATATTTTGCAATAGATGTTATAATTACAAATAATAGAATGTAGTAAAATGCTATAATAAATGAAAAAAAAACTCAAGAATTGGTAATATTATATTAAAATTCATATTTTCTGACCTTGTTCAATGCAAGCAAGGGTAGGTGGAATGGGTCAATGCCTTTTGAAACATTTTTAGTCCCTGCTCAAAAAATGCATTATCAACTTCTTAATGATGAGATTCAACATCTCAAACTAAAGTCTTATGAATTGAACTTCTTATTATTGAAGAATTAATCTACAACCACTATCTCTAATAGAATTATTATGTTACTTTAGGTGTTGCACTTAAATATTTTAATGTCACTTTTATTTACAAAATATGTTGCATTTTTCTCCCCATTCAAATTAGGTTGTAGGAACTACTCACTTTGTCATATTACTCCCAACTCTCATTTCACCACAAGACCACCATACATGTGTCATGAAACTCTCTTCTATCTCTATAAATGATTCAAAGAATAACAATCCTATATCCATGAGAGCAACCCCTCCCTTACTCTCCCTCCTCTATAGCCCCTCACTATGAACACTCCATTGTAATGTATGCTAACCAAACAAATATTAAATCAAACTCAAAATCAATGAATCAATTAATGAAGATATTTACTAATAAATCATTTCCTTAGCAATATTAAACAAATATTTGATCTAAGAAACTAATTTCAACTACAAAATACATATTATTATTACAACACTACAAGGCAGGTACTCGCCACTTGTTATTATTGAAGCTAGTAAATATCTTTTAATTTTTCTAATATTTGAATATTTGTTTTAAGTGTTTCTTGTCATATGATGTGAAAGTTATAATGACTAGTCATGAAGACTCTTTTTATTATTATTAAAGCTAGAAAATACCTTATAAATTTATTTAGTTTAAATTAATGTATTCAATAACATTTACAACTTGGTGGATTCATTTTGAACCAACCAACTTCACTATTAAACTAACAATCACTTGATGGAGGCTAGTAATAATGAGAACAAATTAATGTGAATACTCTTTCTAAAAAAATGTTAAAACATGTTATATCAATAAGCCATCTCTTTTCCTCTTGAGAGGATAAACATCCCAATAAACTTTTAGTAGCCCATCATCTTGTCTTTAAAGAAGATATAATTATTTTTATTAATACAAAATTTTAACTTTATTTTTTAACTCTCTTATTTGACATGATTACAAATTCAAAGGATTAGAGTTGAATTGATTTAGACTAACATTATGGGCTGAGAAATGTTATAAATATAAAACCTTTTTAACTCAACTAAGTTCAAAATTACTCCCATTCAAGGGATAAGAGGTAGAAAAATAGGAAATATGCAAGAAAAAAAGCAAGAAAGTAAGTTTGATAGAGATGATAAATGGTGCCTTCCTTCGAAAGGATATGCGAATATGAACTTTGATGGAGCATCAAAAGGAAATCCAGGCTTGGTTAGAGGAGTGATATTGCAAGATTCTAATGGAAAGTTCTTGTATGGTGTCTTATTTTTTTTGGAAGCAAAACTAATAATGAAGAAGAATGGGAGGCTTTGCTAGGAGGTATAGGTGCAAAAGCTAGACATTTAAAACACTGATAGTAGAAGGATATTCATTGATAGTGATCAATGCACTTGACAAAGGATCAACTATAAATTGGCATTTTAATAGCTATGTAGAGGAGGTTTAAGGCTTAAAACTGTATTTATAGATATACGATTCTCCCATTGTCGAAGGATTCTAAATTTGCCTACTGATTATTAAGGAAACATGGTATGTTATATGAGCCTATAACGATTGTATACAGTCATATCCCTGATTCATTGAAGGACCTTATTAATCATTTAAGTCTTAAAGCACCTTAGTATGTTTGGGTTGGCAAGATTGTTATGTGCTTCTTATAGTTGAAGTGTAGCCTAAGAATAGGAAATCTTTAGTGTAGAAAGGGTGATGACAATATTCATTCTAGTTGAATTTATCCCTCACTCTATGAATGAATTCATTAAAGGTGGAGTGATGTGATCTAATGATGCTATCCCAAATATCGTAGTAGATTGGTGATACGCTTGACTCTTATTGGCCATGGGAGAGATACAATCTACCATGAGAAGTTATTGAAGTGTGGGTTATTTGTGTGGAGAGTTTGTATAGGAGAGTTTGGGTAGGATGGGAGAGCTAGAATGTGATGTTTTTCATTTGTGCTATTGAGTGGTTTGGTTATAGGAAGAGGTCTCTTTGTGTTGTTTGTAGGAATGGCGAGCAAAATGAGTTTTGGGAAGAGCAAGGGTGGTAAGATTTGTGGCTTGATGTTAGTGAACATGTTATGACGTATTTAATTCCAAACCCAAAAAATTATTAGGGTTTGTTAACCATGTCACAGGAGCTTTAGGAGTAGATGTTGCTAGTAGGCTGAAAGTGACCCTACATGGGGACTTTGTCACCAACCTTGCACAGTTTGTTCTTGATTTGCTAAAACCGCTTCTTCTTAATTAGTTTGGCATAATGGAGCTTGTTAAGAATGATGATGGGCTTGTGCATGCTTTCTAGAATGTAGGGAAATGTTTGGAAAGAGTAGAGTTTGTTAATTCCTTAGAGGCCTTATTAGAGAAGTAGAGAGATGAAAGAGTTTCTTTGTGAGATGGGCATGTTGAGAGCCTTATGTGGGAATGATGGGAAAGTGATTACGAGCTTAAGGGTTTCACACCACAATGGTTATGCAGAGGTGGAGAGAAATTATGTAGTTCAATGCTTAAGCTATGGTTTGTGTTTCCCTACTTTGGCTAGGTGGTAGAAAAGGAGGAATTTCCTTGACCTTAAGAAGATCTACAATCTCCCATTCATTTGGATCAACATTAATTTTAGTGGAAAAGGGATGTCGAGTCACATTTGCATTAACTATACAATCCCCTACACAATTATTCTCTCTATAACAATGGATAAAATAAATAACCTCAAAGTTGCTCCTAATCAATTTCGCTTCTTCAATAATGTTTCTAAGTGTTGGTGTTGGAAATAAGCCACATCCGGACCGATGATGGACTGGTCCAAGAGGGGCTAGTAGCTCAGTGGTAGAGCACTTTAGCAGCATATGGAAGGTCCTAGGTTCAAGTCCTAGCTGGTTCAAGTCTCAACATGGTATTAGAGCCAGGCCTAGGCTAGGAGCCCCAAGCACATGAGAGGTGGCTTAAGGGGGGGTGTTGGTGTTGGAAATAAGCCACATCCGGACTGACGATGGACTGGTCCAAGAGGGGCCAGTAGCTCAGTGGTAGAGCACTCTAGCAGCATATGGAAGGTCCTAGGTTCAAGTCCTAGCTGGTCCATGTCTCAACACTAAGATGCTAACCATGTAAGCTAACTTTGGCACAAACTTGAATAATGAATTGAATCCCCTTCTATCTCTAAAAGTTTGTATTTCAAAGATGAAGTGAGTTTCAAACATTGAAGGAGTGCTAACACTTCCGCTTCATTATTTGATTTGGAATCAAGGAAGAAATAAATGCCTTTAACAAAAGTTCTTAAAGAAGTCTTAATAAGCACATCCGCTCCCACTCCCACAAGATGTAAAATAGCTTTCACTACACCATCAAAATTAAGCTTGAGAAATCCATCAATAGGTGAGTTCCATTTATTTGCTAAACATCCCTTAATTGAAACCTACATTCCCAATTTACATCATATTAAAATGACATACTTACTAACAAAACTAAAATAAATATAAAAAAAAAACCAAAAAAATATACACTTTTATGCTCTAAAACATATTGTCACCTAAAATTTATAATGAAGTGAGAGGGTCTTTCATAGGTTGGAAATAAGCCTCTTTTAAACATCATTATATACCCATTTATTAATCGATAGTGGTAAGAATTCACTTTCGATGTAAGTTCCCAATTTTGTTAGTTTTCTGGTCATTTTTTGACAAATTTTATGGACCTTTCACTAATTTACAACTTATTTCATTTCATCAAAAAAGTTCAATCAATAATGTGACAAGTGTTTATCATGCTGCTTGTAAAAGGGACCTTTATCATTGGTAATTAAATTATTATTCTTTTCAAGAGCACAACCAACACAAGGGAAAATTCACGAAAACTAGAGGGCTTTGGATCTTGTTAAAAATAATTAAAGAGAGATCTGTTTATGAAGGTTTAAGCAACTTGAAGAGTAAATCCTCAACGTCCTTAGCATTTGACCACCCATGAACTTGAGCCTTCACCATATCTGGATTCTTCTCAATTAGCTTCCAAAGTGGGTACCTTAAAACAATCAAATGGAATGATATTTCAATTTTCTTAAACACAACATTTCTGAAAATTTACAGAGAGGTCAAATTTGAACTTCTCACTCTTCTCTGGGGAAAACATGGTCTCCCTCGGCTAATTTCAAGGTAGGGCAGAAATCTCCGCTGCCATCTCCCAGATAAATAAAACGTTTGATCGACCCATCTTCTATGGACTTTCTCATTTCATCGATAATTGCTCCCTGAAATATATGACAGAGCATTATTTTTCATAAACAATCTGCTATAACTATCCTTTACCATGAAAAACATCAGCAAGAAGTAAAAATTTATGACCTTGCACATGTTGGGAGGGCAGAGGTTGCAGCCATGAGGATCTTCTGTCATGGGGTGAAATGGGCAAATTCTTAATCTCCCACTCTCCTCAACATATGCAGGATTCGTCTTAATCTCTGTGAAATACTGGAGCAAATCATGGGTTTTAAGAATGGTTTTTATGAAGAAAATACTGGCATCGCTCACAATTCGGAGATCACACCTGCAGTTGCATACAGATACAGTAAAATCATTCACATATCAATTAAAATTTAAGTGTGAGTTAGTTCCCAGGTTGCTCTAGTTGTAGATTGTGCTAATAAAGGAAATGGTAAAAGATGAATGAGTGTAATGTAAAATAGTAGGTTCTGTTTGACAAATGGATAGACAACTCTATAAAATAAAAATTGCAGGTTCTTTGCTAAACAAATGGTTTTTATGGAAAAAATATTAACATCCCTCACAATTCACAGATTACACCCTGCACAAATACATTCACACAATCATTAAAATCTCAAATTTGAGGGAGGTTTGCAGATCCAATACAAATAGTAAGCAAATTGTGGGAAAAAAAGGAATAGTAATGATTATAACATATAGCTGCTTTTGTTTTTCTCGCAAAGCAAAACAGTTTTCAAAAATAAAAATTTCTTAGCAAATAAAAAGGCTTTCACCCTTAAAAAGTATTGAAGTTTTAGTTAGTTTTAAAAATTGACATCAAAAAGTATTTTTTATGCAGTAACAGTCACATAAGTCGAAACTTCTGTGAAATTCAAAAATAATGATGTTTTCTAAATTAGTTATATTTTTTTACCATTAAAAAAGTGATAGCTGTTTACCTTACAAAAAGTTGTAAGATTATATATTATAAGATTTAAAAACAAAAAGAGGTTGGTTAAGATTTATGGTCCATCAAAACAATAACAATTAAAACATTTAATAAAAAGATTAAAATACTATTTTTAATTTTAAAAAATTGTAAATCTATATGATTAATAGTTCCTTCTACTCACCCCAAATAGAAGGCAAACTTAATGGTTCTGATAATCTCTGGATAAAGAGGAATTGTCCTTAACCCATCTTGAATGTCCCTTATTAACTTTCCCTGTTCATGCAGCTCTCCCATCATTTTGTCCTGCATTCCCATAATCTAAATTTAAGCTTTCAAACTTCTAAACAATCTGAAAGCTTTGCTAAGACAAAAAAACAATTGATTACCATGAGAAGGTTCCATGAAAGTGTTGGAAGCAAGGAGTTAAAGAGTTGAGTGACTCCAAGCTGCTCCATTACCCATGGATCACTATCACAGTCTACTATGGTGAGATCAAAGTCAAAAACTATGACTGTCTCCATGGATCTAAAACTCTTTTTAAAAAAAAGAGTTTGAAACTTAAAATAATTGATTGTGAGGGTACAAAGAAGCATGGTCCTTAATATAGGAGGAGAAAGTGGGAATATACAAGTGAGAGAAAGTTAATGGAAAAAAGAAAGGCAAAGGTGGAGAGGGCGTGTCATCCACTGGTTAAGAGGCAATGAGGAGTGCGTGATGCACAACCCTCCAACCACTCTTTTTGCAGCATATTATGCTACCTACCTTCCATTCTTGTGCCTCACATTTCCCAGTTTTCTAAGCAACTGTTAATAAATAAAATATCCCAGCTTTTTAAGGAACTGTTGTGAAACACTCTTTAGTTTGTTTGGAATATCAAAAGTGCACAAAATTCAGTCAGCTTTTTCTCCTTTTTTCAATACTTTAAACATCTTGTTCCGTGTGGAGAATCTGGGGATAATTAACATTTTTTTTTTTTTTAGTTTAGATTGAAGTGCTGTCAATAATTTTGTGAAGTATTGGGAAAGTTGAGTGACTCACCTCAAAAACAAAAAACAGTGTAGGGATGAAGTTTATTTGTATCTATATGTGGTGTGTATGTGTGTGCACATATTTACATTTACATACATATACACAAGATATATATGCGCACCACACATAGACATATACACATTATATATACAGGCATACATACCTGTGCACCGTGCATAAAGATGCATAAAGATTAAAGTATATTTGTGTGATTTTTTAAATATTTTTATAAAAAGATGATATTTGTAGTTTTATTGGTTTATTTAATTATAAATTGGTGAAAATATATTATATAATATTTGAAGATCAATAACATTTATTTAATATTTTCATTATAAATTTATTTATACACTTTATTTTAATATCTTATAAAATTTCAATAGAATTATATAATAAATAATAACATTAAAAAAATCTATTCTAATTTATTTTATCTTATACAATTTACATAAGGTAGGACCTAGCCCCTAAGTAACCTTTGTTTTATTTTACCATATTAATTTTGTTGTTATTTTGGTAAAAAGTTTTGAATATAATATTTATTAAGAGACATCAAATTTCCACACTCAATAATGATTGTAGTTAGATAATTCAGGATTTAACTGTGTGCAAGTGGAGAAATAGCAAGAGAAGAGAAATGGAATGGTAATTTGCAGACTAAGTCCTCTAAATAGAGTGAGGGAGGGGCACGTGAACCAATAAACTACAAGGAGAGGAAAATAAAAATAAAAATTGAAAACAAACTACAAAACAAACAATAAGCAAACAAGCACAACCAAGTAATACGAAACCATGCTAAACAAGAGTATCTATATGACTAACAAATAACCAAAAGAGATAAGACTCTCAAAGGAAGGAAAAACATATTTAACTAAATAATAATGTTTATAATGAGGACAAATCCTATCCTCATTATAAACAAATAACTAAAAATGAAATAAATATAATGTTTATAAACCTCATAAGACTATCATATACCACATAGTGATAGTCAAAAAACAAGAAGGTTGTGTATATATATATATATATATATATATATATATATATATATATATATATATATATATATATATATATATATATATATATATATATATATATATATATATATATATATATATATATATATATATATATATATCAAAAGCGTGTAAAAAGGTAAGACTAAACAAGAAAACACGAGGCAATCCTGCCATAGAAAGAAAACAAGAACATCAACAGAGATTCAAGAAGAATGGGCGTCAAGCCCAAAAACATGAGACCGATACATAAAGAGAAGAATAGAAAGTAAAATAAAGAAGGCGATAAAAACTTTAGCCACTAGGGCCTTTCGTATCTGTGACAAAGATTACCTAGACCAAGAGCTTGCACACCTCTCCAAAGTTTTTGAATTAAATGGGTACAAGAAAAAACCTATCTTGAGAGCATTCAAACAAGCTGGGTCTCGTCTTAGCTCCAAGCCTAAGGATGCCAACACTTCCAACCTCCCTGTTGCCACCCTTCCCTACATAGAAGGCCTTTCCAACAAAATTTATAAGATTCTTCTCAAAAAGGGCCTCCAATGTACTTTCAAACCCATCTCCAGTCTTAGGAATTGGATCCCCTCTCCCAAAGACCCTAGTGACCTCCTCAACTCTGGTGTCTACAAAATTGTTTGTTCTTGCAGAACCCTGTATATTGGTGAGACAGGACATTCCTTCAGCACTAGGATCAAAGAACACAGTGCAGACATCAGGCATGAGTGTGTCCATAAATCCGTCCTTGCAGAGCACTCAACCTTGTAAAGCCTCACAAATCATGTAAAAACATTTAAACCAATTTAAAAATAAATGAAGTAAATAATCCAGTTAAATACTACATCGCAATAACCAAAGTCAAAAAGAAGTAAATAATCCACTTAAATACAACTTTCAAAGATAAAAGATGCAATTAATCTACTTAATCACAATATCTCAATAAAAGATAATCTTATAAATAAAATCTCAATGTCAATAAATCTTACATATTCACTTGCTAAATCTAGGTAATAAGCACTATGAAATATAAACATAAATCCTTTGGTAACATGCCATAATACATCCAAATAGGTACAATAACAAGTACATCAATAAATAACAAATCAACACACTCTCTATTTGCACGAACCAAGTGGTCCACCACCTGCAAGCCGAGAGACGGGAACATGGCTCAGGTGCTTTTCCACCCAACCATGAAGTATTTACATTTCCTTGGATCCCTTCCTGAAATGAAGGAAACCCAGCCTTGCATGAAATGTCTAGCTACCTGGTAACAACTGCAGGAGGGAACACCCGATGCAACCCTGATGTCTTAATGTGCAATTCTAAATGATGAAAAAACAAATTGTCTCACAACAGGATGTGGCAGAGATAATAATAAATAAGTTTGCTAGACAATAAACATCTGTTTCAATGTCATTATGATTAGATCTAATAATTTCAAGTAAATTGGTCAATTCCTGAAAAGAGGAAAAGCCATCTCTAATATACCCATATTCGACATCTCCATCCCAAAAGTAACCCAGTACAGTCCTATAAAAACTACTTCTTTCCCCAAGAAGCAAGAAAATGAAATAAAGAATCACAAATTCAAGATTTTCAATAAACCAAAACAATCCCATTTCTGAATCAACAAGTAAGGAAAAATACACTTTCAGCAATAAACCATCTTTTGGTCATACAATTTGCATTCAAAAGTTTATGTAATTTTGACATAATATCTAATAAAATTTATGTCCATTATTAAATCATAATTTCTCATTATCATGTACAATAACAAGTACATCAATAAATAACAAATCAACACACTCTCCATTTGCACGAACCAAGTGGTCCACCACCTGCAAGCCGAGAGACGGGAACATGGCTCAGGTGCTTTTCCACCCAACCATGAAGTATTTACATTTCCTTGGATCCCTTCCTGAAATGAAGGAAACCCAGCCTTGCATGAAATGTCTAGCTACCTGGTAACAACTGCAGGAGGGAACACCCGATGCAACCCTGATGTCTTAATGTGCAATTCTAAATGATGAAAAAACAAATTGTCTCACAACAGGATGTGGCAGAGATAATAATAAATAAGTTTGCTAGACAATAAACATCTGTTTCAATGTCATTATGATTAGATCTAATAATTTCAAGTAAATTGGTCAATTCCTGAAAAGAGGAAAAGCCATCTCTAATATACCCATATTCGACATCTCCATCCCAAAAGTAACCCAGTACAGTCCTATATAAAAACTACTTTCACCAAGAAGCAAGAAAATGAAATAAAGAATCACAAATTCAAGATTTTCAATAAACCAAAACAATCCCATTTCTGAATCAACAAGTAAGGAAAAATACACTTTCAGCAATAAACCATCTTTTGGTCATACAATTTGCATTCAAAAGTTTATGTAATTTTGACATAATATCTAATAAAATTTATGTCCATTATTAAATCATAATTTCTCATTATCATGTAAAATTTAACTAAGGTTATTTTCTGTATTTTCAATCACATTTTCCTAAAAATCATATGCAATTCAACTAATTTCAATTTTGTTATTCAATTTTATAATGGAAATACATAAAAACATAATTAAAAACTGCTTCCTGTTATGGCAGCGTGGGTTTTCGTTGTTGCCCAAAAACTCTTTTTAACAATAAAAGAAAATACCCTTGTTTTTGGCGACCAAACAATAGGTAAAAAAAATCAAGATTCAAGAATTCAGAACTGAAGTGTTTATTCCATTTGCATGATAATCCACCAATGAAATTTAAGTAATAATGCTAATAAAAACAATTAATTATTTTCCTTGTGCAGTTTACTGTTATGCAGTGCAAATTTGGCCTGCATAACAGGAAACTGGCTTTTAAACTCTCTTAATTATTTATTTAAAAATATCTAATTATAATAACTCTATAATTAACATTATTAATTATTTAACTAAAACATATCTAATATAATAATTCAAGAAGTAATAATAATAATATAAAAATATAAAAATATGTAATTATAATTTAATATAATTAAATTAATTCTAATTTGCATATATTATCTTCCAAATATCTAAAATTAGGTAAATAAAGACAATATTTATTATTTATTTAATTAAAATACAAATAAACATCTAATTTTCCCTTATTCAAATTGCAATATCTATTATAATTCGAAAAAGAATTTAATTAAATAATGAATTTAATATAAACTATTGTAGCAATTTAAACACAATAGTTTTTAATTATTTAAATAATCAATCACACTTATTTTCCACACAGATGCATAAGAAAACCATTCAAAATGCATATGAAAACTACGTGGTGTGTGTGATTGCATCAAGGTAATCCATCCATCAGTTCTTGCCAAGTGGCTAGAACATTTCTACCTCAGCCATGCTCTCGTCTTCGACGAGTACCTTCATCCAATTGCACTCATCTCGACGTCAATAGGTTAGTGTCAAAAAAACATAGCTAAAACAAATCATTGCATCAATAAATTCAATATTTAAAATAATTTCTAAATTTTCCTCAATTATAACTTATAATAATTACCTCCACGTAAGCAAAATTACTTAAAGTAAAATTAGTCAAAATAATTGTTCACTAAACTAGATTAATCATATTGTTCATAAAAATGAGACGTGACAAAGCTTAACCAAACACCACATCTACTTGGAAGACACTCAAATCTTGGTCAGTGAAGACAACTTCTTCAAGAGGAAACTATTGAAGAGGCCATAGATATCAATAACCACCTGTCCAATCTCAATCGTGACGATGGATGGAGTTTGAGTTTCTCTTGGAACCCCCTATTAACCCTCATCCGAAATTGCTCTCGCCCCCCTTCATGAGTTTTTTTCCTTCTTCCCTTCTTCACACCCCTGTTTTCTGAACCCCTATCCCCTCCCTAGCTTCAACCTTCGCCCCGCTGCCTTCTTTTTGTTTCCTCCCCTCTCTTCTCTTTTCTTTTTTGATACCTCCTCTTTGTTTCAGACTTTCTATGCCCCTCTCCCCCCTCCTCGTTTCTCTCCCCCCTTTCCGGGTCATCTTCATTTTTCTCCCCCTTTGTGATCCTTGCCTTCCCCTTCCCTACCTTTTGATGTTGTCTTGCTCCTCCCCCCCGGCGCCTCGTTCTTTGTTCTGTCCTACTTGATCTAGGTCATCCTCGCTAGTTGTATGCCACTGGTAGGATCTTGTACCTTATTTTTGTTACCTCGGTTGGCTGATCTTGTACCTTATTTTTGTTACCCCAATTGGCTGAGTTGGCAGTGATGTCAAATCTTACCCAGTAAATTGGTCAATGCTTACGTGGAAATATGTAACTCTCGTTTGATATACTTCTTGGTGATGGATTAAATAAAGGGTAAAGTTTGAAATTAAAGTTTGAAATGCTTTATTAATAGTATGTAGAAGCTTCGAGCCTTCTAACTTGTCAAACAGGTTTAGCCGGTTATCTCCATGTATTTTGGTTAAGCCCACTTTAGGGAAAATTGGCTGAGCTAGTCAGCATACTAAAAAGACACAAAGTGCATCTCATTTCATCATTATACTTTGTGTTTATGCTCTCATCGAGGGTTTGGCTGCCATCATGAAGGGATATGCAGAATCATGTTTTGGAGCTCATTTGTTGAATATGTGAAGTGACAGGAAGTATTTGTGCACCAAGGTCGTTGATAATTGTTTCAAACTCATCATTCCAGGTGTATCTTATCCATTAACCTTTTTGTTGTTTTAAATTTGGAGGTTGTCTTGTATATACTGAGTTTGTTTAAGGTCGAAATGATGTTAGTTTATTTCTAATCTCCTATATGGTTTATGTTTCCATTAGGGTTTGAAGTTTTATTTCAATTGCTAAATAACTCTGTTAAGGGTTATCGGTTACAACTCCATTATCAGTTATGGATGACTTAAAATAGTTATGAATAGTTATCAGCAGTTTCTTACTCAACTTGGTTCTTGTTTAACAAGGAAAGATGTTGATTATGTTTAATGAAGAAGGTTCAGTTGTAAACTGTGAATCAGTTTTAGTTTTCAGTTATGAAACTGTCTGTAGAGAAACATAATGTCTTGGACATAATGTAAAATGATGTGTATAAAAATATGATATAATATGAATGATGTAGCGTGCAAGAGTGTCCTGCTCATACATTGTTGATATTATATGGTTCTAAGCAAAACATAGTATCCCTTTGTATGTAAACTTTTCATACAATTGTGATTATTGAAAGTATGCCAGTGAGGTAAGTTGTAAGCCAGTGAGGCCTGTAATCACTGAGATTCTTTTATAAGCCAGTGAGGCATTTTTTTGAGTGGTTTTATGCTAGGGGCTTTCCACTTAGGACAAATTGTTGTGTCAATATTTCTTTGCATGATTTTTGATATGTGTTCATCTGCTTAATATTTCTTTTGTAGTTATTTGATAACATTTAGTTCATGAATGATTATTCAAAGAAATACTGAAAGCATAAATTTGTTTTTAATTAAAGGAATTGCTTGACACTGATTCACCCCCCCTCTCAGTGTCATACCACTCTAACAAGTGGTATCAGAGCCAAACCCTTTGTCTATAAGGCCTAATCAGCCTAAGAGGATTCCTGGTTGAGTGGTAATCATGTCTTTTCAAGATGGTCTTTCCATATCCAAAGCACCATTATTTGATGGTACAGATTATACTTTTTGGAAATATAGAATGACTCGTCATATCAAAGCTTTAGGATATGATGTCTGGGAAGCCATTGAAACTAGCTATATTGTCACAGGCAAACCATTTAATGTTGATGAAAAAAAGGCCCTTGATTGTGACTCAAAGGCTGCTAGTGCTATTTCTTGTGGCTTGTCTAATGAAGTCTTAAATAAAGTTATGGAATGTGATACAGCTAAAGGTATTTGGGATAAACTATAAAATATTTATGAAGGAGATGAAATTATTAAAGAAGCTAAGTTACAAGCTCTTAGAGAAAGATTTGAAAGAATGAGAATGAAAGATGATGAAAAGATAGCTGAATATCTTCAAAGAGTTTAGGAAACTGTTAATAGTATTAGAGGTCTAGGAGAGAAACTGGAAGAGATAACTGTAGTTAAGAAGGTCTTAAGGATCCTAACTCCCAAATATGACTCCAAAACCTCTGTGGTTGAAGATAAAGACCTGAAGAAAATAACTATTGACACTCTTCATGGAGTTTTTACTGCATATGAAATGAGAATGGAAAATGATAACCCTAGTAAGGAAGCTAAGGAAGCAACTTTTAAAACTGTGAAAAAGGAGGCTAAAACAAGTTGTGAAACTGAAAATGTTAGTGAAGATGAATCTATCTTTGTTAGTAAACTCAGAAGAGGTTCAGGTAGATATAAAGGAAAATTTCTTTTTAAATGCTTCAACTGTGGAAAAATAGGACATTATGCAGCAAAATGTCTAAATTTAGAATTTGACAGTGAACAAGAGGATAATAGAAAACAATATAAGAAAAAACCTTTCAACATCAACAAGAAAACTTCTGTTAAAAAGAAAAGGAGTCTAATTATCAGAATATCAGATAGTGCATCAGAAGAATCTTCTAATGAAGTAGATGAAACACTCTTCATGGCAGCAATTATTCCTGTTCTAGAAGAAGAACAAACAAAAATGTCTGAAAATGAGGTTGACTTAGAAGGAGAATTAAAATGTGCCTTTGGAGAAATTAAGAGACTCAAGAAGGAAAATGGAATGCAAAAAAAGTTAATTATTGATCAAGAAAAATAGATTTCTGATTTAAAACTAAGTCTTGAAGAAAATAGAAAAATACTTTCAGATACTCAAGAACTGTTAAAAACCAAGGATAAAGAGTGATGTTCCAAGGAGGCAGACATAGTAAAACTAAGAAAAGAACTTGAAATGTGTAACAATAGTGATAAACTTGCTGATATGCTAGGTAAACAAAAAGAATATAAAGACATGACTGGTCTAGGGTTCTCAAAAGGCCAATGCTCTAATGATAATTAGTTTAAAGGTAAAATGCCTTTTAGATTTTTTGGTTATTGTTTTTATTGTTATCAATATGGGCATAGAGCAAATGAATGCAAGTTTGCTTTTAGAAAGCAGCCTAATTTTCTGAATGGTAGGACCTTTAATTTTTTGAACAAGTTAAGATGCTTCAACTGCAAAAAACTTGGACACATTGCCAAGTTTTGTAAATCAGAAATTGTTTCTCTTACTAAGCAATCCAAGATGAAATGGGTGCCCAAAATCAGCAAGGCTATGATTGTTGAAGTTGCATTTCATGCAAAGAAAAATGAAATCTGGGTTATAGACAGTGGGTGTTCTCATCATATGACTGGGGATAGAAGTAAATTTACTTCATTTGAAAATTGTTCAAGTGGGTCAGTTAAGTTCAGTGATGATTATTGCTTACAAATCACAGGAAAAGGTATAGTTCTTTTAGAAGATAACACACCTCTAGAAGATGTTTATTTTGTTGAAGGACTAACTCATAATCTGTTAAGTGTAAGTCAAATTTGTAACAGTGGATTTGATGTAGTTTTCACATCACAAGGTTGCAAGATTCTCAAAAATTCAAGACAGGTCATTGCTTCAGGTTTGAGAACTAAAGGTAACATTTATAATCTGCATGGATTTGCTAATGAGTGCAAAAACAATATATGTTTTATGAGTCAAATTGAGGAAAGCAAACTCTGGCATAGGAGGTTGGGGCATATTAATTTTGATAACTTAATTAAAATCAGCCACAACAAAATGTTAGACATATGCCTGCTATTTCTAAGCCTAAAAATCTGATTTGTAAAGAGTGTCAGCAAGGTAAACAAACAAGAAATGTTCATAAATCTAAAGAATAATTTTCTGCAGAACCTCTCCAATTGGTTCACAATGACTTATGTGGTCCAACCAGAAAAAAAGTCTTTAAATGGTGAAAGATATTTTATGTTATTCATAGATGATTACACAATAATGACTTGGGTCACTTTTCTAAAGCATAAGTCTAAGGCTTTAGAGAGATTTAAGATCTTTAAAAGAATGGTAGAGAGAGAAATATATTTAAAACTAAAGTGTTTAAGGTCTGATAATGGAGGAGAGTATACTTCTACTACTTTTCTGGAATATTGTGAAAAATGTGGCATAAAAAGACAATTTGCAACCCCGAGAACACCTCAACAGAATGGGGTGGCTGAAAGAAAGAATAGGATAGTGAAGGAAATGGATAGGACCATGCTTCATGATGTTGGACTGTCAAATGCTTTCTGGAAAGAAGCTATTCATACAGCAGTTTACATTTTGAATAAGGTACAAATAAGAGTCAAAACCAGGTACACACCTTATGAACTTTGGTATGGTAAGTTTGCTAATATTTTTTATTTTAAAATCTTTGGCAGCAAATGTTACATAAGAAGAGAAGATCATCTAGGAAATTTTGAATCACGTTGTGATGAAGGGATCTTTCTAGGTTACTCTACTCATAGCAAGGCTTACAAATGTTATAATAAGAGATTAAGAAGAATAGTTGAAAGCTTTAATGTCAAAGTGGTTGAGAATTTGCAGCAAGTACAACAACCTCAGTTTCAACAAGTTGAAGAAATCATTCAAGAGGAGCCAAGCACAAAACAAGAGTCAGAGAAATCTGAAGAAGAATCAGATCCCAAAGTGCCTCAAGGACAATCAGTAAGTCCTAAAACTAATACTCCTAAATCTTCTATTTATACTCCTTCTAGAAGGCTGTTACATAAGAATTATCCAGATGAAAATGTAATTGGTGATCTAGATTCTGGCATGCAAACTAGAAGGAAAATTGCTCAAGCAAATCAACAGGTTCATATTTGTTTAGTGTCTCAATTAGAACTTAAAACCTATGCTGAAGCAAGTAAAGATGACTTGTGGGTTCAGGCTATGTTAGATGAATTAGCCCAAATAGAGAAAAATAAAACTTGGGAACTTGTCCCAAGACCAAAAGATAAAAATATTATTGGGGCTAAATGGGTTTTTAGGAACAAACGCGATGAAAATGGAGTTATTATTAGAAACAAGGCTAGCCTGGTTTGTAAGGGTTATTCTCAGATAGAAGGTGTAGATTTTGATGAAACCTTTGCTCTTGTAGCAAGACTAGAAGCAATCAGGTTGTTTCTTGCATATTTTGTTTATAAAAATTTCAAGGTCTATCAAATGGATGTAAAAACAACTTTTCTAAATGGAGACTTAGAAGAGGAGGTTTATATGGATCAGCTAGAAGGTTTTGTTAGCAAGGACAAACCACATCATGTTTACAGATTGAAAAAGGCTCTTTATGGGCTCAAACAAGCTCCTAGATCTTGGTATGCTAAACTAGGCGAACATTTACAGTCACAAGGGTTCACTAGAGATGGTGCTGATAGTAACTTGTACTTTATGACCAAAAATGATTGCATCTTAATAGTGGTTGTCTATGTGGATGACATTATTTTTGGCAATGATGATGACGAACTTAGCCTATACTTTCTATAGGTTATGACTACAAAATTTGAAATGTCAATACTAGGTGAACTTTCTTTTTTTCTTGGTCTACAAGTTTCTCAACTCAAAGAAGGTATATTTCTTTCTTAAACAAAATATGCAAAAGAAATGTTGAAATGGTTTCATATGGATGAATGTAATCCTATAAGTACACCCATGGAAACTGGTTGCAAACTAAGTGCTGATGTTGACAAGCCTAATATTGATCATACTTTTTATCAGTCTATGATAGGTAGCCTGTTGTATTTGACTGCCACTAGACCTAACATAATGCATGTTGTTTGTTTGGTTGCATGGTTTCAATCTGCTCTTAAGCAATCTCATTTAAATGCAGTCAAAAGAATACTAAAGTACATAAAAGGAACAATAGACTTTGGTCTTTGGTATCCTAGGCATTCTGATTTTACTATGACAACATACACAGATGCTGATTGGGCTGGTAGTCTTGATGATAGAAAAAGTACTTCTGGTGGTGCTTTTTTTCTTGGAGGAAGACTAGTTGCTTGGCATAGCAAAAAGCAAGATTCTATTTCACTATCAACAACAGAAGCTGAATACATTGCTGCTACTTCATGTTGTACCCAGATACTTTGGATGGCCCAAACTCTAAATGACTATAAAATCAATGTTTCTAAACCTGTCAGGATCTTATGTGATAATGTTAGTGCCATTAATATCTCAAAAAATCATGTGATGCATTCTCGCACTAAACATATTGATATCAGATATCACTTTCTTCGAGACAAAGTGTTACTAAATGAAGTGGTTCTTCATTATATCTCATCAACAGAACAAGTGGCTGATATATTTACCAAGCCTTTACACAGAGCAGTATTTGAAAATCTCAGGGATAAACTTGGTGTTCTTTCATTTTGTTCTCTGCAATAACATTTCTATCAGTATTGGTTTCAGGGGGAGCCTTAACAATTTCCTCCTCTGTGTGGTGTTTCATGGTTATCATATACTCAGCAGTGCTACTATTGGATATTTTTTTTGGTTCTGACAGTTGTATGACTATTGCTCTTATCTTACAGATCATCAGTTCTTCTATCTGATTGACTTTGGCAGTGATGTCAAAAGGGGGAGAAAGTAGACATAACATATTGGACTCATAGGTGACTGATATTTGGCTGAGGTATTCATTGATATTTATTTTATCAATTGGTAATTCTAGAATTTGTGGCATTCATTATGTATTCATCCAGTTCAGTAAATTAATTCATTATGTATTCATCTCGTTCAGTAAATTAATTTCTGATTACTTCAGAGACAATTTAGCACATTATTTGACAGTTTGACATCAATGCCAAAGGGGGAGTTTGTTACCCCGGTTGGCGGAGTTGGCAGTGATGTCAAATCTTACCCACTAAATTGGTCAATGCTTACGTGGAAATATGTGACTCTCGTTTGATATACTTCTTGGTGATGGATTAAATAAAGGGTAAAGTTTGAAATGCTTTATTAATAGTATGTAGAAGCTTCGAGCCTTCTAACTTGTCAAACAGGTTTAGCCAATTATCTCCATGTATTTTGGTTAAGCCCACTTTAGGGCAAACTGGTTGAGCCAGTCAACATAGTAAAAAGACACAAAGTGCATCTCATTTCATCATTATACTTTATGTTTCTGCTCTCATCGAGGGTTTGGCCACCATCATGAAGGGATATGTAGAATCATGTTTTGGAGCTCGTTTGTTGAATCTGTGAAGTGACAGGAAGTATTTGTGCACCAAGGTCTTTGACAACTATTTCAAACTCATCATTTCAGGTGTATCTTATCCATTAACCTTTTTGTTGTTTTAAATTTGGAGGTCGTCTTGTATATACTGACTTTGTTTAAGGTCGAAATGATGTTAGTTTATTTCTAATCTCCTATATGATTTATGTTTCCGTTAGGGTTTGAAGTTTTATTTCAGTTGCTAAATAACTCTGTTAAGGGTTATCAGTTACAACTCCATTATTAGTTATGGATGACTTAAAACAGTTATCAGTGGTTTCTTACCCAAGTTGGTTTTTGTTTAACAAGGAAAGATGTTGATTATATTTAATGAAGAAGGTTCAGTTGTAAACTGTGAATCAGTTTCAATTTTCAGTTATGAAATTGTCTGTAGAGAAACATAATATCTTGGACAGAATGTAAAATGATGTGTATAAAGATATGATATAATATGAATGATATAGTGTGCAAGAGTGTCCTGCTCATACATTGTTGATATTATATGGTTCTAAGCGAAACAAAGTATCCCTCTATATGTAAACTTTTCATACAATTGTGATTATTGAAGCATGCCAGTGATGCTTGTAATCACTGAGATTCTTTTATAAGCCAGTGAGGCATTTTTTTGAGTGGTTTTATGCTAGGGGCTTTCCACTCAGGACAAATTGTTGTGTTAATCTTTCTTTGCATGATTTTTGATATGTGTTCATCTACTTAATATTTCTTTTGCAGTTATTTGATAACATTCAGTTCATGAATGATTATTCAAAGAAATACTGAAAGCATAAATTTGTTTTTAATTAAAGGAATTTCTTGACACTAATTCACCCCCCCTCTCAGTGTCATACCACTAAGAATTTTCTTCTCACCTAATTGTCGTGGATTGTTGTATATCAGTCGGTTGTCTTAGTCTCTTATATATATATATATATATATATATATATATATATATATATATATATATATATATATATATATATTGGATCGACCTCTTTGATGCTTTTTCGGTTGCTTGCTTTGTTTTTATCACCTTTTTTATTTTACTTTCTATTCTTCTCTTTATGTATTGGTCTCATATTTTTGGGCTTGACACCCATTCTTCTTGAATCTTTGTTGATGTTCTTGTTTTCGTTCTATGGCAGGATTGCCTCATGCTTTCTTGTTTAGTCTTACCTTTTTACATGCTTTTGAGATATATATATACAACTTCCATGTCTTTCTTTTGCTTTTAGTTATATATTAGTCTATTGAGGTTTCGAACCTTTTTTATGTCAGTATTAGTCACTTGTTTATAATGAGGATTAGTTATTTTTACCCTCTTTACAAACATTATATATATATACAACCTTCTTATTTTTTTACTATCACTATGTGGTATATGATAGTCTTATGAGGTTTATAAACATTATATTTATTTCATTTTTAGTTATATGTTTATAATGAGGATTAGATTTGTCCTCATTATAAACATTATTATTTAGTTAACTATGTTTTTCCTTCCTAGTTATTTGAGAGTCTTATCTCTTTTGGTTATTTTTTAGTCATATATATATATATACTCTTGTTTAGCATGGTTTCGTATTGTTTGGTTGTGCTTGTTTGCTTATTGTTTGTTTTGTAGTTTGTTTTTTATTTTTCTTTCTCCTTGTAGTTTATTGGTTCCCATGCCCCTCCCTCACTCTATTTAGAGGACTTAGTCTGCAAATTACCATTCCATTTATCTTCTCTTGCTATTTCTCCCGATGATGGATCATGGAGTGTGATCTGAAACGTCGAGGTATAAACTTGCACACAGTTAAATCCTGAAGTATCTAACTACAATAATATTTATTGCCCAAGGACCATAATGGTGGAGCATTTTATGTTGAGAAATTTAATAAATATTATGGATACAAATACACTCTACAAGATGTTGAAGGCCCATAAATTAAAATTTAATAAAAACCCTACATAAATTATAAATTGGTGAAAATATATTATATAATATTTGAAGATCAATAACATTTATTTAATATTTTCATTATAAATTTATTTATACACTTTATTTTAATATCTTTTAAAATTTCAATAGAATTATACAATAAATAATAACATTTAAAAAATCCACTCTAATTTATTTTATCTTATATAAATTACATAAGGTAGGACCTAGCCACTAAGTAACCTTTGTTTTATTTTACCATATTAATTTTGTTATTATTTTGGTAAAAGGTTTTAAATATAATATTTATTGCCCAAGGACCATAATGGTGGAGCATTTTATGTTAAGAAATTTAATAAATATTATGGATAAAAATACACTCTACAAGATGTTGAAGGCCCATAAATTAAAATTAAATAAAAACCCTCCATAAATAAAGACCCAATGACAAAGAACTAGGTAAATTAGTTGGTTAAAAATTAAACATGCTGGAATGAAATTGAGAGGGGTTAGGGCTTACCCAATTTTGATAATTATTGTACCCATACAAAAACTTTTCATACATAAATGTTGCTTTCCAGTTTGTTGTAGGTTTCTCATCCTCTAAAGAGTCATTATGAAATTGTTGACTCTCATGTTCTTGGATGTTGTTCTTGTATGCTTTGATCAATTCATTGCATAGCTAATGAAAAGAGATTTCCAACACATCAAACAAGATGAAAATTGAAATCTAAACATAAAATATATTCAAATTTTGGCTAAGTTATATTTTAAGTGGCAAAGACAGTCTTAGAGCATACCTAGGATGAGTTTGTTGGTGGCAAGAAGGGTCCAAGCACACTCTTCATGAGTTATAACCCATTTTTAAGAGGCAAAGAATGTCTAGGAGCACTTCTCATCAATTAAAATTAGTTTTTGACCTAGCAAACAAGTATAAAGAGCACTCCTATCACCTATTTTCTAGGTCAAGTGGTGGATACCCCCCAAGAGCACTCTTATCACCTATTTTCTAGTTCAAGTGGTAGAGAGAACCCAGAAAGGAAAGGGCACTGATGCAGGTCAAGGTCCAGAGGCTTTGACAAACTATTGAACCAGGTAGCAAAATGAACAACTATAACAATGAAACAACAAACTCTTTATTCATATGCAATAGAAAATATTACAACAGGAGTACAATGATCTTCATACATGCCTTGGCATAAGCCTTACAATCATTCCAATAGTCAGGTCAAGCTAACCCTATCTTTCCTGTGAAAACCCAGAACAATCTTAGCTTTCTGGTGAAAACCTAGAATAATCCTAGCTTTTCGGTGAAAACCTAGAACAATCTTAGCTTTCCTATGAAAACTCAAAACAATCTTAGCTTTTTGGTGAAAACCTAGAACAATCTTAGTTTTCCTGTGAAAACCCAGAAAAATCTTCTAGTGGAAGCCCAAAACTCACTATGGAGAGGTCTCTCTTTTAGTGTGAAATTCCCCTATTTATAGGCATTTGAGGTGGCCACCACACTCATCACGTAAATAGGACACTTGTCAATCATTGGATCTTGGATCAGTCGTATAGGCGGTCAAAACCTATTTTTGTCACTTTCTAGGCACTTTCGAGTGAAAAAGCGGGAAAAAGTGACCCTGTTGGACATTGCGGGAAAAGTGCCCTCACTAGATATTGTGGGAAAAAGTGCCCTCACTAGATATTGTGGGAGAAAGTGCCCTCACTGGATATTGCGGGAGAAAGTGCCTTCACTAGATATTGCGGGAAAAAGTGCCTTCACTGGATATTGGGGGAAAAAGTGCCTTCACTGGATATTGCGGGGATTTTGGGGTCTGCTGGACATATCTTGTGACATACAAAAGTGTTGCATATCCTGTTGCAGACCAAAGTTCCATCTAAGCCAAACTTGCTCAATTTTGCTTAGAATCTTGCATAACTTAGAATTTTGGACACCCATTTGGTTTTTTAACAAGATGATGTCATCACTTGGATTTTTGTGGGATTTCAAGGGTCATCTGCATATATACATATGCTGTAGACACTAGAAGTTCCACTTTTTCATAACTTGTCCAATTTATCTTAGATCTTCACCAAAATTGAAATGTGAGTACCCTTTTGGATCTTCTTCAAGATCAAGTCAACACGTGGCCAAGAATCCTTAGGAAATTCTCCAGAAATTTGATCATCAACTCCTGCAGCAAAACAAGAAAGAAAACAAAGAAATCTTTTTCGTTGATGAGGATTGCTCGTGGACCCAGATGCTCCTGCATCAGACACCTAGGAGCATTTTACCAAGTTCAAAAGTGTCAAAAGTAGTTTAGAAGTGCTCCAAGCTACAATATACTAATTTTTCAAGGGTAGAGAACCCTTAGGAGCACTCCTAGACCAATCTGCCAATTTGGGTGGCAAATGTTGTTCAAAAGGGATTTAACATCATTCTCCTACTTTTTCCAAGGCACCATTAGTTTAAGCTTTCTTTTTTCTCAAATCTCAAGGTGTAACAAATTGCTACAATAGGATTTTCATGTTAGGGTTTCAAGATTCTTAGAAGATTCACCTCTTTTAGAATAACAAGTCTATTTTTTAAAATGGGTATTTTTAGTAAGTTCACTTTTTCAGAGAATCACAAGGAGAGTTAATTTATCACTTTCTATTTTTAGAAAGCTACTTTTTTGGAGGAAAATACTTTTCTAAATGGAGTTGTTTTTTAAAGGTTCTATTTTTTAACTAATGGTCAAGGGCTTATTTTTAGGTTGCTTTAATTAGATTTTATTTATTCATTGTTTAGAATGGTTTATGATTTCCCCCGTTCATGGGGCTGCCCAAGTTCATCCGACTAACAAATCTAGAGCTATGCACGTTGGGTTCCTCCAAGAGAAGGATGGCACAAAGTTAACTTTGATGGAGTGTCGTGTGTAAATCTAGGGAAATCTGATGTTAGATGCATCATAAGAGATCAAAATGAAGTGGTAGTAGGCTTGGCAGAAAAAAAACTACCTATAGGTATAAATAACAAAGTTGAATTCTAGGCTACATTACGAGGTGTCCAAATTTGTAGAAGACTAAAATTAAAGAAAGTATGCCTAGGGGGAACTCACTCATAATCATAAATGCACTATGGAGTAAGGGTACACCTTGTTGGTTTTTCTTCTGAATCAGCATCAGGGTTTGCCTTGTTATGTCTGGCAGGAACCTTTTGAACGCAGGTTGTTACTACGTCCTATTGGTTGGTATGCCATTAATGATATGGAGAATGCAGAAGTATGGCCTGAATGACTGGATAGCTACCCAATTGAAGTTGGATGTCCTTGAACGGCGGTGGGGACCCTGTTTTCAACTACTCCATCCTCTCTGTCTCCCCCGTAGCGTTGATTTTTTCTGAGCGCCATTCCTCATGCTTTGAATCTGGCAAATTGTTGATTTGCTTTGTAATTAATTTTGGCTAGGTACACGGTTCTGTATAAAGGGCCTAACTGTGTTACTTTTTAGAGGTTGGATGTTTTTGGGCTCTTTGCTCTGACTCTGAACACAAGGTGTTCACATTTTGAAAGACATTTTGTTGCAGATTCGGTCCTTATTTTGGTGTATCAATCATTCTTGTCTTGTAAATGATAATTTTCCTGTATGATAACTTTCTATACAGATTAATTTTAAATGAAAAACACCTGTTGTGTGTATTGTTTATGATTGTCTCCTGTATGTCATTTGTTTTCTTTTCAAACAAGGTTGTCAAGGGCTTCCAAGTTTTTCAGTATATGCATACTGTGTGTCTGATTTATTGCGTCTGCTCAAGGAGTGGTTAAATAGGCTTTTGATCAGATATAAAGGAAAATAGATTGCATCATAGGATTTGCAAAGTATGATCATAGGTAATACTCTTTCTTGGACATGTTGCTGTTAGGCAGCAACATTCTTCCTGAGTCCTCTGGATATGAGTCATGTTATCATAGGGAGACATTTGCATTCATAGATTTGACTCTGCTATCCAGATAAGGCACTGGTTTGGGAATTTTTCTGTTCAAAGGGTCTAGGAAAGTCCCATAACTCCAAACATCAAATCAAACCATTTCATCCTTCCACCTGTTAGTTGTAGGAGTAGGAGTAGGAAACCCCTGCATGCTCTCATACCTAACCAGACATATGTGTCCAAGAATGTTGCCAACCTTGTGATTTGTTACACAAATCTTGGTCCATACATGAGAGTATTATGCCTGTTGCTGTTAAGTTAAATCCTTATGTCATTGAGCTAGTCAAGGTCATATCTTTATCAAATAGGGACACCCCCTTTGGTGCAGCAGAACCAGAAGTGAAGGGGAGGAGCTCACGCAACCTCCTGTATTTAGTTGGCTGAATCTGCCTATGCATTAGAACTGGCAAACCCTGATGCTGATTTAGAAGAAAAACCAACACACCTAGTTGGAAGTTAGACCACTTTATTTCCCCAATTTAGAATTTGATAAATCAACTTGAAGACTTCAAAATTGAGCATGTATTTTAGGAAGCTAATGATGCGGTAGATAAGGTAGCAAATGTGGCAATCAACATGAAAGGAAATGATATCTTTTGTGACACACTGGATGCTTGGCAAGATTTTCTTTCGGATTCATAGTCTTTACACATCGTGTGACATTAATACAAATAATGATGGAGTGATAAGTCAGATGGTTTGAAGCATATGAACTCCAGGATGGGACTAAAGCAAGGACAACAAGTGACAAAGCTAATAATGGCTCTCCCTCCCATGATGGCTTTGGAAGTGATTATACATTTGGCCTTGTTCTTGGTTGGACACATCCAGATACCATAGTTTTTTTAAGGCCAAAAGAAGGCAGATTGCCTTCATAGGAAAAATAACAGAGCTGAGAATGGAAAAGGTTTTTAGGACTAAGGCCATGGTGGTATTGCATACATCATTAAAATGATTCTGGGTGATTCTTTCATGTCTTTTGTGCATAGGAATCAAGTAAATACTAACATTTTCTCTATGTTCTTAGTAGTGATGTAGGATGTGGGGGAAGAGAAGACTGTTATCCACTCGATGATTGAAGCAATAGTGAAACTGAGATGGAGATGCAATTTGTAGACACTTACAAATGTCTTGGGCCTACGAATGACATTTTCACGCATATTCCACCTTAATTCCACATTCTTCTATTAATTAAATAATTTTTAATTATTTAGTTAATTCATTCTCTGTTGTTAATTAAATAAATTTCATTTATTTAATTATTTTAGATTCCTTCTTCTAAATTCCTCTATAATTAAATAATTTAATTATTCACTAATGAAATACACATGCCCCCTTTTAATTTAAATAAATACCCATTTATTTAAATTGTTAACCTTGTCCTAGATTAAATAAGTTCCCACTTATTTAATTTAATCCCATTGCATTACCCTTTCCTCTAAAAAAATTAAATAAATGCACACCATTTATTTAATTTAAAAAATCAATTCCCACCTCACCATTTCCTCTAATAAAAAAATATCTTTTGTCCTTTTGTGGCTGGAAACCCTAATCATTCTCAACCCTTGATCTTGCCTCTAGGGCAACTTCTAATCACAGCCCTCCATTCACATTTCCTCTTCTATAAAATCACTCTTACCCTTTCATTTCATGGGAACCACTTGCATAGGTCAACTTTGCCATTTGTGAGCTCTCCATAGCATTTGCAGACCTGCAATTTTTGAGTGCATTAGTTAGCCATAGCTTCATAGGAACAATGGAGGATTTGCACTATTAGCCTAGGGTTTCGTATTTCATGCTCTATTTGCATTGATTCTAGGTTTTTAGGGCTCCATTAGGTAGTTAGGGTTTGAAAATACTGTTTGCAGGGCTTTAGCAACATTTTTTCCTGACTTCATCTGGTGAACCTAATGTGAACGACCGTACATTCCACGAATTTTGTGTTTTTGAATTTGTAGGAACAGTGTGACGCATAAGCCAGTTCATGTGATGCAGAAGCATCTCAATGTGACACATGAGCCGTATGACGTGACACTTCCTTTGGAGTCTGCAATGCATACGACTGTGTTTAGGGTAGAAATTTTGTTATTTTCATTTTATAAACCTAACCTAGTTGATTTTACAAGATTCTAACTTGTCTCTGATGCTCTGATTGTTTTGTTAACTCTCTAGTTCATACTGGTTATCTCATTAGGGTTTTTTTAGAGCATTAGGGTTTGTTATTTCAAGGGTTTTATCTATGGTTTCTTGCTAACTTGTTTAAACATTTGGGTATATCTTGTGAATGTCTGAAAGTTCATCATCTTTCTGGCATCCAAAAGATGACCTTATAGCCCTAGAGTTTGACATTTATCTTTGGAGTATGTATTTCATTCACAAATTAAGGTTATTTATGTTGATTTGTATTTGCATAAATTATGTGACACATAAGCTGCTTTGTGTGACGCATAAGTTGCTTCGTGTGACACATAAGAGATGGCAACTGTGTGACGCATAAGCTACTTTGTGTGACGCATGTGCTGATCAATGTGATGCATGTACTGATCAGTGTGACGCATGCACTTGAATGACTTGCATAAGCATGACATTGCACCACATGTGCTTGGCTAACTCGCATACACATGATAGTGCACCACTTGTGCTAGTCTCTAAAATGTATAAGTTTGACAGTGCACCGCCTTCCCTCTCTGTGCGACGCATGCGACTGGTATAAAAATAGAAAATAGAAAATTTCTTTACATTCAGGTTTCTTTCTGTTTTAACAGTAGAAATAGGGTTTTTTGTTACTGACTTTTGGGTTTGCAGCTTGTGGCTAGATAAATCTTCCCATTTGCAAAATACATTTTGTTACTTTTGTGTGTGTGGTTTAATTTGTGGACACATTTTGCTATTTGGGTTAAAAAGAACAATATAATTTTCTGTTTGCAAACCTACACTCATTTTGGGATTAAAGTGAACCTCATTCATATCGGTTAAAAAGAACCACAACCCTTGCATTATTCACATTTCATGGGTTAAAAAGAACAACAACTCTACATTTTCACGCATTGGATTTAAAATGAACCACAAATCTTGCATTCTCTCACTCATTGGGGCTTAAAATAAACTTGCATCCTCACTCATTTAACAAGATAAAAAGGGTTACATCTTTGTTTGCCATGTTTGGTGGTTTGTGTTAGAGTTGTGGAAAGGTATATAAGAAAAACCCTCCACTTCACTTACATAAAACCACACCACACTTAAGAGAAGATAAAATCAAAGAATCCCCATGCGAGTGTGAGCAAGTTCACATGTGTATGCTCTCCCCTTGCGACTTGGTGCAAGCCTAGGGATCAAAAACATGTTAACTTGTCTTTCTTTTGTTTGAGCCTTAGAATGGGCTTGCTCTTGAGACACATCTGAAAGGAGAATTCACTTGCAACCCCAAGCGGGACTTTCATCTGGCCCGCTATATAAATTGAGGATCAGGCGAAAGCCAAGTCTAACTGGTATGAGCGCTCCCCATACAGTGCTAGATCGAAAGGAGGCATACCTTTGTGTACATTAAACTCCTAGTAGGGTTAGTTAGAGCCTTAAGTGGCTTGTTGGATGCTCATGAGGTGTCAGTCCCCTGGATATTCACTAGAACCCTTTTGTATAGTTGCCAAAAAACCCTCTATTTGTTGACGCAGAAGGGTAACCTTTGAAACCGCCTCGATTCTTGCGGTTCTTAGCCGAGATAGCAGGGACAATCCTAAGGTTTGGTGGATGAGCCTTGGGAAACCTAGAACTTGGTATGCGTGAGAAGTGAGTGTCGTGGAGAGGAGCTAGTGCTACCAAGATCCTGGAGCTATCCTCTTTGAATAAGCGTAGCTAGGGGATTCAACAAATATAGTCCTTGCCTAGTCCTAGGGTTGTGCTTATTTTCTAAGTGCTTTCAAAACTCATCAAAAATGCCAAGTGTCTTCTATGATTGATGTGTGTTCTTGCCGAATCATCACCCTCGACATTCTTTCTACACATTCATTCCATGTCATCATCATATCCTCGTCATTCAACCACATCCCTAATCCCATTATCCTTACACATCATACCAATCCATTTCATCCTAATCAAATCATTCCTAATCACCTATCTAATCATCAAATCACTCATTCCAAATCATTCTGCATTACCATAATCATAGTCATCATATCCTACTTGTCATGTCCTAATCCATTTCCATCACATTCCTCATCATTCAACCACATCCCCAATCCCATTATCCTTACACATCATCCTATCACATCCAAACAACATTGATCCTAAACATTCCTAATCACATTCATGTCATAACTCCTTCATGCCACCTCATCATAATTATACCCAAATCACTCGTAATCATTTCATCCATTTCACATCAAATCATATTCATTATTCCATTTCATCCTATCCTAATCATTTCTTATCATTCCACCTCATCCTAATTATATCCTAACCATCATAGTCATGTCTAATTCATCATGCATAACCATTACACATCATCATCCCAATCCAATCCATTTCACCCTAATCATTCTTCTAGTCATCATCTTAGTCATCATCATCAAACCCTAATCACCTCTTTCATCTAATCACTTCATCCCAATCCATCTAAGTCATCATTCCTAATCCTTTCACATAACCCTAATCCATTCTATTCATCATTCCTAATCCTTTCACATATCTTAAACATATCCAAGTCATCATCATCATTCTCCTAATCATATCCTAGCCATCTCAATCACATCAGAATCGCATCTTAACCATTCATTCCAATCCAATCAATCACATCCTAATCATTCCCCATCACAATACACCACAACTGTAGGGAAAAATTTGAATATCTACTCTCCCTATTAAATCAATTGCAACCTTGTCAAAACATTATAGACCTCACCCACTACATCTCCAATTTCATTCCACTGCATATCTAATTCCATCCCTTCACGATCAAATTCCATTGCAACATTTCATTATCATTCAGCCCTCGACATCTATACAGGTTCCCAAACATAGTCTTCCTAAGGTTGAAACATAGGGAGAAATTGTTGAAGCTTGACTGTATCACAAGTACAAATTTGGACCAAGATACCTTGACATCTTTTCACATCAATCACAACTTGGGCTTAATACTTCACAGCTAGTTTAAGTCCATCCTTACAAGTGAATTCTGAAACTCATGGGTTCACTCCAATCAATCATCTCTTCCATACCTCAAGGTCTCAACAAAACAAATTTACGCTTTGAAAGGTCATTAGTAGACGAGAGAACCCTCATGGAGCTAGACTTTTTAAGACTAATATCATCAGCCTCTATCATAGTTTAGGCCTCATCACCTTGCATCAACATCCCATAGTATCCCACAATTCCCACAATTCACAAGTCTCATTCGGTTGACACAGTTGCAAAACAAAGAGACGAGTAGATCCTTCTAGTCATCCCTCATATGCACATCATTCTAAACATTCCTTCCAACACATCATCCAATCATTTCACCTTATCATAATCACATCCTACTCATATCTTCATCATTCAACCTTCACATCCTAATCACCCTTTCTAATCACATCATTCAATCAAACTCATCCTAATCACCTCACCCCAATCCTCCTTGTCATCTAATCTTGTCATTCCTCAACATCCTAATCATCTCTTTCATCCAATCCAATTCACCCTAATCATTATCCTAATCACATCTCATTCATCCCAATCAGTCCAAATCATCATTCATCCTAGTTAAGCACTTATCAACATGGTCCTAAAATGATATGAAGACATGCATCATTCCATGACAATCTTAGACAACGAGGTTCTAGTACCCCAAGCCTATTCACAAGCTTATCCAAGTCCACCTTGGCAGCAAGACAAAGTGCCTTTACATTCCCATTCTAGCTTTGACAAGGGGAACACAAGTCTACCTCATCCATCCTATAAGTACATTCTGTCACCGCTCCTAATCATAAGTCCACACCATCTACCCTCATTATCCATCCACTATATTATCCTTCCACCCCTCCACCTATAAAGGATGTGACCCAAGGACTACAAGCAAGGAATCAAACATTACCATGTCATCCAACACATATGCTTGAACATATAAAAGAGTCCCCAAAAATCATCCCAAGTCCTTCAAACCAACCGTGTCATCCGCAACCCATCGAACCTATCCAAGAGTCATCTAGTCAAGAGCATAATCCTCAGCATGAAGAAACATGACCCCTTCATCCGCATCAAGATCAAACTACTTCCATCCAACATATCCATAGCATACATAATCCCATCCATAACACACTTGATCCCATTCTCATGATCCCCTCCATGATCAAGAATGCCATGATGATCCACTTAGCCAAATTTATGCATTCCATGGTCAAGAGCTTGCCACCTCATCCATTCATGATGAGACATGTGCCTCCCAAGCATACATAAAAGAGCAAACCAATAACTTGGATCCACATGAACATAATAAAGATCCTGATGATCCTTCCACATCCACATCTACATTTATGAATGTTCTTCCTTAGGAACACAACAACCTTTGTCCACTTCACCTTCTCCATCAAATAATGAACTCGTGTCTAGTATCCATACCACACATAGTCCCATTGTCAATCCCATGCTCCAAAACAAGGTATTTTGGAGCCTATACATGTCAAAGTACCCTCTCACTAATATGGCCTTGGATACACACCCCAAGGACAACAATCTAAAGATGTTAGTATTTCCACCATTCCTCTGAAGTCTACCACTTTCCATCACAATCCTTATCACATTCCTAAAACATACGTGGCCATTCCACCTCCATCATCCTATAAATGTCAAAAGCATGTGACCATACACTTTCCACCATCCAATTTACCTCCTCTACTTCCAACTCCTAATTTCCCTCTATTCACTTTGCCACCATTGCTTCCAACGCCTAATATCCCAATTATACATAAATTCCCTCACATTCCTAATCATGACCAACAAATGCGCACATCATCTAAACATAAAGCTTCCGCTCATTCCACCCACCACATGGGATTCAAAAATAAACATTAAGATGCCTCCCTTCATAAAGCTAAAAATCCTAAGGGTCCTAATACCTTAGGAAATCAATCCAAAAATTCAAAGCAAAATCCATTCAAAAATCCATCCAAACCCATACCTCCAAATGAAAAGTCAAAAAAACTAAAATGGTGTGGGTCCCTAAACAAAAAGCAAACAAGTCAAATGAGGCATCCACATTGCAAAAATCCCAACAATCCTCTTCCATCCATTCCATTCAAAAATCTGATTCCATACTCATATCCCACATGAAAAACAAAAATCATAAAAATACAAAGTCCATGTGGATACCAAAATGCTTAGATCATCTATCTCCTAAGCAAACATCGCCATTGCTTTCCACACCGCCATCCAATCAAAAGCTTCCATGTTTATCACAGTGTGTGCAACCATTGGTCATGATTCCTTTCACACCTCCTTCACCCCATCATTCAACTGGATTACCCTACATATCTTCCTTATCATCTCCCTATGGTCCATACTTTTGCATAAACATTTTATCCATCTTCCTTCCATAAATCCTACATAATCCACATCATAATCCACTATCATTCCCTCCATAATTAACTATCTACCCTATCCATCTCACTTTCATGCCATCACTTACCAACATCAATGAGCATAACGACAGTTGACATGGTCAATGCGACATACCTTTGGGACTATCACCTTCATGGCACTAGACACTTGAGTCCCTCTCATCCATATTCCCCTTCTCTATCAAAAGTCAAAAAAGTCAAAAAAGAAAAAAAGAAAAAAAAAGTAATGATAAACTGTTTCGTCCAATGGTGAAAACTTGGTAAATAGGCACCTTGGATAAGTACCATGATGAAAACCTGGCAAACAAGCGTCATGCGTAAGTTGATCTTCTATGTCACCTACACTTGGGGGCACATTGTCTCATCCACACTATCATTTCCTTCTTATCACATCCTATTCATTACATACACATTCCTATCATATCAAATCCACCCATCCTCCCTTCCTTTTGATCTTGATAAAGATTGGGGGCAAAATGTTGAAACATGCTTTAGATATCACTTGCCATACCTTATCCCTTCCAAACGGTCCATCCCATCATCCTATTTTCATAAGCATTGTCATGACAAATCCTAAGTGTTACACCATGAATGGGGCATATTATTCCTATGCAACATAGTCCTTGGAGATCACATTCTTGCCGTCTTATGCGTGTGTTCCTTCCATCCACTATCGCCCCCCCTTTTATCCATTCATCCAATCCCATTCATTCATCCTTGCACCTCGACTTGGTTTCTCCCTTGTCATTGGTATCTAGCACATAGGCTATCCAAATTGTCCCCCATTGACATCCCAAAACAGTCCAAAAATCCCAAAAAAATCACAACATTTCCAAAAACCAAAAAATCAAATATTCCCAAAAATCCAAACATGTCAAAATCCAAAAAAATCACAACATTCCCAAAAATAAAAAAAATCAAAACATTCCAAAAACACAAAAAAATCATAACATTATAAAAAAACCAAAAAAAGATCAAAACATTTTCAAAATACAAAAAAATCAAATAATCCTACAAAAATCCAAGCAATAAAATCATTCAATTCATGACATCATTCCAATCAACTCCATTCTTCTATCAATTCTTCCAATCATTCAATTCCTCAACCAAATCACTCACTCAACTTTCTCAATCAATCCATTCAAACATTCATAATCCAATCATCATCATACCAGTCAAATCGGTTCTTCCACTCATCCACAGTCTGCATGGTTGAACTACGTCACCTCTGAGCTTTCACGTAGGCAAGGCCATCTTCGATGAACCCCTGAGGCATTAGGTTAGTCCCTTAGGGTCTATTGAGTCAACCATCATAATAAGTCATCCTTTCGTGAAATGGACACTTTGATCAGACCAAAACAATCAATCTTTCACGAGCAAACCAATCCCAAACATCAACAGAGACAAACTATCTAATCAGTCAAACCAATCAATCGCCTTGTGATAATCATATGTCACTATCAAGCTATCCTTGTCAACTATCACATACACTATATGGAATGGGGCATCGTTGAAACCAGGATTATGTTCCTTATACGATATGTGTCATTTATCAATCATCAATCAAACCCTGGTGTTGCTCGTATGACTAACAACACTAGTGTTAATCATTCATCTCACTTACCTTAGACAGGTAGGGGCATTGTCAAAACCAGACCAGGCGTCTTATATGACATGTTTCTATCCTAAAACCAAGCTCCTTCATCCAATCCATCATCAATCAAACCCTGGTGTTGCTCATATGACCAACAACACTAGTGTCAATCAATCAATCACTTGCCTTATACAAGATGTTGCATTGTCGAAACCAGACCAGGTGTCTTATACGACATGTTTCTATCCTGAAACTAGACCTTCTTCATCCTATCACAATCAATCAAGCACATATCACTTGGTAAAAGGTCCAAATGGCTGTTGGTCTAGTCAGTCTTATTTTACTAGATTGTTGTTCAGTCTCGTTCTTATGCTTCTCAAGGTAGTCCCTAAGTGATGAAGAGAAGTGAGGATAGAGTCAGACCTTTTTCTTTGATTGTTGCTTGCGGATTGTGTTGGCAAAATGATTGGGGCAACTTGGTGCCTTGCATGTGATCGGGATTCCATTGGGTGTGAATCAAAGACATCCTATGCATTGGAAAGAGCAAATGCTTCCTTGCATAAGGACTTGCACACCTCACAGTTATCTCATCGCATGTTCCGACAAGGTACCATAGTCACTAGTCTGAGTCAATCATTCCTTGTTTGTTTTGTACCTGTTTCACAAGGGACTGCACTGTGCACCTTGGCCTTTGACATGCCATGGTGATTGTCGTCCCTTGACACAATAAGCACTATGATGATAAGTAGTAACTACATAAAAGAAGCTCACAATATATCATGACAAAGTCAGGATCCATTCTTCTAAGCCGATCTTCATCCTTCGCACATTCTTCATCTCCACTTCTTCAGATATTCCACCATCCTACTATGACACCCAAAAAAAAACTGCCTTTTATGGCCGTTTTCTCACTTCTAGACCACTTTGCGGCACTCCGCACAACTTTTCAAAAAAATTTCCAAATTTTTTGAAAATCTTTTTTTAGAAAATTTGAAAAATTTCTTGAGGGGGCATAAGACCATCACGCTTCACCTGGAATACACTGGGGCACGTTCAGAGCACATCTCTTAATTTTTTCTTTGATATAACACCGGACTCAACTTTATATCAAAGAGGGGAAAAATGTAGACACTTAAAAATGTCCTGGGCTTGCAAATGACATTTTCACGCATATTCCACCTTAATTCCACATTCTTCTAGTAATTAAATAATTTTTAATTATTTAGTTAATTCATTCTCTCTTGCGCTTGTTAATTAAATAAATTTCATTTATTTAATTATTTTAGCTGCCTTCTTCTAAATTCCTCTATAATTAAATAATTTAATTATTATGTAATTATTCACTAATCAAATACACATACCCCATTTTAATTTAAATAAATTAAATAAATGCACACCATTTATTTAATTTAAAAAATCAATTCCCACCTCATCATTTCCTCTAATAAAAAAATATATTTTGTCCTTTTGTGGCTAGAAACCCTAACCATTCTCAGCCCTTGATCTTGCCTCCAGGGCAACTTCTAATCACAACCCTCCATTCACATTTCCTCTTCTATAAAATCACTCTTACCCTTTCATTTTCATGGGAACCACTTGCATAAGTCAACTTTGTCATTTGTGAGCTCTCCATAGCATTTGCAGACCTACAATTTCTGAGTGCATTAGTTAGCCATAACTTCATAGGAACAATGGAGGATTTGCACTATTAGCCTAGGGTTTCATATTTCATGCTCTATTTTCATTGTTTCTAGGTCTTTAGGGCTCCATTGGGTAGTTAGGGTTTGAAAATATTGTTTCCAGGGCTTTAGCATCATTTTTACCTGACTTCACAGTTTTAAAAAAAATGTGGATGATGCTATGTTAGGTCTAGGTTTCATCTAGACCATAGATATTGACCGTGCATTAATCCAAGATACTCTAGGCTTTGGGTCCCTTTTATAATTCAGGAAGTTGGTGAAGATGATCAAGCACGATGGTATAAGGAAAAGTGGGGTATTGAATTCTTAAAGGCCATTACTCTCCTGTTACAAAGGTTGACTAGTCATTCATGATAGAGGCTTCGGGTTCAGAGTCAGAGGATGGAAGGGATGAAGATGACGACGTGGATGGTGATCCCATTGCCCCTCAGGTATAATATTTTTGGTGTTGTTGATACCTGCTTAAAAAATTATAAATTTTAGCTATATATAGCATTTTGGATGGTGGTTGGAGGTTTTTTGGCATAGTTTGGGGTTTTTCCAATGTAGTCTTGTTCTAGGGAGGTGGCTCGAATCCAGTATTTTGAATGATTAGCTTAAAATGTATATAGATTTTCAATGTAAATGCAAAAATAAATTTTCATACTATTTTGGAAAGATTATGTTAACTATAAAAGGCCCTCCTATGGAGCAGCCATAATGGAAATATAACAAGATTTTTATAATCTTCTCTTTATGGGTATGGCTCCCTGAAGCCAATTTCAATGATTAAAAAAAGAATGGTTTATGATTTAGATTTATTTCTTTCCTACTTTTTAGAAGCTTGAAGTGTTTTTCTTTAAATGCAATGATTTTTGGGATAAATTAATTTTATTATTCTAATTCCTATAATTCCTAAAATTTGGGTATTTTGTAACCTTATAAATAATTGCTTGAAGCACATGAATTCTTAATGATAGTTGATGACATGCTTATGATGGTAAAATTATTCGTTGAACTCTTATTCTTGTTATGTATTCAATTTGTTTGTGGTTTCATAAGTTAATTTGAAAATGAATATTGGTCTAGCATCACTTCCTTTACCTTGGGGAGCCAATATTGATTCTTTCATTTTGTAGGATACCATGATTTTACATATGGTTTGAGGAAAGGTTTTTCACAGTTTCATGGTGATGGTAGTTAGGATCTAGATGAGTATATTTTAGCCTTCACTACAATGCATAGTATTTTGGGAGTGACAGAAGAAGATGTTACAGTCTAAATTTTTGTTGTTACATTGGTTGGAGGTGAAGTGGAATGGCTTCCCTATCTTGCCTCATGTTCAATCACTAGTTGAAACACCATGCTCAATTTTTTTTATCATGATTCAAACTAATCAAGGATGGTCATATATTATTTTTTCAACTATTAAATGCAAAGAGAGCCAATGAGATAGTTTGTCACATTATTTGATTGCCTTGTCTATAGAATTAGAACTACTTTGAAACCTTGTCTAGAGATCCTCTCGATTTTCTTTATTAACACACTCCCACTAGAGATTACCTTCTTGATCAAATATAGTTGAACTAATAAACTAGAAGAATCCCATGAACATGTGATTAAATTAGAAGATAACACGATTACAATTGGAATGATAAGGAAAGACTCAATTAGGCTCATTATCCAAAATTTAGTTGATCCTCTCTTACAAAAGGTGGCAAGTCATGTCACAAACATGAAGATAGATTCAACAAAATGTTCCATTTCAGAAGTATCAAGGACATCCTCACATAAATATTGGTCCTTCTAATGGAAATAATAAACTTAAGCTTACCTCCTCCACTTGTAAGGCCTATTTAGAGGAACCCTTAGAAAATAATATGAATTATTTTTATACTTTTTAATGAAATAGAAGAGCATAATTCCAAGAACTATTTGAAGATGAAATATATGTTGTAACTCGCGACTTTTTTGGGTCAAATCATTAAAGGGTTTTGTGTAACCTTAAATATCTTCAAAATGAGCTCAATTATAACTTTGTGATAGAATATTTTCAATATGATTCATTTTGATAAAGAAGTGAATAATTTGAATAGACAAAATGCTTAATGACTACATGTGTTTGTGGAGTCAAAAAGATCAAAAAGAGCATGGAGAAGGAAAGAGGAAAATACATGAAGAGAATTCATGGAAAGATCCATTAATAAAGGTATATTCACAAAAATTTCACTAGTTTCCCTTATAAAACGGAGTTGGATATTTTGCCTATCTCACAATCTTTGCTTAAGTACTTTGAAAAAGAAGAAGGATTATTCACCAATGAAGAACTTACTCTTATATTAGATGAAAAAGGAATTGCACAAATATGTCACATGTTTTCTAAGTGAAAGTTCAAAGTTGTGTCCTACTTTAAGCTAACTCATTAGCACAACTAAATTTAAGCATTTCCAACTAAAAGCCAATTTTGGTCAAAAATATGTTCTAGATAGATTCATTCTAGCTAAATTAGATCTGAGCCGCAACTTTTCTAGCTAGAAGTGTCCACTAGATACATATGTAGCATCAATTTGGTGCCAATTTATAAAAATAAAATTACTTTAAAAACTTAATGTTCTCACAACTCCTATTCATGTAAATAATATTTAAAAAATCTAAAAAATATCCTTTTATAGGTCTATATGTGTTGCTTTCAAAAATATAATTTTTTTAATATTTTAATTAATGTTTATATATTCTTTTTATTTTTACTAAAAATAGGTTATCAACACCAAAATATAAGGCTGATTTTCTTTTCAAGAAAAAAACACTAAAGTTTATTAAACTTTTTAAAAAAATATAGAGAGATTTCGTATCAAGACAATATAATCATTTTCTATCTTAGATAAATAGTTAAGACAATTAGTGGAGGGCCCTCAAAATATTGTTTTCAGAGACTTTCAAGATCTATTTAAAAAAAATATATTTATCAAAATGAGAAAGAAATTAATCCATACACTAAAGTTTCGAGTTATAAATACGAAAAACTAAATTGAATAAATAAATTGAAAAAATAAAATAAAATTTACTATAAAAAGTGGAGGCCCCTCAACCTCATTTTTAAGCATCAACAACTAAATTATAATCTCAATTTTACAAAAAAATATATTCAAATTGTAGCGTCGAAAATTGCATACCCTTGCAATTTCACACTACATTTTGTCACCACTTTGGTGCTTGCATCTCCTTTGTGTGGTCTAGGCCTATTTTTGTTTCATTTTAGTCCTTTCTATTTAATTTCATAAAATTTTGTTTTAATGCCTTGTGATTCTCTTAGCCCAGAGGTGTTTTCATGTAACCAAGTGATAGATTCACTCAGACTCTAGTGCTTATCATAGACATCTACATGTTTTGTTGGCATTCTGCGAACGTGAAATAGTCAATGAACTATTTTTGGGACACTTTGAATATCTCTTGCAGTTGATGAGATTCTTCTAATGTCTCTCGAACTTCAAATGACTTTTTCCCTCTTTGCATATCAATCTTCTTCCCTCCTAATCTCAATTTTTGAACAATCTTTTGCTCATTCACTCCCTTTGGCTCTCTCTTGGATTTTTGATTTAGTATTGATTGAACCATACACTCCTGTGTTCTCCTATCATGGGTAGTTATTGAAGGATTTCATGCTCTCATAAGTTGCAACATTGTCTTTATTAGTTCTATGAGGTTTTTCTTGGCGATTTGACCATTGTGAAGGCTCTCTTTTTGAGGTTAGAAGCTATTGATAACCAAATTTATTGTCCTCAAGGAGCTATGGCCTCTTCCACCATTATTTGGGCTAGTAACATTGTTTCTACTTGATAAATCTTGTTTTATGTTAAAATATTTTTACATAGTTTAGTTTATGTGCTTTGTAAGTTTTGGTGTAGACCACCATCCCTTTTCTTTGTGCATATGCTTGTGTATTCTTATTCATAGACCAAGGAAGGTGCTTCTATTTTTGTTTCATTGTCACTACTGTTTATTTCTTAGATACACTTAAGGAATAGGAGCACACACTTCTTTTCAAATTTCTATATATCCTTGCTGCTTGTGGAGGTCAAAAGACCAAAACAGGGGCTTGACTTAGGAAAGCTCCTTTGCAGCCCAATAATTTTTTCCTTATTTTTAGCAGTAGGTAACTTGAGAAGAAAGATCCAAATGCACGAAGGTATTTTAGAATTTTATTCCCTTCTTTCATTAATAATTTGTTTTGTTGGATCTTAGTAGAATATTTCACCTCATTCTCATCTCTGTTAGTCCCCTGGTGCTTTCATTTTGCTTCTTTTGTTTAGTGTTTTAGATTGGTAAGTTTCATTTGCTAAAGATTTGTGTTTTTTGTACGGATTGAACTCCAATGCTTGGCATAGATGCCCCTGCGGCACGCTGTCATTTGGCACATTGAGCTTCATTCTTTGGTGTCAGGTTCCTCTGTAACCTCTCTTGTCATTTATGTACTTGAAATCTTTTAATTCTATCTTTTGTAGCATGCTTCCAACATTATGTTAGTCTCTTTTTCCTTTGAAGCAATTGGTTAATTCATTTCTGGTCATCCCTTAGCACAAAGTGGTTCTATTGACATAGGTTTATCTAAAACATTAGATAACAAAAACTAGACAACACCCTAATATAGCAGTAGAGAAGAATTCCCTTGGTCGATACGTTTGATCAAGGTGTAATTTTTCCTCCACTACATTTTGGTGAACCCACCATATAAAAAATTTCAAACATTATCTCAAGCTTTCTCTCAAACATTTAAAACAAAATAAAATCTTCTTTCATTACATTATACTGTGTGTTGTAAAGCTAAAAAACTCTGTTTATGAGATTTACAACCCATTCCTCTAATTCACAATATATTCTTCGAAGAAGTTTATGCCATCTCTCTATAATGGTTCAATCTGGTGCCCTTAAAACTCCAATTCATTAAGCCCCAGATTTTGTAAACCTGTCTTCTAAACAAGCTAGTACAACTATTTCTTCTCCTTCTTCTAGAAATGTTACAATAACTACTTTCCATGATGTGGAAGTAACTTTCGATCATGAGGTAGCCTCTGGTTATGTCCCACTGAAGAAAATTCACGAGTTAGATTGCCAATTGGATGATTTCTAGAATTTTCTACATCACAAGGACTTACCTAGTTCTTCTATCCCTTTGGTCTATGAAATTCACGTTATGTTAACTAGTCATCATAAAGGTCTTGATTTCCAATTTGGCATCACCCAAATAGTGCACAGTGATACACCACCATTGGTGAGCTACACCGCGAAACCCCACGAATCTCACTCGAACATAATAGACCATCATTTTTTGTTCCTCTTCCTAATTTAGGAATTTATATTTTTACATCTTCACAAATGGGTACGGGTGCTCCACAGCATGGTAGCACAAATACTAGTTTGTCTGGAGGTGTTGTGAACCCCATTAATCAACATGGGTTTGTTTCCCCCTCCAGGCCCTTACAATTTACTTTACCTATCGGTGCCCTCGGAGCTTCTCAACAATTGTCCCTACCCCTTACTTTCGCTCCTCTTACTGTGCCCACTCATACTATCAATCCTATCATCAATCAACTCCTTGAAAATGTTGGTTCCATTCAACACCATCTTTCCTCGCTTTCCACATCATCAATAGCTTGCCTCACTTTCCACATCATCTACATAGCCTCTTGTTCCTGCTTATTGTAGGTGTATAGCTTACTTTCACTTGTTATTCTTGCTACTCCCTTTCCCCAGAGCTTCGAGGCACCTAGGTTTGAAAAGTATTCTGGAAAAGGAGACCCTCAGACACATGTATCTACCTTCACTGCTTTGTACAGTGATTTCATTTTTTAGGATGCTCTACTCGTAAAGCTATTCCCATGGTCCTTAACGGACACTGTGTTGGACTAGTTTTGTTCACTTCCTAACCGTTCTATTATTTCTTTTGATTAGTTAGTAAATCATTTCTTACAACATTTTTAGGTTAACATTGGACCACAAGTCACGTTTACTGACCTCATCCACTGTTGGCAGGGAAGTAATGAAAAAGTAACTAATTCTATTTGTCGTTATCAATCTCTCTTCTCACAAATCCCATATGCTCTACCAGACTCTGATGTGCAACAAGTTTTTATCAGAAACTTGTAGCCACAGATCAAGGATAAGATCATGTTGATGAAGATTCCATCATTCACACACTTATACACAACACTTTGTGACTATTAGCAGTCGGTTAGCTAGTTTGAGGTATCTACATCACTGGCTCGTGCTAGTCAATCCGATGCTTCTTCTTCCTTTACAAATTATTAAAAGAATAAAAACTTCTTTAAGAATAATGCTTCTACGGTTGTCAATAATGTAGTGGCTACAACACCCTCACATGTTGTTTTAGCCCTTTCTACTCCTAAAATGTTAAACAATCGTAAGTTCACTTCTTTGACGAAGTCTCTCTATTCAATTTTACAATAGCTCCTAAACAATAATTTAGTGCAGCTGCCTCCTATTTGTCCTCTCGATACCCATAAGCCTCTGCCACCTTCATATGACTCAAAGGCCTTTTGTCAGTTCCATAGAGTCCCTGGACATGATACTCAATGATGTCTGCATCTGAAGCACATTGTGCAAGACCTCATCAACCAAAATGTCATCCAGACCTGTCTGGTCTGAATGACAAAGGAAATAAATTAGTTGCTTTGCCTAACTAGCATTTACAAATCTACACAAATCCCTTGCCACATCATTCTTCCAAATTTTTTGACCTTGCTTCACCATTTATGGCATTAGATACAACTCTTGACATTTCCTCTTCTTCTTCCTTTACCCAAATGGTAGGTATGGTGGATGTTTGCTCCCACCCTGCTCAAGAGTGAACTGTTCCTGAACCTACTCTTCCGTGGATGTCCCTATTGATATATGAGGGTCCTCTTTACATTTTTGTTGAGGTAAATGGGAAGCCTATAAAGGTTATCCTAATTGAGGCCACTTGCCTAGTAAATGTAATTACAGAGGAATTCCTGTATATCCATGAACTGTATTAAATGTCTATGAGTAATAAGAGGTCTATATACAGTATCACGATGGGATGTCTCGCCCCACCCTCGATTTGATCACCCTTACCATCTAGGTGGGACCCAAAACCCTAGATGTGCCTCTCTCAATTATTCCTACCTTAGATTGCTTTCGTTTGAATCTAGGCCATCCATGGCTCACTGCAATGAGAATAATTCCCTCGGTAGTTCATAAGTGCCTAAATTTTCCTCATGATGACATTGTACATACAATATGCCACAACAGATTTAAGCCTCTTTCCATGCGGGGTAACTTTTCCTTGGACTACTTCTATCCGGCTCCAATTAAGCCTCTCCATCCACGCAATGACTTCTTGTTCTTTTCATACTAGAAGTTCAAGGCCGCTCAAATTTTGTACAGTTGTTTATTGTCCCTTCCTCTTTGTCTCCCATGGTTGGTTCTCCCTTAGTCACCTTGCCTTTGGAGGCTACTCTAGTTCCTTCCCCTACTTCCCAAGACGTTAAATGAAAGCAACCTATGCAAAGTGCACCACCCCGCCCCTGCGCTCCTGGTGTGTACTTGGAGGTCCCACCTCTGGTCTCTTATTCGAGACCTAGAGGTCCACCACCAGTACAACCTTCTACATCACATGTTCATGTGATTTCTCAACCTTCAATGGTTGCTCCAATTCCTCCTGCCACTTCGATGGCCTAGGGAAAACAACCCATGTTAAGGAATCCTATCCCTCCCCCTATGAACCCTTGACCTTTTGTGGCTACTCCTATTCCTCTTGTCCCTTCTGTGGCACGAGGAAAGTAGCCCATGTCGCAGGATCCCCCTCCCCCATAGTTTCCTATCCTTTGGTGTCTCCTTTCATTCCTATTCCTATCCTTGAGGAAGAGGGTGAAAAGGAGCCCGTGTTGGGAGACCCCCTGAATCCTTTAGCAAAGGCCTTGGCTCACACATGATGCAACCAACTTGCGAGAGATTGCAAGAATCACCAACATGCTATAGCTAGAGAGTGTGCTACTGATGTGTAGCCTTTTCTTGATTGTCCTCCTCCCATGCAACTGCCTCTAGACCTCACCCCTCTTTCAAAGCCTTAGCCTTCTATTTCTCAGCATATCTCTCTCCCGTCCCTGACTCCATCCTCTCTTCCATTGGATGAAGATGAAAGTCACCCCAAAAGAGTACAAGTAGTCTTGGCTCCTTCTATCGAGAGTCATATCCTTCCCTCCATCCCTGACATGCCACCCTTCTCTGAACCCTTGGACATTCTAAATGTCAATGTCACCTCTAGTGCTACTCTGTCTTCTCTTATGTCATTCCAATGTACTCATCATGCAATTGATATAGACATTCTGCATCCCCCGCCAAAGCATAAACCTGAACATTATCCCACCCCCCATTTTGCAATCCAAAGTGCATGTCGTTGTCTCCACCACCTCTAAGCCCTTCTACATCACTTCTTCCACCTGTGGAGGATTTTCCTCCACCCATGACTCACAGTGCTCGCATTTCTGCAGACAAGACTGTTGAGCCACATTTGGTTCAGTATTCAGATTCTGATTCAAATGATTCCTCCCCTATGGAGTGAATATTTGAGTCTATTACATATATCCCTTCATTGTCTACGATTTTCACTCAATCATTGACAAATGGCTTGACTAGTGCTTAGGAGGCTCTCGCTTCGGCTTATGATCCTATGCACTTAGTTCTTGGGGAGTCTTCTAGTACCACTCTTAATGCGGTCCCTTTATCAGCTCTTCCACCATCCCCCTATGATAATGAATATTGGTAGATGGATGAACTGATGATGCTTGACCCATAAGGGTTGTACCTTTGTACCATGTTTTTTTAATGTGTTTTCCTGATTGTGCATCATGTTTCCCGTGCAAATGTATTTTGTATGTTTATTAATTCTTCCTAGAGGACCCACGATGCCCTTGTAGACATGTGGATATAGGAGGAACAAAAATGTTGTGTCATTCTTCTATTTGTTTCTATATTCCTCTAAATTTATTGTACACTTGTTGTTTTTGACATTTTAGAGACAATGCAAAGCGTTGGAAGATTTAGCTTCCTTCCATGTTGACCCAAAATTTTTATTTTTCTTTTGTTTCCTTGTGATCTTCTTTCTTTGTGCTCATAGTTATACGTGCTTAGGGAATGATGATGATTCTATGAATTGTCCCTTAATGATTCCCTTCCCAAATGCATACAGACCCCAATGCACATAGATCTCTTTGTGTAATTTTAGTGATGTTGCTTGTTGTATGTGACATGTGTTTGTGTTGCTCAATGTTATATCATGCTTACACAAGCCTTTGTGTATCATGCCTGCAGCATCACTTTCATTGCCTCTCCTTTGGGGGAATTTTTCTTTTTGATGTAGCTTTTGGAACATATCTTCCCATATAGATATGCTTCCTAAAAGATCTCTTCCCATTTTCTACCTTAAAATCAGTTGCATACCAATTCTTTATGCAATTATTTTAAGGTGGGGGCATACTTTCATGCTTTACACTATTGCACACACCACATTTATGGTACACTCATTGCAACATTTTCTCTTGGCAACATTTGTAGCTTGTGGTCCTAAGTAGACACACTTGCTTGGCCTAACCACACTTTTCAGCTACTCTTTTGGCACTCTTTGTGAGTCACCTAACAACGTAGTTTGTTAGTCCTAGTGGCCCACAAGAGTTTTGTATGGTTCCTAGCTCTTGTAGTGCGCTAGCCCTAGAACCATACTTGGCATCGTTCTAGCTTTAGTAGTGTGCTAGAAGAGCCCCTTTTTGCATTATGTTCTTTTGCTTTCACGTGTGTAGAATGTGTATTAGATCATATTATTTTCTAACCTTAATGTTTTGTAAAATTATATCCAATCTAATCCTCTTAGTATATATTTTATATATATGTGGATCTGACATTGCCTCTTGTGCAGGTTTTATTGTCTAAAACTGACATGTTCTCAGCTTGGGGGCTTCATCCCTCTACTAAAAGAATTTTTTGTGGCCTCTACAATATCCTTTTAAGGTAGTATTTGTGATGATATTTCCTTTTCTACTTTAGCATGCATATTCACATAGTCTCATAATCCTACTGAAGTGGGGGCTAAATGTAGCATCAAAAATTGCATACCCTTGCAATTTCACACTACGTTTTGTCACCACTTTGGTGCTTGCATCTCCTTTGTCTGTCCTAGGCCTATTTGCAGGTGAGTGTGAGTACATGATCCATTATTCTCTCCTCTCCTTTTCTATGCTCCACTTCTTCTATTTGCAAGGGTGATAATGAACTATTCACCCTCCCTAATCCTCTATTTATAACTTTCCGAAACCCTAATTTTCCCCTTTTGTCCTAATATCTCACTCATTTCCTCCGCATTTATCCATTTTCCCTGTTTTTCCCATTCTTCTTCCACTACGCTTCTCTTCCCCTTCCCTTGCCTACTCTCATGTACATTCCATCTTTCAAGAGCCCAGTCGTGCTCTTTTTGGATCGCTTGCCCTGTCGAGGGGGCATCATCCTGTCACGACATTTCTTCCTTCAACCAGGGCATCATCATCTCCAATCTTACCATCTTATTCTATCCAATAAAGTGCTATGTTTTATCATTCTTTGAGATGATGCTACTTCACAACACCATCTAAAAAAGGGGCAAAATGTAAACACCTAAAATCATCCGCTCACCACTCACCCCTAATTAGGACATCCATCCAACATTTCCCCTGTAATTAATTGATGAAAGACATGCTTATTTAATTAATTGCTTACCTTTCTCTATTTATTAATTAAATAATATTTAATTAATAAATTCACTTTTCATCGATGTTTTAATAAATTTTGTTATATAAAAAAATTTGGAATGGCGTCGCTACCAAAAATTTCAAAATTGCCAAATTCGGGGGTTGTTACAGATGGCGAAGCTAGGGTTCTGGGATCTGAAGCTGGCTTGTTGGGCAAAGGAAATTTTTTTGCTACAGATTCATTGGTCACTGGCAAACTTTGGGCAACACATGATGATGTTTGATGGAACATGGCAAATAATGGCGTACGGGTCTACGGGATTGGTTTATGCATACACAACTTACCCCCTAGATCCTCCTTGTCACCACCCCTTGGTGATAAACCCACAAAAACCACTTTTGTGGATGTGGCAAAGTGCATGCCGGGCAATGCTGAGCGCTCGAAGAATGATTCCAAGTACGGTACCCCTACGGGAAACCCTAAATCTGGTTCTGTGTTGCATGGGATCACACCGAAGGCAAGACCTTTAGATATAATCAACAGGAGGTCAGGTCATTGTTTGGACAAACCACTGGAGTTGAATTTTGATTCCATTTTGTTGAAAGAACTATGTGCTTGAATGAGGAATTTTGTTTTAGAATGGGTTAATTGGTAGTTTTAGTCAAATTTGGCCCAGCCTTCCTGCAATGCATGAATGGATTTTAAAAATCTTGGGGTCCTCTAATGGAAAAGAATCTAGAAATTTATCCTAGTGCAAAAGGGTTTTTTATAGTGGTCTTTGACAACAAGCAAGACAAAAATGTCATCCTCAATCAAACATGGATATGGGGTGAAAGTATTCTGCTCCTAAAATCATGGCATCCAAACTTTGATCTGGCCATAGAATCATTTGATATCATGTCGATCTGGGTTTGCCTACCAAACCTTCCCCTTCACTACTAGTTTGAATCCAGTTTTGCAGCTATTGGTAAAACTCTTGGTAATTTTATATGCACAGATGCGAACTCAAGTGATTTTATTCTCACAACCTCTGCCAGGATTCTGGTTGAGTTGGACACCCCCAAAGCTCTCCCTATTGAAATCTTCCTAAATGCGAACGGTAACAGTTGGTTGCAATCACTGGACTACGAAGATTTATTATTTAGGTGTAGAAGATGTTATAAAATTAGTCACATTGCAGCAACATGCCCAACTATGAAATCTCAAGCAAAATGGGAAGCCCCATGGTGGAAAGATACCTCACCCAAGCACTATTCAGTTTTGATCCCATCCAAGAATTGTGATTCTCCAAAGGAAGATTTTTGTAGCAAAAGCATGGGGAAGATTGGAAAGCACTCTCTACCTCCTGTGAATGATTCTTGTCGGTCTGATTATGCTGTTGGCAGAAATGCTACCACTCAAAACCCCTCCCCCAGGGACGTTTCTGCTTCACTGATCAAACAATGCACAAATTCTATTGCTAGGGATGAGGGTTTTCAAACCACAGAGGCCTCTACTGATGGGGATGATGCAAATGAATGGCAAACAATAAGAAAAAAGAAGCAAAATAGCAAATAAAAGAGGGATGGAGGCTCAGAATTTAGCTTTTGTCTCACTCCAAATCTGGTTCTGAGGAACAAAAGGCTGGGGGACCTTGATCGACTTAGAACCCAAAAAAAGGAGAAAGTTATCCTTAAGTTAATGGAGATCAGGAATAAATTGTGTGCCCAAGTCAAAACTGAGGACAGTAGTGCACAACTATAATTGCAGTGTGTTTTTTGTTATCTTGCTTCTTTGGCAGAGTCAGTTTCTATTTTCAGCATCATCATTAAGTAGGTAGCTTGTTGTAGGGTCTATATGTCCATGGCTAGAGAATTTAGATGTAATCTTGTGGCCATGGGGATGAGATCCCTCTTTTGTGATCTCACCTGGTGCAGGCCAGGTTAAATTTTCCTGCATTAATATAAAACTCACCTCTTACAAAGCAAAAAAAATTCACTTTTCATCGTCCATAATTAATTGAATAGTATGGACTATTTATTCAATTAATTAACCTTTTTCCCATAGTCCAACCTTAGGTGAATAAATAGAAATATTTATGCACCTAAGTTCATCTCCCATTTCAAAAGAAAATTAAGTAAATTTTCTTATTTATTTAATATGGTATTTTGTGCACTTTTCATTAAAAGGCTAAATCATATCTAGTACCATCACTAATCACTAGCACATACATAAGCATGATTAATTAAGGCTTTATTTGGTCAAGTCTTCATATGAATACACTTGTCAATCAACAAGTACTTAAGGGGTACTTGGAAGCATGGAGAAGATTTGGACTACCTTCCAAAAAGTTACTTTTTCATCTCCACCATCCAACCTTTCCAAAGCATGATCTCCACCCTTTATTCTCCTTGAATCAAGGGCCCTTTGACCACCTCTCATTTCATTCCACTTGGAGGCTTCCCATGCCTCCAATCCTCTCAAGCAATGAGAGCCCTTGACCTTCCAAAATGATCCTAGCCCTCCATCCTCCATTCTCACATCATATAAATAGAACCTCTTAGAGGCCATTTGAAGACAATTCTTGAAAGCAAGGTTATGCTACTATTTTGAGTGCTCAAATATTCCAACTCTCCCCAATATCATCCTTGAACACATCCACCAAATCACTTGGTGCATCAAGGAGGATTTTGTGATAACTAAGGTATATGGTTTTCATTATGTTTTAGTCTTCTTAGTCTAATCTTGAAGTAGTTTTATGCTAATGAATGGAGTAGATTAGTATGTTAAATTTAATCATTTTTGTCATTCATTTACATATGTTCACACCATTTGCCTAGAAAACACACATTCATTGAGACCACATCTACCGAGCCTATCAAAGAGTCTCCTAGTACCATCCTTTTCCAAAATCAAACATTATCATGCAAATCAATGCCCATCAAGCCTATCAAAGTTCCTCTTATCCCAAGCTCAATTTAAAACCCATCATGCAACCATGTTGTTGACCATCCAAAGCATATCACAATTATCCAAGAACCACCTATCCTATCATCCAAACTATTAGATCTATGTTAAGAACAAAATCCAAAGAAAGATCAAACGTGCACCCAACCAAATCAAGCTTAAATCATCCCAAATCATCCTATGCATGATCAAGATCAAACTATCCAAGCTACTCATATTTATGTTCAACAAGCTATCTATGATCAAGAGTGCCAAGTCGATCCCCCCATCCAACTTTACCCCATCTGTGAGCCAAAAATCCAAACTAATCTTATCCATTATCTAATCGATCCTATCAACTCTCCAATGACATCTATTTCCCATGATGAGACACTTGGTCCCCATGAGCACATAGACAATCAATTAAATGAGATTGATAATATCAAACATATCAATGAGCAAGATACCATTGGGCACAACAAGCATAACTAATGATCAAGGCATGACAAGTGCACACAATGAGAAAGCATACACATCCTATCAACTAGGATCAACCACCTTCATCAAGTTAGGCTTTCTCATGGATGAGACAATAGCAAGTTCTAATGGTTCTTGGCAACGCACCAATGGCCTACCATCATGCTTGGAAAACAATAATTATCCTATTGCAAGCAAGATATGTAAAAGAAGCATGAACTATCAAGGAAAAGGATTAAGCCTTTGTCAACAAAGCATCCTAGAGCCTATCCCAATCTACATCAATGATGGTCAAGGACTTGGATATCAATCATCTAAACAATCTAATGGTGTTAGTGATACTTCAACAATCACTAAGGTAACTTTATCCAGTGAAATCATTGAGGTATGGACCATTCATAGCCCCTACAACAAGCTTGTTGTTATTAATCATTCCACCTCCACTATCCATACCATCAATCTTTGTCCTACACATCCTAAACTTGTCAATTAGGACCAATACAATTGTAAAGCATACAAAGCAAAGGATCAAAATCAAGCATCAAAGTCAAATGAGTCCAAAAATCAAGGAGGACAAATAAAAGCAATATGGGTCCCAAAGCAAATTGAAAGAATCAAATCAAGCAAAGTAAAATATACAAATCAAGCAATCACTCAAAACGTGGAGCCACATCGAAAGATGCACCTTGCATATAATATGTGTCCACCACCTTCAAGATTATTATCACTTCCAACACATAAGGTGTATAAGAATGTTGGTCATAATCACCATCCTAATCCAAAATACAAAATCTATAATCCACCATTCCAAGTATGGCAAGTCAAAAATCGTCTAACCTAATCTAAATCGCCAATCTATCCACCTAAATCCTACAAACCACAATAACCTAATTCCACATCCAACGTCCCCCATCTAAATACAAAATCATGTCTCAAATCCAAAAACCCAAAAGGCTAAATCTATTGCTTTATGGCAACAATGCTTTATCATAAGGGCTATGATGGTACTCTATCAAGATGTAAACATTAAGATAAGTCCAACTCTGTTATCAATGAAGATCACAACAACGTCAATGGAGTGTACATGAGTTATTTGATCTTGACAAAGTAATTACTCCAGACAGGTCAGTACTGGCATGTTATGACATGAGAATTTACATCAACTATATTAGACAGACAAGGACATGCAAAGACCCTTAGAATATCAAGCTATCAATGCCATCCAATTAGCAAAGCATAAACTCAAAAATTTAGAAAACCAAACAAATCTAAAAAAATAAAAAATAATTAGAAAAATAAAAAACATCAAAAATCAAAAGAGTAAAGAGAATCATTCATCCAATGGTGAAAACTATTTCATAGAGCCTTAGATAAGTACAATGATGAAAACCCATTCATGGGTGTCTTTTTTAAATTGATTGTCTATGTACTTTGCACTTAGGGGCAAGTTGTCTCATCTATCCCATTCTCCCCCCATCATATCATCCTAATCCATCATATCCACATATTCGTGCCATCATTATCATCTGTCCTCCCTACTTGCCTTTAATCTTTATAAGGATTGAGGCACGATCTTGAAACATGCTTTGGTAATCTCTTGACATAGCAAATCCTTCTACAACAATTCCTCCAAACATATTGTTATAGCTTATGCAATACACTATATCCCTTTAGTCCAACATCCAAGGAGAGACATTTACAGAGTGGAACATGTTATTCCTTTGTGACATAGTCTTTGGAGATCCTCCATCCATCAAATTCGTAAACCCATCATCCTAAATCAACTTATCTCCCATCATTTTTTAAGACTTGGTGTTCCCTCGTCACTAGTTATCATATGGAGAAAACTAATCCCATCCAACAACAAAAATAAAAAGATTACCTAAAATCAAATCCAAATCCAACCTTGATCCTTAAAGCAATCTATCCAAACGCAAGCAATCCAAATCCATCACACTATCTAGAATAGCATTCTATCAATGCAATCCAAATCAACCCCAAACAAAAACAAAGCCATAAACCTTGTCTTTAGTCTTGCTCATCTCTAAACAAATCATCATGGCTTTTGGGATATATTGTTCCCTTAATTGCCTTCCTTGCATATATTGTTGCTTGGAGGTACAACAAAGTCAATTATCAGGATATATCGTTCCCAATCTACGAATCATCATCATTATCAAAATCAAGTTCTTATCTTGACTATTGGCAAAATCTTGTTTTCTATTTTTGCATCTATGCTTGTGTATGCTACTTAATGGATTTATCTTTTTTTTATTGTATTTGTATACGTTCTTGCAGCATACCATGACAACAACATCATGGTCTTTCATATCATGGTGTCAAATGTCATCTACTTGCAAGTGCAACTTTATCTTTTTGGGTCAATCCTTTACGCATATAACATATTGTCATCACGGTCCATCATATCATGATGCATAACACCTATGCTATAACAAACACTAGGTTGCTCAAAATTGTTGGCATCTTGTGCAAGATTCATAGCATGTACCTTAACAATCCCAACTCTTCACACCCCGTACCCTTCACACCCCATCATATCCATTCCACGTAGCCTTTCATCATCAAACATATCCTTTCATCATTTGCATTCTTAAAAACAAAACAAAAAATCATTTCACCCTTCATCGCGTATCAACAACCATCCATCTATAATTCTCTATTCACACATTATTAACATTCATCATTCATCTTTAATGTTCATACCTTTGTCTTCTATTCCTCCACTAATATTTTAATCCTTAAACATCCATCATTTGAAGAACTCCATCTATGATCACCAATCCTTTCATTTATCAGTAACATCCAAATCTATTCAAAGCCATCTTTCATCCATTTCAAGAGTACAGTTGTGTCCTTCAAACCCACTTATCATTTCAAGGGGACATCCTTGAACCGAATCATCCAAAATCAAGGTTGGCATTTTGAATCAAAAACACCTCCAAGTGTTATCAACTTCAATCAATCTTAATCGATCAATCCTAAAATCAAAATCTCAATGCTTGGGATATATTACAAATGTTGTTCCTACCAAGTGTCTGTTAGATGCACAGGACAACTGAGAGGGGGGTGAATCAGTTGTACATTAAAACATTAAACCCTCAAGCTATTCCAATATTCAAACTCTTATTATGCATTAGCAGAATGTAAACATATGAAGCATTAATGCAAACACATCAAACACATAAGAACACCATATTTATGTGGAAACCCAAGAAGGGAAAAACCACGGTGAGGATTAACTCTCTCTCTCTCTCTCACACACACACACACACATATAGCAACATCAAATACAAGTAGGCTCACTACCAAGGGTTCACTACCCAGAAGAAAGGCTCACTGCTAGAAGGACTCACTATCCAGAAGAGAGAAGAATAGAAGAAAACTATTACAAAGAGATTCACTATCTCAAAGCAACAGGAGAAATCCACCACTGTAACTTCTTGTCATCCGCAACCTTTGGCTCACTGCCTCCAACAACTTCAAGCAAACTGAAAATGTAGACACCTTCTGCTCACTGCATTCGGGAGTCATAATAATTTAAGCTCACACTCAATTCATCACCCTTGGTTCACATTTGCATCATCTTCTCTACAAGACTCCACTCAACCTTCACCTTGCATTTATACCATCCACGACCTAAACAATCTCAATTAGGTCGGTCTTAATGAAACGTGTCACCTCAAACGTGCAACACCAAATAGGTCGGCACCAAACAGTTCTGCGATGGAAAGAAGTGAAAGTGGACCATGCCAAGGGTTAACTAGGACTCAAATCTCTATCACCATGCTTCTCATCACATCCACAATCCACGAAGTACCTCCGCAAATAGCACTAGCAAGCCAAGTCGGCCAAACCTAAACTAACATTACAAGAGACCACATACACAACTCTCCAAGTCTAAAAATATCATGCGGACCATAGAGAGACACTCCACACCATCCACACATCTTTCTAGAATGTTCAGCATCATCAGAATCTTCTGCAATACTGCCACACCCACTTGAAACAAAGAATGTCTTCGTTCTACACATCAGGATACACTATTATTGAACTCCAATACAAGAACTGAGTTTACAGAGAAACCCAACACTAGAAACTTCAAGGGAAAATAGATACATACAATATAAGCATGTTCCTAGATCCACAAGACAAGATACCTCAATGCGGAGAAATACAGAGCAATCTCATTTCTCCCAAACAACCTTCTACATAGGCAAACGCTCTGTCAAGCACACTTTCCACTTTTGTACGATCCAGAACCTGAAACTCTAGATATAACACCTCTGAACACCTCTGATCAACACTTCCAAATCACACAAGCATTTATTCAACTATGAAGAAATGCGGAGCACAACACTAAACATCCATTTGTCACACTACACACCTTTTTATTCAAATTTTCTCAAAAGCACTTGGAAACCAAGTGAACCTTCTGCTAGAGTTTGACATCAATGACAACACCAACAAGCTTCCAACAGTACATATATCTACTTTTTTTAGAACGTCATTACTTGCAACACCATTTCAAAGGGGTAAAATGTAGACACTAATATTCTACCACCTCCTAGCATCATACTTAAACATTACATCTTAATATTATTCTAATACCATATTAACACTTCCTCATTATCATGTTAATTCACCTTTTAACTTAATGTTCGCTCATTTATTCCAAAATTAATAAATCCATTTCACTTAAAATCTACTCATATCCTATCATTTCCCCTTCTTAATTTCTTTTTATTTTAGTCTATGTGCAACTAGTTAATTATAAACAAATCATGCCATCTTCACATCCTATCCTTATCAAATCATCCTACTATCAAAAATCTATAAATGCATTCTCATCCTCTATCAAATCTACTTCAATAAAAAGGGTTAGCATTAGTAAGATTATTAAGTGTTGTTTCTTGCACATCTTATCCTTATCAAATCATCTTACCATCAAAAATCTATAAATGCATTCTCATCCTCTATCAAATCTACTTCAATAAAAAGGATTAGCATTAGTAAGATTATTAAGTGTTGTTTCTTGCACTAAATTACTTGAGCATCCACATGTATTGGATCTCGAGGTAAATCTACTTCAATAAAGAAGGTTAGCATTAGTAAGATTATTAAGTGTTGTTTTATCTTAAGTCAATCAGAAGTATTTGATTTAAAATAAAAAAAGTTTCATATTATTTTAATCTCTTTACATTTTATTCCAAATTAAGCATATACACATACCAATAAAGAATAAATTTTAACGTCCACATGCTAAAAACAGCCTATGAGTCATATATAAGTTTTTACATGCAATTTTTTCTATAGTTAAAATTGTTCTCTTAGCAATTTTTTATATGATGGTCATCTATTTGAAGATGCCTTTGAAATATTAAAGCCTACTTATTTTAAGAAATATATATAGAAACTATATATAAACATAATTACATTGAAATTTTTACAATTTACAAAAAACCTTACCTATCAAGTGATACAATATTTTTATAAATATAATTATATTTTAAGACTAAAATGACTAAATACAGCCACATGACCATCAAATTTAGGCCCTGAGCTCATTTACCAACAGAACGAAGGCCATCAGAATATTTATTTTACAGCAGTACGATACGTTTGCATTTACCTTCTTACTATTCAGAGCTTTTGGTACAGAGGGGCCGAAACCGACAGCTTTACAATACCACCAAATTTTATATTATTTTATTTTATATTGATGTGGGCTCAAGATTCTATTGTCATTGTCATTAAATAAAAAAGCTGTGGAGGAGAACAGAACCTCAGGTATACAGTGACGGATCCCACTTCATTAAAGTAGACAGTAAAAGTCTAATAATTTAGTTATAATAATGTTATTGTGAGGCAATAATTTTCAAGGGCAATTTGAAAGAAAAAAAAAAGGCAGGAAAATTGAATCATAATGGAATTGATATAATGAGACAATTACACGGCGTATGTGAAGTTAAGAAGATCTCCAGACACGAAGAGAGCAAGCAGGCACATAAGAATAAATAAAAATAAATGAATTTGTCAAGACAAGGATAGGTAGGTCCAAATCAGGCTAATAGAAAACAAACTCTGCTTATTCGCCACAAAGATGGAAGAAGAAGGAAGAATATACACAAAATCTGCAACCCTAGAAAGCAACCGGCAACAACCGCCAAGAGCAGCTGCAACCCACGCGTCATCGTCACACAGGTCGCGAACGACTTGTCACTCTTGGCGGACGCCGCGGGTGCGCGGGCGCCGGCGGGGCTCTCGGCCGCGCCGGGTGGAGCGGGTGGGGATGACCTCCACTACCATGTGTATTAAACAGAAGTGATTGTAGGTTGCATCGTCTTTAGGACACCTAGGGAAAGGACTTAGTAGTGGAGCACCCTAACTTCACACCTCTCAAAATCATACGTGGCAATTTCCAATCACTTCAAAAATTTTACAATAGTTTACTTGGCAAAGCCTCTGCTTATAACTAAGGTTTTAGGGCCATATCATCAAATATGACACCACATCAGCATGCTTTTTGTTGAGGTGTCAAATAGTTCTCGAAAAAAGGGTGGACCAATAGGTGTGCATTAAATCATGTTTTGTTGGTGCGCTGATGTGGCATCACATGGTTGGTTGCTTTTTAAATCTAAAGGGCACATTTCATTCAATTATTAGTACTTATAGTGACACTCACAACCTTAAAGTCACAACCACTAGTACTAAAGTCTTAAAAATATTGGGCCTTAAATGCACATATACTATCTCAGTGATTGGAACTATCTCACCTATTGGGTCTTTTCCCCTAATTACACCCTATCCTCTCTTCATTCTTTTCCCCCACATATCCACTATTCCTCTTGCTCCTAGAACTTCCGGTAGATGACTTGTTACTCATATCCCATGGATTGACCTCCTTCCAAAACACTAAGCTTTATGAACTCATACCCTGTGACTTCTGTGCTATCACTGAAAACAAAGATACACCTAGCAACCTCAATCATATGTATCTATCATGTTCATTTGCTCTTTCCTCCACTCATTAGCCTTCACGGGATACATCGTTCCCCATATCAGGAAACATCTACCTCATCTTCCCCACTTTGTGGAAAGAAATGACTTTGTATGATAATTGATTGTTGCTTTTTGGATCTTTGGTTATCTTTTTCTCCATGGCTCATTTTATATTGTCTCGAGGACCACCATGATCATTCATATCATGATGTGTTTTTTATAGTACACAATGGGGCATGGTCTTATCATTTTTCTGGGTGTTGTGCTTGCATGGCTGTCCTAGTACCAGGTCCATCAAGGTCATCACACGCCTTGTGTGATGCTAGGACATCCTTTTGTTTGTTGGTTGTTTCATCACATTACCCACCAAGGTCGTCACATGCCTCGTGTTGTGATGAGACAAACTTTTGTATGACTAATTTTGTGTCAGTGCTATTCAAGAGATACATCATACCTGGGTCTTTATACCCTGGTGCATAATATTTATTGCAATATTAAAATGAGTGCTCTCTACATTTTAGATTAACAATTGCATTCAAGATCACACTTATCCTTTATCCCATGTGCAAATCTTTTTCATTAAAGCCTTGATTAATCATGATTATGCATATATAAATTATTAATTATGGTTCTTCATTTAGACTTTTTATTATTATCATCACATTTTTTCTACATCATCACTTTCTTCTTTTGTTGTACCATGAACAAAAACAACTTATGAATTCATTCACATTCATTTAACATGCATCTACAACTAAACCACATACCATCCTAACACATCATCCCATCCATACAATACATACATGGTATGCATCATCATAAAGCACATCTACCATCAACATTACATATATATCACATGCACAATAAATCACACCATCATCCAATATTCCCTGCACTTGCACTTGCACACACAAATCATGTTATTATGATACAACTGGTGCGACATTTCCTGACACAACCCAACCCTCACATCATAATCCCACAAGTACGTCTGCATAACAAATCTTGTACCATAATCAGCACACAATAACCATCACACATATAGTTCATACATAGAATACATGGTATAATAACTGATATATATGCATCTCTCATCAAAATCGGAGCAAGATATACAAAATGTGTCAAAATACAAAATGCTCTGCAAAGCATAATCATCAATGCTATGTCAAAATGCACTATCTGTACACACTACACATGTCTCACACTATCTCCATGGGAGCCTAATAGCTCCCCACCCTACTACTGAGATCCTTGTGGTGGTGGTTGCATCCCCACCAACTCTAATCTGCTTGATCTCCTTGACTGAGTGGCTCTACTCCGTGTCTACATATGACAATGCCCTCTGATTAGCTGGCACTGCCACCTCATATAGGTTGTGATAATATGTGGCCCCTCTCATCGCCATGAGGGCCTGATCCATCACCCTTTATGTATCCGCATGCATCAGACTCATCCCTATTGTACCCACTACCTCTCTAGCATGATCACTCTCCTATCGAAGCCTTTGTATCTCAACCTGGGGCCTCTCCATACCCATGCATGCACTGAACTCGAGTCTGCACCCCATCGTACGATGTTTGTAGGCTATCTAATCTAGCTTGGAGAGTGCCCCTCTCTGCTTGCACTCTATCTAGCTCCACCTCTCTTGCTGCCAACCACTCCACATCTTGCCTCCCTAGAGAACCATGCCCCCAACCACCTCCTACTAGTGACCCCATCTATCTCCCCCTCCTCTTGGAGACCCCACTCATCCATCTCCATCTCCTCCCCTATCCACATCCATCCCATCTCTACTATCTCCCCTAGGTACCTGTACTTGTGGCTGCCCTTGTGCCTGTGGATGTGCCTCCGCCTATACCTGTTGTGGCCCCTATGCATGTCCTTGTCTCCGTACTCCTCTCCCTACTATTAGCAATACCTTGCCTCTACCTCTTTGTTGTCCCCTCCCTCCCCTCTGTCCTTCAGCCACTACTTGTTTCCGCTATGCTAATCTATAAGCCCTGTGAATCACTCCCTACGTTCACACCACCAATGCTCGTGTCAACCTCATTGGCCTTCTCTACGCCCACCATATTTGATAGTTGGAGTCACTCCTACATCCTCCACATCTGCTCTTGGCACCACCCACACGCATGGCATCACATGTGCCTAGTCTATTTGGGCCATCTGGCTATCTATCCACACTCCCCATCTTGCTAACTCCTCCCACGAGCTACACGTGCAAATACATGAGGACCCTCCCTTGGAATCCTCGGTCTCCTCCCAAACTGTCACTATACACAGCGTTGCCAATACTTCTCAATAATGTATATCCTCTGTCCAATAACATAATGAGGCATCAAAAACCACAATAACGTCCTCCCATCCTCTAGCCACATCTCACACTCCTGATATGGCCTCCAAATCACTATATCTATATCATCCATCACTCATCATTAATGGCTCACATCTTGTACAAATGAATATCGTAAGCGCCCCCTCCACCGACATACATAGCACTCCTTGACCTCTCGTTTGGCACCCCCTCCCATTGGTCTCAACACTGCAATGTGCTCCCATGCCCACACTTGTAAGAGTGTCACATGTGCCAAACTATGTCCATCCCTATACAAAATCAAATGCAGATCTTTGTAAAGCATCACCAAGACGCATGGACTCTAGGCAAACACCTCCTCTCCACAAAACATATCCCCCAGAACGTGCCAACTCAATCGAAAATTCCCTATCAGTCTTGTCAGGAAGCAATAAGCCCCCAATAACTGCTGCCATCACTAATGGGATATCATCTACCATCCCCATACACACATCTAAGTCCATCCTTATGTCCTCTCATGGTAGATTTGATCTCCCAAACATCCTCTGTAAGGCATAATCATCATGTCGCTATGAATACTACACTCTCTATCCATGGATAGGCAAATTGTAAAATCTTCCATACGTCCTCCAAGGTCATTGTCATCTCCCATGTCAAAAGATGAAATGTACTCATCTCCAAGTGTCATCGCTTCACCAACACTGTCAGCATCGCCCTATGGGCCCTCAATCACGACATCGTAGCCATGTGCCAAATACCCCCACTCCCCCTCCCGCCAATCATTTGTCAATCCACCATCACTGACCTATGCTCTTAGGTAACTATCAAACTCAGCCTCTCTTGCACGCATCCAAAAACTATGTCAAAACCCACATGTCTTTTTTCTCTTGCACAGGCACCACATTTTTCAACGCTCGCACCTATTCTCCACGTCCCCACTCAAACATGCAGGCACTCCTCCTTCCTATGTGCGTGCTCTATTTTTCCATGGATGTGCTTCACCTCTATGACCGCACTCACTCACGAGCGCACTCTAGCTTCCTATGTGTGCACTCGTCTATAAATAGCCACGCTCATCTATGCAGGCGCTTGTTTACCAAACGCTCACACATTCCAACTTCCTACGTGTGCGCTTGTCTATACATAGCCACGCTCATCTATGCAGACACGTGTTTACCAAACGCTCGCGCCCCATTTCCTTATGCCCGCATGAGGGTATGCTATGCACATGCTCATTTGCACTTTGGCTCCTTTCCCCACCCCAAAAATATGCAATAAATATGCCTAATAAATAGGGTTTCATCGTACATACATGTAGGCCTTGTCCCCATGGTCGTTGGTACTCCCTCACACGCTCTTCTTGATGTGTGTGTACATGTACATGCTCCATTATTGTCTCCTCTCCTTCTTTGCTATGCTCCACTTCTTCTATTTGCAAGGGTGATAATGAACTATTCACCCTCCCTAATCATCTATTTATAACTTTCCCAAACCCTAATTTTCCCCTTTTGTCCAAATATCTCACTCATTTCCTCATCATATATCCATTTTTTCCCTATTTTTCCCCATTCTTCTTCCACTACGCTTCTCTTCCCCTTCCCCTGCCTACTCTCTTGTCCATTCCATCTTCCAAGAGCCCAGTTGTGCTTTTTTTGCCCACTTTCCCTCTTGAGGGGGCATCATCTTGTCACTACATTTATTCCTTCAACCAGGGCATCATCATCTCCAATCTAACCATCTTCTTCTATCCAATCAAGCACTATGTTTTATCATTCTTTGAGATGATGTTGCTTCACAACACCATCTCAAAGAGGGGCAAAATGTGAACACCTAAAATCGTCTACTCACCACTCACCCCTAATTAGGACATCCATCCAACATTTCCCCTACAATTAATTGATTTAAAGACATGCTTATTTAATTAGTTGCTTACCTTTCTCTATTTATTAATTAAATAATATTTAATTAATAAATTCACTTTTCATCATCCATAGTTAATTGAATAGTCTGGACTATTTATTCAACTAATTAATATTTCTCCGATAGTCCAACCTTAGGTGAATAAATAGAAAAAAAATGTTATTTAATTTGGTATTTTGTGCACTTTTCATTAAAAGGCTCAATCATATCTAGTACCATCACTAATCACTTGCACATACATAAGCATGATTAATCAAGGCTTTATTTGGTCAAGTCTTCATATGAATATAGTTGTCAATCAACAAGTACTCAAGGGGTACTTGGAAGCATGGAGAAGATTTGCACTACCTTCCAAAAAGTTGCTTTTTGATCTCCACCATACAACATTTCCAAAGCATGATCTCCACCCTTGATTCTCCTTGAATCAAGGGCACCCCTTTGACCACCTCTCATTGCTTGCCACTTGGAGGCTTCTCATGCCTCCTGTTGGGATAGGAAAATTTCAAAATTTTCTTATATTCCTACCCACCCCATTTCCAACCAAATTAGAAAATCCTGTGCCCAAAATCATAATAGCAGTGGATGAATTCTATAAGATCACATGATCTTTACCACAAACATTTGTCTCACCCATCACAACGTATACGATAAGGGGCCTTAGTTCCTTAATTTCGGCAAGACCTCAGTTTCTTTATACTGATCCATGCTCTATATGAGACGGGCTAAAATGAGTATCAGCATGAGAATAATGGTCAGGGAGAAGACTTCAAGAATCGTCGATGAAGAAAGTGACACTGATGACCTTTCATCAGAGAAAAATTCCAGTCACGCCGAGTTGATCAACGGTAAAGACTATCGGCCAAGAAAATAGTATCGGAGGATACTTTGAACACTTCCCCGACAGTATAGATCACACCGATGAGAAAGTTCGGTGGGACTCCCGCCGAACAACCCGTGAACGGACAAAGCTAGTGGCGCATCGGAAAGAAATACACATTAGGGCGAAGAATTAGAGTGTCTCTGACATGTTAATGTCTCAGTGACCAAAGGGATTGTTTCGGCCTAAGTCACACCAATATGTATAGAGGATAAAAAGCATCGGCGAAAGTGAACAAGTCGGAACAAAGTTTACAAGTCTTGCCGAACCGATGGTCACAACAATGAAGGATGTCGGTGACATATTGTGAATGATCATTCCGATGAAGGATAAAAAGAAAAGTATTGGGGAAACAACCGAGATCGGATAGCTTGGATCAAGTCATCCCAATAGTGTATGCTGTTTCGATGATGATAGTAGCCACACTTATCGATAAGACTCTTGCCGATATTCATATCGAAGACACTTGAGATATTGGAGTAAGATGTTATTCCCACGGTGATAAAATAAGTCAAGCCAATGATAGCCATGCCCATTTCTATATCGAGTAGACCTCGAAATATCTTATCGATACAAACTTATATATGTTTTTATAAAAGATGACATCGAGAAGACAAATGAAGGGTCACAGCGATTGATCCACATGCAAATGTTCACGCCATAAGAAGATATTAGATCGCCCTAACATTACAAAAATCCTACCGATGAAGGGAGTTATGACGATGTGACATCTCACAACGATCATGAAAATTAATACACTAGAACAATTAATTGCAGACAAGGAAGAAATCCTTTGAAGAGCCATACAAAATCACTGCAATTAGATTCAAACGAATTGTCTGAGAGGAGTGCATAAGTGAGAACTCGGAGGAAAGGATAGAGGAGTTCAAGATTAGATGCTGATTAAGGAACGGGATGCATATAAACTAAGTTGTGAAAGATTAACAAAAGAAAATGATTTCTTGAAAGATACTGTTAAGAATACCTTCGGAGGGTTAGTGAAAAGGTTAACTCAAGGAGACAGCTCACAAAGCACCCAGTCACCAATTGTTGATCAGATAGCTCAGGTACAAAATGACACACTTGCAGCAGTGTTACATAATAGGCACATTAATATGATGCATTGGATGAACAAATTTTGGGACATCTATTCTGAAAACCATAAGGTGATCCAAGAGCACAAAAGGCTAAACAGCAGGCTTCAAGAGAAAATCCATGAGATACTAACTAAGGATGCCCCTGATACTACAAGTACTTCTAGTGTGAAAGACTTGATTGAACAACATCAAAAATATTATGACCAACTTAAAATTGATGCCAAAGAATGCATTGAGGCTTCAAAAGCAGGTGTGCCCATGTTGTTCAGAGATGACAAGGAGTTAAAGAGCAAAGATGAATGGAATAAAGGGTGTCAGGTGATATTACATGAAGCTCTAGAGGCTCTCAAAGATAAAGACTATGCATCTAGGGAAGCCTGCAAGCATCTGGAGAAGATCGTGATGATGGATGTGATCACAAGGAATGCTATTGAGTTTACTGGTACACATCATAGCCAAGAATACCTGGATCACATTGCTCAGATATATTTGTGGCTCAGTAGGGCTTAGGATCATTTTCTTTGTTTATTGTTGTGTTAATCATTTTAATTCCCAAAAGACATTTTGAAGAGTTATGCCTCTTCATAAGTATTTCTATATAAGTTGAACATATGATGCTGATTTATCATTAGCAGTAGGAGATAATATATGAAGTTTACAATGTTTTAAAAGACCATGTTGCAAGTATTACATTTAAGAACCTAATAAAAGATCTCTGATTCTGTGGACTTATACTGGCATCAATTGTTGAAGTTATTCAGTTATTTGGTTGTTTCCAGTTTAATATTTTCCTATTATTCAAATTGATATATCAAGTATATATTTAATTTGTCAATGCACATTTACTGTATTTGTGTGATTGGATTAATTGGTTTCCTTAAAAGGAATTAAAATCCTTCTGGTCAGTCACAATAATTTGGAAGTGTTGATTAGGATTATTAAGAAGAACCATATAATTAGGATTGTCATTCTGTCTCCAAGTTGATATTATTTGTTGTTCTTGCATAGTTCATTCAATTGGTTCCTTCAAGAAAGGATTAAAATTCCTTCTGGTGAGTAACAAGAAACTTGATTGTGTTAGTTGGATATTAAGAAGAGTTTGTCAATCATTTCCCTGCACGTTTATACAAGTTGTAAACCAAAACATTGTGCCAAACAGTTTGAGTTATCACCCAATATAAGGCACTAGTCTCTGTCTTTCATTTGACTCTGTTTACCCAACAAGGCACTGGTCTTATCTGAATTTATCATTTAGTTTTATCCAAAAGCCATTTATTAGTTGAGCATAGTTGTAAAATTTACCTTGATATTGCTTATACAATTTATACTAGTCATCCTTCAGATATTAGATATAGAACTAGTTAGCAAGCTTTCATCTATTCCACACCATTTGCCACTGTGGGTAGATCCATTAATTTAGTCAAAACACTTACACTCATCTAATCTGCTTCAACTTTTCAAGGTCCACCCGCCTAGGTATAGCAGTGCCTAAAGTGCAAGGATTCATTAACCTTATAAGTTAACTCCGTCAAGTTAGTTCAAAAACGTTGCCAATCTGATCATAGAGTCTGACATCCTCTTAGGATTTGCAACCTACATTTTTGAGACCTAACAAATTGGTGACTCTACTGGGGACCCAAATAAATGACCTTAGTAAGAAACCATTCTTTTATAGAGTCAGAAATTTCAAAAATACAAATTGGTAACTTTGCTGGCAAGAAGAATCCAGAAAGATAAATTATAAACTTTTTCCTATTTACAAAAATAGGTGACGACTCTAAAACCTGTTATAACATAAAGTTAGTACCAAATGGATGGTAGAAGATCCAAGATGGAAGGGAAGAAATTGTAATCATCTCCACCAATTAGAACCATCCCCAAGAGAAATGGAGCATCAAATTATTTTCATCAGAATAATAATCAGGAGGCTCAAGAGGATAATACAGAACAAACTATCACAACTCACAATAGTTTTACCCCTCTGCATGAATCAAATGAAAATTTCAACGGAGTAACTGATGATATATTGGCAAAATACAGAACTGATCCTCAAGAACAGCTTGAGTGTGAAGCATGGGCCATGAAGGAAATTAATCATAGGCAAGCTGAATATGATTATAAAATTTCATTACAGCAGGAAGAGGGGGTAAAACATGGATTCTCAAATCAAGTGAATGAAAGTCCAAAGAATACAAGAAGTATGAATGAAGCACAACAAAATGTGCTTAAGCTCCAGGAAGAACTTGAAATGATAAAGATAGAGGAAACTGAGAGGTTGTTAAAACAAGAAATCCAACAGACAAAGAGTAGGACTAAAATAGCCACCCCAAAATATGTACCTCCACATAGAGGAAACATTTTGAGGAATCCACAGCAAAACTTGCACCAAAATACAGGTGGTGTTTCCAATTCACAAGCATCTGGAAGTCATCAAAATACCCTCCCTAATAATCCTAGACCACCTCCCATGCACAACACCTCTCAACATATGGCTAATCCATATCCACCCCCTGGCCAACATTATTATAGACCACAAAATCCTTATATGAATCCCCACATAAATCCACAACAACAACATGCTTATCATCAGCCTCCAAGTGGATATAATTACTACCCTAATCCACCACCCATGAATCTTCCACCTCAAAACCTCACAAACACATGTGGTCAATTTGATCTGACTGGATATCAATTGTATCCATACCCTATTGATAGTAATTGGAGAAATATAGTTCCCAAGTTCACTGGAAACAGTGCAATATCAGTTGAGGATCACATCAGAGGCTTCAATGCTTTTGTACAAGATATCGGTATGGATTATGAAGATGTTAAAATGAGGTTACTCATGATGTCTCTAACTGAAGATGCAAGAGACTGGTTCAATAGCTTACTTGATGCTTCAATCAGTTCAATAACAGATTTGCATAGTCAATTTAAGGAGCAATATGGCAATCAGTATGCCCCTGAGTTTGCATTGAACAAATTGATAAGCATCCAACAATACCAAAATGAGTCAGTATATGATTTCAATCTAAAATTTTCCAAGTTACACAACAAAATACCACATGGATCTAAACTGACTGCTCCAGCAGCATTAAGCATTTATTTGAAAGCATTTGATCCCAAGACAGGATACGAACTTAGAAATCGGTGCCCTATGACCCTAGCTGAAGCACAGAAAGTGGCGTTAACTATTGAGAACAATAGGAAAGCTACATGTATGGTTAGCAAAAGAGATAATCCTAGAACTCCTCAAAGCCCAAACATTCAGCAGACTAAACAAGAAGGTTAGCATAGACATGAAAGGCCTAGGTTGCACGATATGCCATATAATACAAATTGGAAAGATGGGAGACCCATTGAAAGTAGTAGAAAGCAACATTATGGCAAAGATACTCCTGACCCTTTGAAAAGAAATGGGGCACATATGGTAGAAGATAAACCTTGGTGTTTGGTGTGCAATTTACCACACTCACCTGAATATTGTGTGGTGGCTAAAGCAGTACAACAAGAAGAAACATTATACAATTATAACAGAGACAATCACACAATAAACATGATGCAAGATACACCATATTTATTGAATGAAGACTATTCCTCTATAGAGGAAGAGGGATATGAATATGATGTGGGAAACCAGAAACATCATATCAACATGGGAAAACAAGAAGTGTTCTCAAATCAGGAGGATAGCTACGAGGAGCCTACCTATTATAGCAATTCGCCATATGATCAGTGGAGAAAGCCCACTGAAAATGAAAGAGAAGCTCTTACAATAGTTGTAGTAGCTCGAGCTAAAAATGCCTATAATCTAAGGAACAGGACAGTAAATGTTGAACAAGGAACACCTGGGAGTATTTTTATAAAAGATCAAAATTACAAAAAGAATAATGCAAAGTCATCATTCAGAGAACCAGAAAAAGTTGATAAAAATAAAATGAAAGATAAATCCCAAAATCAAGAAAAAGAACATATAAAGACAAAAATGAATGATCAAACTATGGCCCATTCATTTGACATTGCTCATGCAATATCTCAAGTGAAGATATCAGTGCCACTTTTGGAAATGATGAAGATAGACAAATACAGAAATACGGTGGTTAAACTGATTTCAGATATACCAAATAAAAAATATAAAGAATCAGAGAATAGAACAAACAATGTTCACCAAGAAACATTCCAAATTCCTGAAGTATACCTAGGTGATACCTTGACAAAGAATCCTCACAGGTGGACCCTTTCTACACTACCTTATTAATAAAAATAGGATAGTAAGGAACTGCATGACTGATGCAAGTGCGACCATGAATATCATGCCAATAGTAGTCATGAAAGAACTACGAATGTGGGTTGACACTACATTTGGTAGGTGTTATGCAATGGATAATAGATCCATCCCAGTCGTGGGCATTATGAGGGATGTGGAAATAAAATTTGCTTCATACCCTGAAGCAACCTATAACATTAATATCACCGTGGTTGTTATTCCACCATGTTATGGAATGCTCTTATCAAGACAATGGGTTGCAATGGCAGGAGGGAATGTCCAATTAGATTTATCATATGCCACAATACCAATGGGAGGCAAAGAGATCAAGTTGTGTAGGGAACCAAGATATGAGAACATCATAGAATGCCTAGATCAAAATCAAATAAACCTATTTTGCGATACAGATTTAGGAACCTTCAAGTTTGAAACAAGTCAGCCAGAATTGCAAAATACTGATCCAATACATGTTGAATCTAAGAAAGAGGAGAGCAATGTGTGGAAGATGTATTTTGATGGTGCATGTAGAAAAATGGGAAATGGGGCAGGAGTATTATTCATTTCACCAGCAGGCAAAACTTTCAAATACTCGTTTGTATTGACATTTGAATGCACAAACAATGTAGCAGAATACGAGGGCTTTGCTCATTGGTTTGAATATAGCCACCAAGCATAAGATAAAAAAGTTGGCTATATACAGTGATTCAGAATTGGTTACTTCTCAAGTAAGAGGGAAATACTTGTCAAAAAATAAGAGGTTGAAGCAATATTCAAGTCTGGGATGATATTGAGTTGTTTGATGCCTTCTCAATCAACTGGATTGATAGATCAAAAAATATTATGGCAGATTTTCTATCCTGAAAGAGTAAAAGCCATTGACCAAGTTCATGTTCCTAAGAATGTAAAAGCTATACAGTCATTCTTTGGCCAAATCAACTTTGTCAGGAGATTCATATCAAATTTTGTAGAAATTGTTAGTCCCATATCAAAAATGTTGAAGAAGAATTCAGAAGTGAAGTGGACAACAGAAACAGTAGAGGCATTTGCCACCATTAAGAAGGCAATCAAAGAAGCCACAGTTCTGATATCCCCTGATTTTAGTAAGCCATTCCAACTATTCTCATTTGCCTCATATCATATAGTTGCAACAGTACTATTGCAGAAAAATGATGGACATGAACAACCCATTTCATTTTTTAGCAAATCTCTTCAAAATGTAGAATTAAAATATGACATATTTGAGATCTTTTAGGCCATACTTGGTGGGAGCTGAAATAATAGCATATGTGCCTAATGTTGCAGTAAAAGATGTATTAGTCCAAACTGAGGTCACAGGCAGAAGATGCAGATGGATCAATAGAATTTAGGAGTTTGATATTGAAATCCAGATCACCAAACTAGCGAGAGGACAAGGTCTTGCTAGATTAATGGCTGAAAATAATCTTGAGGCTTCTCAGATATGTAGTGCTAATGATGTTAATAACACAAGTTCTAGCATTGAGCATACTCCATGGTATATTGACATCATATATTATCTAAAGCATATGAAATGTCTTGAAGGGTATGATGATAACAAGAGAAGGACACTTAAATTACAGGCCTCAAAATATGTATTTATTGATGGAGATCTTTACTGGAAGAATAGGGATGGTATTCTACTACTATGCCTAGATGAACATCAATCAAAACATGTCATGAAAGAGTTACATGAAGGTATGTGTGGAAGGCATTTCTTAGCAAAGACTACAGCCCACAAGATCCTAAGGGTTGGATACTATTGGCCTAAAGTTTTTAATGATTCATATAATTACACGAGAAGATGTGAAGCATGTCAGAAACTTTCAGGAAAATTAAAATATCAGGGAGCACTACCCTTGAAACCCATGCAGGTTGAGGCTCCATTCTATTAGTGGTGCATTGACTTCATAGGAGAAATTGTAGAGAAGTCAAGTGGAGGACACAAATGGATTTTAGTGGCAACAGATTACTTCACAAAATGGGTGGAAGCAATCCCAACTAAACAAGCAATAAGCAAGCTGGTGATCAACTTTTTGATGGAGAGTATTATATTCAGATTTGGAACTCCAGTGAGGTTGATTATAGACAACGGAATGTGTTTTAGGTCTGATGAGTTCAAAATTTTCTGTAATACACATGGCATCACTATGTCTTATGTTGCCCCTTATCATCCACAAGAAAATGGGCAGGCAGAATCCAGCAACAAAAATCTTCTGAAAATTATAAAGAGAATGTTGGAGGGAAACAAGAAGGCATGGGATTCAAAGTTGAGAATGGTTGTGTGGGCTGATAGAATTACTGTGAAGAGAGCAATTGGAAGATCTCCTTTTGAACTGGTGTATGGAACACAAGCAAGGATGCCATTAGAAAATCTGCTACCAGTTTACAAATTTGTTCTTCAAGAGGATTTAAGCATTCCTGAACCAATGGAGGAAAGATTAGAGCATCTTGTGGAACTTGATGAGACAAGGAGACTGGCTCAAAAATAGAACATCAAGTTGCAATCACAAGTGAAATATCTTTTTGACAAAAAGGCCAAGGACGGGAAATTTGAAATGAATGATTTGGTATTGATGTGGAATGCCAAATGTCAAGAAAAGGGAAAGCATGGAAAGTTTGAAGCCTTGTGGTTAGGCCCCTTTGTTGTCACTGGTAAAGGGAGAGATGATTCTTACTACCTGCAAAATATGTTTGGAGAAGAGCAAGAGCTACCAATGCATGGACAGTTTCTAAAACTTTTCTTTTCATGAAAATATCAAAATCATGCACAAAGAGAAATAAGTGTTGCCAGTGCATGGACAACTCTTAAATAATTCTCAAAATACTCTTATTCCATGCACAGTAGTCTAGGATGATCAAAAGGGATTAGGATCTACCAGTACATGGACAGTCCTATGAATCTCTCAACAATAACAAAAACTTTTCCATGTATAGTAGTATAGGTTCATAAAAAAAAAGTTTAATATATATATATATGGTCTACTTCCCAAGAGATTTGAATTCTTGTTATACCCGCAAGGGGTATACATCCCAGATAGAGCCACTGTTGGGACAAGAAAATTTCAAAGTTTTCCTATATTCCTACCCACCCCATGTCCAACCAAATCAGAAAATCATGTGCCCAAAATCATAATAGCAGTGGATGAATTCTATAAGATCACATGATCTTTACCACAAACATTTGTCTCACCCATCACACCGTATACGATAAGGGGCCTTAGTTCCTTAATTTCGGCAAGACCTCAGTTTCTTTATACCAATCCATGCTCTATATGAGACGGGCTAAAATGAGTATCGACATGAGAATAATGGTTGGAGAGAAGACTTCAGGAATCGCTGATGAAGAAAGTGACACCGATGACCTTTCATCGGAGAGAAAAATTCCAGTCACGCCAAGTTGATCAACGGTAAAGACTATCGGCCAAGAAAATAGTATCAGAGGATACTCTGAACACTTCCCCGACAGTATAGATCACACCAATGAGAAAGTTCGGTGGGACTCTCACCAAACAACCCGTGAACGGACAGAGCTAGTGGCGCATCAGAAAGAAATACACATTGAGGCGAAGAATTAGAGTGTCTTTGACATGTTAATGTCTAAGCGATCAAAGGGACCTTTTCAGCCTAAGTCACACCGATATGTATAGAGGATAAAAACCATCAGCGAAAGTGAACAAGTCGGAACAAAGTTTACAAGTCTTGTCGAACCGATGGTCACAACGATGAAGGATGTCAGTGACATATTGTGAATGATCATTCCGATGAAGGATAAAAAGAAAAGTATCAGGGAAACAACCGAGATCGGATAGCTTGGATCAAGTCATCCCTATATCGTATGTTGTTCTGATGATGATAGTAGCCACACTTATCGATAAGACTCTTGCCGATATTCATATCGAAGACACTTGAGATATTGGAGTAAGATGTTATTCCCACGGTGATAAAATAAGTCAGGCTGATGATAGCCATGCCCATTTCTATATCGGGTAGACCTCGAAATATCTTGCCAATACAAACTTATATATGTTTTTATAAAAGATGACATTGAGGAGACAAATGAAGGGTCATAGCGATTGATCCACATGCAAATGTTCACGCCATAAGAAGATATTAGATCGCCCTAACATTACAAAAATCCTACCGATGAAGGGAGTTATGACAATGTGATATCTCACAACGATCATGAAAATTAATACACTAGAACAATTAATTGCAGACAAGGAAGAAATCCTTTGAAGAGCCATACAAAATCACTGCAATTAGATTCAAATGAATTATCTGAGAGGAGTGCATAAGTGAGAACTCAGAGGAAAGGATAGAGGAGTTCAATCATCACATAATAGGTACATACTGAAAAACCTCTGTGTGATAGACTATAGTTTGAATTTGCCATCCATGATTGTAATGGAGACTCCAATGAAAGGAAAGGGCAAAAAATAGCCAGGTGAAACTAGTAAGCCCAAGAAACAAAAAATTGACAAAAGCCCTCACGAAAAATAAAAGAAAAGAAACTAAATCAGGATTTAATTGACCAATTGCCTGGATCAACCCCTAAAGCTCGAAGGTCTGCACAATTTAGGGCAGAGGTATTGGAAGACAAATGCAAATACCTTGGAAATGTGTGGACACCAATAAGAGGTTATGAATTATTCAAATTCCATTACAATAGAAGATTCAGGAATGTCCCAGTGTTTAATCCATGGCACTTGAATTTGGGCAAATTGGTCATCCCTGATGTGTTTGTAAATGCAGAACTCCTCAAACTCTTGGCTAAACATTACAATCCAAGCCTCAAGGCCATATGCAATCCACAAGGAGAGCTTGTTATACATTTGTCCAAAAATGCCATTTGTGAAGTATTTGATTTAGATGATTTGTGTACTGTTCCCATAGTTTATGAAGAGTTGGATAAAGAGTACTGGAGAATGGACACCACATATAATGGATGGAGATTACCTAGTCACAGGCCTAGGGCAGAAGGAGAAATAATACCTCTTAATGATAATGATGGACCTCCATTCCATATGTCATTGTTTGAACCATATATATAATACACATTATTCCGTGGGCCAAGTCCTAGGGTCAGAGGTTCCTAATTTTATGACAATTCCTTTAATGGTGATGGCCACAGATATCCAATGTCACAATGCTAGGTAGTTTGACTATGCTGCCTATGTTTTTGGAAGAATTGATTCTGGTTTAATTGCAATCAAGAATAATGCCCCATCAGTCTCTTTTGAGCACTACTCACTCCTCATGCACATGGTGCTTTATTATGGCCAGGAAATGGGATTATGGCCAAATGAATTCAGAGTTGTTCAAGCAGACCAGAGGGGACAAAAGTCACATGTGCAAATGTGGACGAGGATATGGGACAGCAGGTTTGCCCATTCTAGTTATATTCATTTTGAAGAATACTGTGTAAAAGTGTTGTATAGATATTTCAATCATCCTTGTGAATATTCACTGTCAAATGAAATAAAGAGGTTTCTCAGACCCAAAGATTTTGGTGGTCCTCCTACTGTCACCCACAACTGGGGAGATTGGTATTGTTTTGAGGACACCCCGTTTATACTCCCCAAGACAGTTCCTGATAGAATTGCCTACTTAGAGTTAGTCAGGCAAATGAACTACTCTAATGTGATGAACTTGAGCTCCTATGACAAGCAATCCTTCATGCCTAGTACTCCGTGCTTTGGGGATTTTACTGTGGTATCTAAAAAGGGTTATAGTCTCATCATGGATAAATTGATGCATTACAACATGAGATGTGCAGAGGCAAGAAAAGGATTTGATCCTGAGGGTTTCATTGATCTTGCCAGGAGAAAACAAAACCTCAGTGGATATACACATGTCCCATATCCACATGATGACATTATCAGGAATATGGAAGAAGCTGAAGTTGAATTAGTAATTGAGAAGTATAATAGAGAATTAGATGAGAAGAGGAAACATCTTGCAGAGATAGAGTTGTTGTCCTCTAGTGATGAGGGATCTGCAGGAGAAGAAGAGTCATGTGAACAAACAACTAGAATATCTAAATGAAGAATGGAATGTTATTAGTCTCCTGATGAAAAGCATGATGAAGAGGGGCCTAATGACGAGGATCCTAGACAATTAGCATATGATTCTTTTATTTTAGATGATCAATTTATTCATTCTAAAGAGTTTAAATCATTTTTGTATAAATGCAAGGGTAAAGAGATCAGGGAATCAGTTGATGATGACACGGCTAACAATGAAAGACAATTAATTGATATGTTAAAAACAACAGTGGACAATGAATTGAAAGCTATGACTCCTAATAGAGGTAGACAACTGCTCAAAGAAGCAGGCGTCATGATATTTCCTGGTCTTGATATAAATTTTTATCTAGTGTTTGATAGTTTTTTGCACAATACTAATGACAAGTATAAGCTCACTCCTGAGGGTGTCACAGAGGTGTACATGGGTACCAAATATAATAATGATGAAAATTCACTCATGATATGGGCCTTGTACCCACCTCATAAGAAAACAACCATTATATATACTGAAAAAACTTTTGGGCATGTTATGACTTTGAAAGCAGGGGAAACTAATCCCTTGATTACTGCAGATATTGGCATAAATGTTGCAAAGTTAAATAAGGCATAGGCTCAGATGTTGATTAAGGAACGGGATGCATATAAACTAAGTTGTGAAAGATTAAGAAAAGAAAATGATTTCTTGAAAGATACTATTAAGAATACCTTTAGAGGGTCAGTGAAAAGGTTAACTCAAGGAGAGAGCTCACAAAGCACCCAGTCACCAACCATTGATCAGATAGCTCAGGTACAGAATAACACACTTGCAGCAGTGTTACAGAATAGGCACATTAATATGATGCATTGGATGAACAAATTTTGGGACATCTATTTTGAAAACCATAAGGTGATCCAAGAGCAGGAAAGGCTAAACAGTAGGCTTCAAGAGAAAATCCATGAGATACAGAGTAAGGATGCCCCTGATACTGCAAGTACTTCTAGTGTGAAAGACTTGATTGAACAACATCAAAAATATTATGACCAACTTAAAACTAATGCCAAAGAATGCATTGAGGCTTCAAAAGCAGGTGTGCCCATGTTGTTTAGAGACGACAAGGAGTTAAAGAGCAAAGATGAATGGAATAAAGGGTGTCAAGTGATATTACTTGAAGCTCTAGAGTCTCAAAGATAAAGACTCTGCATCTGGGGAAGCCTGCAAGCATCTGGAGAAGATGGTGATGATGGATGTGATCACAAGGAATGCTATTGAGTTTACTGATACACATCGCAGCCAAGAATACTTGGATCACATTGCTCAGATATATTTGTGGCTCAACAGGGCTTAGGATCATTTTCTTTGTTTATTGTTGTGTTAATCATTTTAATTCCCAAAAGACATTTTGAAGAGTTATGCCTCTTCATAAGTATTTCTATATAAGTTGAACATATGATGTTGAATTATCATCAGCAGTCAGAGATAATATATGAAGTTTACAATGTTTTAAAAGACCATGTTGCAAGTATTACATTTAAGAGGCTAATAGAAGATCTCTGATTCTGTGGACTTATACTGGCATCAATTGTTTGTTGAAGTTATTTAGTTATTTGGTTGTCTCCAGTTTAATATTTCCCTATTATTCAAATTGATATATCAAGTATATATTTAATTTGTCAATGCACATTTGTTGTATTTGTGTGATTGGATTAATTGGTTTCCTTAAAAGGAATTAAAATCCTTCTGGTCAGTCACAGTAATCTGGAAGTGTTGATTAGGATTATTAAGAAGAACCATATAATTAGGATTGTCATTCTGTCGTTAAGTTGATATTATATGTTGTTCTTGCATAGTTCATTCAATTGGTTCCTTCAAGAAAGGATTAAAATTCCTTCTGGTGAGTAACAAGAAACCTGATTGTGTCAGTTGGATATTAAGAAGAGTTTGTTAATCATTTCCCTGCACGTTTATACAAGTTGTAAACCAAAACATTGTGCCAAACAGTTTGAGTTATCACCCAATATAAGCCACTGGTCTCTGTCTTTCATTTGACTCTATTTACCCAACAAGGCACTGGTCTTATCTCAATTTATCATTTAGTTTTATCCAAAATCCATTTATTAGTTAAGCATAGTTGTAAAATTTACCTTGATATTACTTATACAATTTATAGCAATCATCCTTCAGATATTAGATATAGAACTAGTTAGCAAGCTTTCATCTATTCCACACCATTTGCCACTGTGGGTAGATCCATTAATTTAGTCAAAGCACTTACACTCATCTAATATGCTTCAACTTTTCAAGGTCCACCCGCCTAGGTATAGCAGTGCCTAAAGTGCAGGGAGTCATTAAGATTATAAGTTAACTCCGTCAAGTTAGTTCAAAAACGTTGCCAATCTGATCATAGAGTCTGGCATCCTCTTAGGATTTGCAACCTGCATTTTTGAGACCTAACACCTCCAATCCTCTCAAGCAATGAGATCCCTTGATCTTCCAAAATGATCCTAGCCCTCCATCCTCCATTCTCAAATCCTATAAATAGAACCTCTTAGATGTCATTTGAAGACAATTCTTGAATGCAAGGTTATGCTACTATTTTGAGCACTCAAATATTCCAACTCTCCCTAATTTCATCCTTGAACACATCCACCAAATCACTTGGTGCATCAATGAAGCTTTGGTGAGAACTAAGGTATATGGTTTTCATTATGTTTTAGTCTTCTTAGTCTAATCTTGAAGTGGTTTTATGCTAATGAATGGACAGATTAGTATGTTTCATTTACTCATTTTGTCATTCACTTCCATAGGTTCACACCATTTGCCTAGAAAGCACAAATTCATTGAGACCACATCTACCAAGCCTATCAAAGAGTCTCCTAGTACCATTCTTGTCCAAAATCAAAAACTATCATGCAAATCAATGACCATCAAGCCTATCAAAGAGCCTCTTATCCCAAGCTAAATTCAAAACCCATCATGCAACCATGTTGTTGACCACCCAAAGCATATCACAATTATCCAAGAACCACCTATCCTATCATCCAAACTATTAGAGCTATGTTAAGAAAAAAATTCAAAGAAGGATCAAATGTGCACCCAACCAAATAAAGATCAAAGCATCCCAACTCATCCTATCCATGATCAAGATCAAACTATCCAAGCTGCTCATATTTATGTTCAACAAGCCATCTATGATCAAGAGTGCCAAGTTGATCCCCTCATCCAACTTTTCCTCATCCGTGAACCAAAAATCCAAACTAATCTTATCCATTATCTAATCGATCCTATCCACCCTCCAATGACATCCATTTCCCATTATGAGACACTTGGTCCCCATGAGCACATAGACAATCAAGTAAATGATATTGATAATATCAAACCTATCAATGAGAAAGATACCATTGGGCATGGCAAGCATAAATAATGATCAAGGCATGACAAGTGTATACAATGAGAAAGCACAAACATCCTATCAACTAGGATCAACCACCTTCATCAAGTTAGGCTTTCTCACAGATGAGACAATATAAAGTTCTAATGATTTTTGGCAACACACCAATGGCCTACCATCATGCTTCAAAAACAATAATTATCCTATTGCAAGCAAGATATGTAAAAGAAGCATGAAATATCAAGGAAAAGGATTGAGCCTTCATTAACAAGGCATCTTAGAGCCTATCCCAATCTACATCAATGACTATGGTCAAGGAATCAAATATCAATCATCTAACAATCTAATGGTGGTAGTGATACTTCAACGATCATTGAGGTAAATTTATCCAATGAAAGCATCGAGATAGGGATCATTCATAGCCCCTACAACAAGCTTGTTGGTAGTAATCATTCCACCTCCACTATCCATACCATCAAACTTTATCCTACACATCCTAAACTTGTCAATTGGGACCAACAAAATTGTAAAGCATACAAAGCAAAGGATCAAAATCAAGCATCAAAGTCAAATGAATCCAAAAATCAAGGAGGACAAATAAAAGCAATATGGGTCCCAAAGCAAATTGGACCAATCAAATTAAGTAATCACTCAAAATGTGAAGCCACATCGAAAGATGCACCTTGCATATAACAGGTGTCCACCACCTTCAAGATTATTATCAATTCCAACACATAAGGTGTATAAGAATGTTGGTCATAATCTCCATCCTAGGGCCTATCCCAATCTACACCAATGATGGTCAAGGAATTGGATATCAATCATCTAAACAATCTAATGGTGTTAGTGATACTTCAACGATCACTGAGATAACTTTGTCCAATAAAAGCATTGACATAGGGACCATTAGTAGCCCCTACAACAAGCTTGTTGTTAATAATCATTCCACCTCCACTATTCATACCATAAAAATTTATCCTCCACATCCTAAAGTTGTTGCTTGGGACCAACAAAATTGTAAAGCATACAAAGCAAAGGATCAAAATCAAGCATCAAAGGAAAATCAATCAAAAAATCAAGGAGGACAAATAAAAGCAATATGGGTCCCAAAGCAAATTGGACCAATCAAATCAAGAAAATTAAAATATGCAAATCAAGCAGTCAATCAAAATGTGGAGCCACGTCGAAAGATGCACCTTACATATAACAGGTGTCCACCACCTTCAAGATTATTATCACTTCCAACACATAAGGTGTATAAGCATGTTGGTCCTAATCACCATCCTAATCCAAAATCCAAACTCCATAATCCACCATCCCAAGTATGGCAAGTCAAGAAACCTCTAACCTAATCTAAATCGCCAATCTATCCACCTAAATCCCACAAACCACAATCACCTAATTCCACATCCAATATCCCCCATCCAAATATAAAATCATGCCTTAAATCTAAAAACCCAAAAGCCCAAATCCATCGCATTATGGCAACAACGCTTTATCATAAGGGCTACATGATGGCACCCTATCAAGATGTAAACATTTAGATAAGTCCAACTCTGTTATCAACAAAGATCACAACACATCAATGGAGTGTACATGAGTTCTTTGATCCTAACAAAGTAATTACTCCAAACATGTTACCACTGGCATGTTATGACAAGAGTATTTACATCGACTATATTAGATAGACAAGGACATGTGAAGACCCTCTGAATATCAAGCTATCAATGCCATCCAATTAACGAAGCATAAACTCAAAAAATTAGAAAACCAAACAAATCTAAAAAATAATTAGAAAAATAAAAAACATCAAAAATCAAAAGAGCAAAGAGAATCATTCATCCAATGGTGAAAACCATTTTATAGAGCCTTGGATAAGTACCATGATGAAAACCCATTCATGGGCGTCTTGTGTAAATTGGTTTTCTATGTACTTTGCACTTGGGGGCAAGTTGTCTCATCTATCCTATCCTCCCCCATCATATCATCCTAATCCATCATATCCACATATTCGTGCCATCATTATCATCTGTCCTCCCTACTTGCCTTTGATCTTTATAAGGACTGAGGCACGATCTTAAAACATGCTTTGGTAATCTCTTGACGTAGCAAATCCTTCTACAACAAATCCTCCAAACATTTTGTTATAGCTTATGCAGTACACTATATCCCTTTAGTCCAACATCCTGAAAGACATTTATAGAGTGGAACATGTTATTCCTTTGTGACATAGTCCTTGGAGATCGTTCATCCATGAAATTCCTAAACCCGTCATCCTAAATCAACTTATCTCCCATCCTTGTTTCTAGACTTGGTGTTCCCTTGTCACTAGTTATCATATGGATACAACTAATCCCATCCAACAACAAAAATCAAAAGACTACCCAAAAGAAAATCCAAATCTAACCTTGATCCCCAAAGCAATCTATCCAAACGCAAGCAATCCAAATCCATCACACTATCTAGCATATCATTCTATCAATGCAATCCAAATCAACCCCAAACAAAAACAAACCCATCAACCTTGTCTTTAGTCTTGCTCAGTTCTAAACAAATTATATGCCTTCCTTGCATATATTGTTGCTTGGAGGTGCAACAAAGTCAATTATTGGGATATATCGTTCCCAATCTATGAATCATCATCATTATCAAAATCAAGTTCTTAGCTTGACTATTGGCAAAATCTCGTTTTCTATTTTTGCATCTATGCTTGTGTATGCTACTTGCTTGATGGATTTATCTTTTTTTATTGTATCTGTATAAGTTCTTGTAGCATATCATGACAACAACATCATGGTCTTTCATATCATGGTGTCAAATGTCATCTACTTGCAAGTGCAACTTTATCTTTCTGGGTCAATCCTTTGCACATACGACACATTGTCATCATGGTCCATCATATCATGATGCATAACACCTATGCTATAACAAACACCAGGTTGCTCAAAATTGTTGGCATCTTGTGCAAGATTCATAGCACCTTAACAATCCCAACCCTTCACCAAATCATCCAAAATCAAGGTTGGAATTTTGAATCAAAAACCCCTCCAAGTGTTATCAGCTTCAATATCAATCAATCTTAAAATCAAAATCTCAATGCTTGGGATATATTACAAATGTTGTTCCTACCAAGTGCCTATATCTACTTTTTTTAGAACGTCGTTACTTGCAAAATGTAGATACTAATATTCTACCATCTAACATCATACTTAAACATTACATCTTAATATTATTCTAATACCATATTAACACTTCCTCATTATCATGTTAATTCACCTTTTTTTTTTAGATTGCATATCGTTTACAAATATTCTGCTCATAAAAGCATCAAGATGAGACCAATACCAAACACATTAGAAATCACCTATAGAAGACCAAGAGTCACTACTTAGAAATCCACTTTATTTAGAAACCACATCCACATTATAAGCCAACTATGGAAGACCAAGAGTCACAACTTAGAATTCCACATTAGATGTACCTGTGGCGATTTGAACCTAGGTCACCACAATGAGAACCCAACATTTTAACCAATTAATCTCAACACCTTGGACTTAAGTTCACCTTTTCACTTAATGTTCGCTCATTTATTCCAAAACTAATAAATCCATATCACTTAAAATCTACTCATATCCTACTTAAAAAAGCTACTTATTTTGTATCCATCTTCACATCTTATCCTTATCAAATCATCCTACTATAAAAAATATATAAATGCATTCTCATCGTCTAGCAAATCAATCCACAATGAATGCATCACATCCTCTATCAAAGAATGAATGCATCACATCCTCTATCAAATCAATTTAGAAAGAGTGCCAAAATAATGAATGCATCACATCCTCTATCAAATCAATCTATCTATCGCATCTTGAGGTAAATCTACTTCAATAAAGAGGGTTAGCATCATCCACATCTATTGCATCTTGAGGTAAATCTACTCCAATAAAGAGGGTTAGCATTAGTAAGATTATTAAGTGTTGTTTCTTGCAAGAGCATCCACATCTATTGCATCTTAAGGTAAATCTACATCAATAAATAAGGAATTTAATTCAATTACAACCTACATCAACACAAGCATAGAATAGCACAAGGCTAAATATAGCCTATGAGTCATATATAGGTTTTCACATGCAATTTTTTTGTGATGGTGAATTACAACCCAGACCACAATTCTTACCAATAAGGAATTCAATTCAATTACAACTCATATCAATGCAAGCATTTAACTTTATGAGGCTAAAGTTTTCACATGCAATTTTTTTGTGATGGTCATTTATTTGAAGTTGCCTTTGAAATATTAAAACCTACTTATTTTAAGAAAAATATACATAAACTAAAAATATATAAAATTACATTGATTTTAAGAAAAATATACATAAATTAAAAATATATAAAATTACATTGCAATACAGTTTATCTGAAATCTTATCTTTCAAGTGATACAGTTCTTCCCAAAAATTTAAAAAATGACATCAAATTTAGGGCCTGAGCTCATTTACCAATCCGAACGAAGGCCATCATAATATTTATTTTATAGCAGTAAGATTCTTTTGCATTTACTTTCTTACTATTCAGAGCCTTCGGGACAGAGGGGCCGAAACCGACAGCTTTACAGTACCACCAAATTTTATATTATTTTGAATTGATGTTTAGCTCAAGATTCTCTTGTTATTAAATAAAAAAGCTGTGGAGGAGAACAAAACTTTAGGTATACAGTGATGGATCACACTCCATTATAGTAGACAGTAAAAGACTAATAATTCAATTACAATAATGTTCTTGTGATGCTAAGCTAAAAAACGACAGGAAAATTGAATCATCATAATGGAATTGATATAATGAGACAACAATTACACGACGTATCTGAAGTTAAGAAGATCTCCAGACACGAAGAGAGCAAGCAGGCACATAAGAATAAATAAAAATAAATGAATTTCTCAAAACAAGGATAGGTAGGTCCAAATCAGGCTGCTAACAGAAACAAACTCTGCTTATTCGCCACAAAGATGGAAGAATATACACAAAATCTACAACCCTAGAAAGCAACCGGCAACAACCGCCAAGAAGAGCAGCTGCAACCCACGCATCATCGTCACACGTGTCGTCGCGAACGACTTCTCGCTCTTGGCAGACGCGGCGGGGGCGCGGGCACCGGCGGGGCTCTTGGCCTCACCGGGTGGAGCCGGTGGCGACGCAACGTCGGGCGACGTAGCCGGTGGTTCAGTTTCCGGAGCAGGGGCAGGTGCAGGAGCCGGATTGAAGAGCTCATTAGGCAGAAGAACTTTGTTGATAGTGTACACCACAAGTGGCTGGTCATCAACAACGGTGCTAGCAACGGTTCCCTTATCGACACCCGTTGTGAGCGTAACGGTGTCACCGGAAGTAGTCACGGTCAGAGCGTATTTGGCTCCTCCGCCGGTAGCAAGAGTATTGAGGTGCCCGTTTGTGGTCTTGAGAGTGCCCAGAGGACTGTAAGTGGGCAGAGCATGATACTCCAGGAGAGAAGCCAGATCGTCGGCGGTGAGATTCTTCACCTGCTTCATAATGGCCGGCGTGAAGGCGGCGTCTGTTGGGGCAAAGACTGAGATCCCGCCCAGAAGATTGTCGTCGTAAGTTTTGATCACGCCGGACGAGGCCAACAATCCGGCAAAGATCTTACACCCGCCCTTTACAAGAAGAGCCGTAATGTTGGCCTGAGAGGGCGCCGGTGCCGGCGCTTCGGCCAAATTTGTGGTGATGGGTTGGCTGATCTCGAGGACGGAAATGTTGTAGCCCTCTTGCTTTATGCTCTTGACGTAGGTCGCGTCCAGCTTGGTTCCCTTGACGGAAGTTCCGAAACCCACCTTTCCGCCCGTGAGATCTGTAATGTTGACGAATCCGGTGTTGCCCGGTGCGTTGCCCGTTGTCTGGTAGAGCGTAGTCGTGAGCGTTGTGCCGTTGCTTATTTCGTGCAGCTTCGCCGGGTCGAAGAAGTCGAGGACTACCTGGAGACTGAGAGTACGCTTTATGGTGGCCAGGGGTAGCGAGGTGAGAGACGCCATTGCGGCATTGTTGAGGGCCAGGACTGTGATGGTCTGCCTGCTGTTGATCTCGTCCGCTAGCTTCGTCTCAGAGAGGTATTTGTTGAACTCGCTGTAATCGGACGACTTGGCCAGGATCTTCGTTATGTTGAACCCGTTGGCCAAGCACAGGACGCTCAGTAGCACCAATGCGGTACCGAAAACCCTCATTTTTGCAGCAATTCAGATCTAACGGCACTACCAGATCTGTATTCTGTACAAAACTGAAAAACCCCTCTTCTCCTCCTTGTCTCTCTCTCTCAGTGTGGGATGAGTGATTAGTGAGGATGTGATAAGTATTTAGTGGAGGAGGTTTTGTAACGGTGTAGTGTGAGCTACCCGGCCCACCTGACCCGGCCATGCTGGCACCGCTCGTCCACCCGCGCCAGCCTGGCTGCCGGTTCTCCGTCTTAACTGCGGTGAGGAAGTTATACCCCGGGTGTGACCTAGGGAAGACCCAACGGAACAAGACGCGGTCGAGTTGGCACCTAGTGAATGAATGAATTTTAATGACGTCTACGATGGCTGTGTAGTTGTATTTAGACAATTTTGGTATAAAATACAATCAATTTTTTTAAAAAGATTGCATCATGTGAAGAGATTTTGGATAGACTGTCACAATTTATATAGAATTATGATGATATATATATATATATATATATATATATATATATATATATATATATATTTGTTTTATATATAATTTTACTTATATTAAAGTATATCATAATATTTTAAGGGCACCTTTGAATAGATAACCATCATTAAAAAATTGCTTGACAGACAAGGTCGACCATCAAATTTAAGCCCTGAGAGATATCCTTCCTTTTTTTTAAATCAATTTACTTGCTTTATGGGGTTTGGTCATTATTTTATATGTTTCAGTTGTTTTTTTTCTTATTCATAATATAATAATAAAACTCTTTCTTAATTTTTATATTTACACAAATATTTATAAACATATAAAAAAAAAAATTTACATTGATATTTATGATTTTTATTTACAAGAATTTGTTTATGGGCTTGCCTAACTAGTTCTATAGTAGTATATTTATATTTAAAAAAATATACTAGAGATTTTTATTTTTTATTTTTTCATTTTTCATTTTTATTTTTGTATTTTTTATAAATTACTATGCAACCATTTCATTTCGGATTAAATATATTTCTTATTCTTGCATTTTAGTTTAAAATAGTAAAAACATCTTTGAGAGTGGTGTGGGGTTTAGTGGTATATTTATTATGACATTTCATTATGATCCTCTATCTTAATAATCTCATGCATATAAATTTTATTTTTTTATTTTTTAAATTGGAATCTTATAAAATTATAAGGAATATGGGAATCTTTGAGCTCTTCAACTCCACTCGTGTTGTGATTGTAGAACAACCTACCCTAATTTATAACTCTAAAGATTTAAAAATAAAACTAAAATTATATCTTTGAGGACTAGTGTCACTGTAAGACACCTCTCGGCCTAACTAGTTTAATTTTATATAATATAATTTTGTTTTAAACCGTTAGGAGGATAAGATCGCTTAGCTTAACCCTCGTTAAGCTAGTTTAATTTTATATAATATAATTTTGTTTTAAACCGTTAGGCGGATAAGATCGCCTGGCTTAACCCTCGTTAAGCTAACTAACCCCCGGCGTAGCGTAAGGGGAATATAATATGCTACTTAACCGGGGTCAAGTTTCTTCCTCCAGGCTGGCGCTGCAACGGTTTCCAATTCTTGCCGACAGAGCACGTGGAAGATCCTTATTCGATGCGATGGGCTGAAACAGTTTCTCCATATCGTTTTCATAATCATTTTGATTTGTGACCTTTTTGTCCAGAATCGAAGAGGATTTCATCAAAGTTTGATATTTAATTGTTGGAGTCCCCAAAGATATAATTTTATTTTTATTTTTAAATCCTCGGAGTTATAAATTAGGGTAAGTTTGGTCATAGCAGAGACGATTGTGGTATACAACTAGTCATCTCTGAAATCAGCACATGACCCACTTGAATAGAAAAAAGAAGTGTTGGGAAAAAAACAAGTGTATAGATCACATGATTTATTGTCCCTTTTCCTCCCACAGGCTGGCCATGGGGCCATGAAAGTGACACTATGGGCTGTAGTCCTTTCACTTAGCACAATATTCTCACATGAATAAACAGCTTGTCCTTGTGCTGTTTAGGATGCTTAATCCATTAACATCAGGAGTATTTTCTATGCCATTTAAGATGCTTTATAAGTTAACATCACCCTTAAAGCTAGCTATCACTTTTTGTCAATATTTTGTGATGGCACATGTTCCTAAGGACCCAATGGATCATGTTCATACCAGCTTTTGTCGGGTGAATGCATGTAAAGTAGTGTCGATTATATCTTCTACTCACTTTACCAATGACAAGTTTGAATGAGTATCTCAATTTACCATCATATATGAACACTGCTCTTTTTTTTAAAGAATTGAACAAAGTAAATTAAAAAAAAAGCAGTTAGAAAAGATTGTGGAATCGAAATTCAAAGAGAAAATAGTTACAAGAAATACAATAGAATAGTAGCAACAAAAGTTGAAATAAGAACAATGGGAGACTATAACTTTAGCAAGTAAATATAGTTGCAACGAATGCTAGTTTTGAGGTTAATTCTAGTTATGGTTGATCTTTTGATTCAATTTCAAAAGAAAAGAAACAAAACTGAAGTGCTAGTTTTGTGTGATATCGATATTAAAGCTTGATCATTACTTTGTGATGGCCTTCTTGTTATATTGTTAATGATTAGATGATAGGCATTTAGGGGTTGAGTGGTTTGACCATGAGGTTAGGAATGTAATCAAAAGTGTATGATCTCTCAAGTTTCATAGAAATAATTTTGCAAGTAATTGGTCATCATAATAAATGTTAAAGAATATATGTAATTAAGGGGTTGCTTCTACCGTGGAATATTGTTAAATTAGGAGCTACAAATCTTGTTGGTAAAGGTTAAGCCAATATATCATGTGCATATGGATTATGTAGTAACTCACTTGTTAGATCCTTTGTAGGAGACTTTTGCAAAGCATTAATACGAGTCTTCATATCTCCTAACTAGCTCATAATCATGGCCAATTGGTTGGAAAGGTTGGGTGGTATAGAAGTGAAGAGTAGGAAAACATGCCCTTTAAAATATCTAGGCTAATTAAATGTAATAAGTAAAGAATAATCAAATTAACTTAGATAAAAGAGTTGACTGTAGACCAAACACTAAAAAATATGTTGAACTTGACAAAGGAGGAGAAATGCTCTTAGCTTTGTGTGCGATGAGGAATATTCTATTAAAATGTGCACTCTGTGACTTAACTCTAGAATTTGCTATCAAGTCTATATTAGTAAGTCTTTGATAAACTAAAACATGAATTGCACTTTATTTGGGGTCAATACCACCTTAACGACCTTGATCCTCATATTTGTGTCCTTGATTCTACAACTCGCAACCTAAAATCTATAATTTTTTGCTCTTTAGAAATTTGATAACCTATAAATATCTAACCTAGGTGGTGCTTATAAGAATCATTAGGACCTACTATCAAGTAGGGGAATTTGTGGCTTAACTTGATTGTAGTCAAGTCCGGTTATACTAATCCAATGGTGTTTGAAGAAGATTGAAGACACACCACACATAATGTAAATGCCTAGGCATTTATCCTTATAAATGCAAATGTTGATGCCAATTAGGCCTTTTAATTTTATACAACACCCTACATTCAAATTTAAATATTTCACAAATGAGTTGGCAAGTAACAACTAGTAAAGATTAGGTCGACTTGGACCCATAATATGAAAGAAAGAAAAGGTGTAGAATACCCATCCTACACTAATCTATGAGGAGTTATACATGGTGCAAAATTTAAATTGATCATACATTTACAAGGAAATAAACACAGAAGCAATATACCATAACATAAAGATTTACATGGGGAAAACCCTTAAGGAGAAAAAACCCTTCAAGAGAAAAACCCCACAATTCCAAAGCAACTCAATGTATTATTTAGTAATCAAATGGTTACAACACACTTGCGGAGTCTAAGCCTTTACAAGAGTATCACCAACAAGAGATTTGGAGCAATTCTCGCAACATAATTGTACCAATAAAAACTCACTATATAACTGCCATCTCAACTCCCCAATGACTAGGAGAAGTAATACATGAACCCATCAAATGGTACTTAGGAAACCATGAGCTAAAACCACCTAAAATGTGGCACCCAAATCCCTAATCAAAATTCAATGCCTAAATCCCAAGAAGAGTCCATAGACTAAAAATAACATATTCCTAACACATGTCGTAAGCTCATCATAGTCCACTCACAAACTTGGGTGTGTTGAATGCACAAGACAACTAAGAGGAGGGGGGGTGAATCAATTGTATCAAAAATTTCAAACCCTTGCAAACATTAAGATCCACATTAACCTTTAAACATGTTATGATGATTAAGCATGAAAAGAAAATAACTCAAACTAAATCATATCAACACCACACACAAGAGAACACCAGATTTTACATGGAAAACCCTAAAAGGGAAAAACCACAGTGAGGATTAGCTCACAATATAATCTAGTAGCAATACCGAATTACAAAAGGCTTATTGCCCAAAAGAAAGAATGCTCACTATAGGTGGACTCACTACCCATTGAGAAAGAAAGAGAGAAGAGAAGAGTGGCTCACTACCATGATTTCAACTGATATAATTGCATCTAACCTATGCATGGATTTCAGTTCTAATGAAGCTCAATATTCACCACAAAAAAACACCTTCGCAGCAACACTAAAAATAGTAGACACCTTCTGCTCACTGCATCCAGTAGCCTAACACATGAAAGCTCTCACTGCATTGATCAAATTCACATCACAAACATCATATCCTTCGTGCATACATACATCCACGAATCCTTGACACTTATTTATACCATCATCAATCATGAAAATATTCTCCAAGGTCGACAACACAACTTAATTCATAAATTTCAAATTAGGTCTAGACCTAAACATTCTCATGGAGGAAAGGAATGAATGTAGACCATGCCACATCTTAGCACGGGCCTAAATTCCCTCTTACACGTTATTCCATGCTTCCTCAATCAACAAAGCATAATAGAAATTAGTGCAAACAACCAAGTTGACCAAACTTGAGTTAACACTATGGACTTTTAAGAACGCGCTTCCTCAAAGGTAAACACACCTTGCATATCTTAGACAAAGTTGTAATACAATCTAGAAACATCCATGAACATCTTGAAGTCACAAACTAACAAATTTAACCACAACAACTTTCACCTGAAGAAAGTTCACAATATGCTTACAAACAACATCGTCGAACTCTGCTACTCAAGAAATCATTTTCCAGAGCATCAAATCACAAACCTTATAGATTGAAGATAGATAAGGACTTTATAAGCACACATCTAGAGCTGCAACACCTAAAACTACTCTGTGGAGAAATGCGGAGCAAAACACTTTCTCCAAGACACACTGCAAACATTGTTCTCAAACTGGTGAACATAACTTTCATTGCACAACAATCCGGAGCTCCAAATTCTGGATTTAACATTTTCAAACACTTCTAAACAACATATCCAAATTACACACTCAAATCTCCAACACAAAAGAAATGCAGAGAAAAAACTAGAACAACACTCTGTAAGCTAGAAGACTAACACATTGTTTCCAATATTAATCAAATTTTCTCAAAAGCACTTGGAAACCCAACAACAGAAGTATATCCTCAACATCTTCAGCACCTCTACAAAGTAACCAAATCATTTTTAGCAAGACAACTTAATGAAACAACAACAACCTCATCAGAAGACATAGTTGACACCAATGACAACACAAGCTTGTTGACATCAATAACAACACCGATTAGCACATACTTGCAACAATCTCCCCCTTTGTCATTGATGGCAACACATGATGTGAAAAACCATCAAGACACAACTCTGCACCAATCTTCTTTACTTTCTTACTCTCCCCCTTTCTTTTACACATCTTACTTTCTCTCTAATTACTGACTCTTTTCTTTTTCACATTCTCTCTCCCCCTTAATTTTTCACATGAACTCTCTCCCCCTTTGACATCAATGGCAAAGGGTGACACAAATTTTCTAGCTCTTTCCCTTTTTTATGATACTGCACATACTTGCACTACTCACTACTACTCTGAATAATCCCCCTTAGGAGTACACACTAACTCTTACTCCCCATGTCTACAACAATCATCAAAGCTACTATCTGCTCCCCTTGAGAGGTAACTTGCAACACCAATCCAGAAAAGAATGAATCTTAAAGCACAATGGACTGATGCATCTCCTTATGCATCTAGCTCAAAGAAGGAGGGGCAATAACCCCTAACTTCTCCCGAAGATACTCAAATGTATCCTTAGGAAGAGTCTTAGTGAATATGTCAGCAACCTGATCCTTTGTAGGCACATACTTAAGCTTTACCTCATTCTCTGCAACCTTCTCTCTCAGAAAGTGATACCTGATTGAAATATGCTTTGTCCTTGAATGCATCATTGGATTCTTTGAAATGTTAATAGCACTTGTATTATCACAGAAAATAGAAATTGCCTCATCATACACAACTTTGATATCCTTCAAGGTTTGTCTCATCCATAACACCTGTGTGCAACATGAGGCTGCAACAATATACTCTACCTCTACAGTAGATAAAGACACTGAATCTTGTTTCTTACTTAGAGAAGACACCAACCTGCATGATCAAAGAAAGAATGCACTATCACTTGTACTTTTCCTATCATCTGCACAACCAACCCAATCTACATCTGTATAAGCATTTAGAGTAAAGTTAGTATCTTTTAGATACTACAAGCTATAAGCTAGAGTGCCCTTTAAATACTTGAATATCCTTTTCACTGCCATAACATGTGACTCTCTGGGATCTTGAAATCTAGCCACAAGACAAATTGCATGCATAATATCTGATCTAGTAGCAGTCAAATACATTAATCATCTATTCATTGATTTGTACATGCTCTGATCAACCTTAAGAGATTCATCATTCTTGCTCAACTTACAACCAGTAACCATAGGAGTACAAACTAGTTTAGAATCTTCCATTCCAAACTTTTTTAACAACTCTTTTACATACTTTGACTGAGAAATGAAAATACCCTTATCTATCTGATTGATCTGTAACCCAAGGAAGAAATTCATTTCCCCACACATTGACATTTCAAATTCTTTCTGCATTTCATCTGCAAAACTCTTACACATACCTTCATTTCCACCAAAAAATATATCATCTACATACACTTCCACAATCAAAATATGATCTCCACTTACTTTGATGTACAAATTGCTATCTGTGGAGCCTTTATTGAATCCTTGTTGTAATAAGTACATGTCCAACCTTGCATACCAAGCTCTAGGGGCTTACTTCAATCCATATAGTGCCTTCTTCAACCTGCAAACCATATCAAGTTTATTTGATAGCTGAAATCCATTTGGTTGTTCTATGTACACTTCCTCTTCCATCTCACCATTCAGAAAAGTAGACTTTACATACATTTGATACACATTGAAATCCTTATGTGTTGCAAAAGCCAGAAACATCATAATGGCCTCCATTCTTGCCACCGAAATATAAGTTTCCTCATAGTCTATTCATTCCACTTGTGAGTAACCTTTACACACAAGTCTTGCCTTGTTCCTTACCACTCCACCATTCTCATTCAATTTGTTCCAGAGTACCCACTTAGTTCCAATCACATTTTTGTTCTTTGGTCTTGGGACAAGTTCCCAAGTCTGATTCTTCTCAATCTACATTAGTTCTTCTTCCATCACCTTGATCCAAAACTCATCCTTGCATGCCTCAACCACTGATTTAGGTTCAACTTTAGAAATTAAGCATAGATCTACCTATTCTTCAGTAGCTTTCATTCTTGTCAATACACCTTTTCTCTTATCACCAATGATCTAATCTTCAGAGTGATGCCTTTGCACATACTTGGGAGTTTTAGGAATTCTTTCTAAAGCTTCTTGTTCTTCAAATTGTACTTCTTTTTCTGGAGTTTCTTATTCTTCAACCTGCACTTCCTTTTCTTTAGATTCTTCTTCTTCTTTGCAAGAAGACTCATCTGATTCATATCCATTAACTTCTGAAATCTTTTGTATGTCTTCATCAACCTTAACATTAGCACTTTCAATATTTTTTCTTAGCCTTTTGTTGTTGGTATGTGTAGGATCATCGCGGGCCAAACAATGGCAATGGAAAAAAATCACGTCTTTACTTAGCCAAATTCGCGAATTGGCTAACTTTGACTTTCATAGGCATGTTAAAAATATCCGTTTGCAACGGATATCTATTTTTTGGTTTAAAAAACTATTTTTATAGTTGCAAGAAACAGATATCCGTTTCTGCAATATTCCCAAAATGGATATCTATTTTTTGAAAATATAAAAATAGTTTTTTATAATTCTTTTCATTGGTTTTTTAATTGTTTTCATTGGTGTGTGTCATGGTATGATGTCTCAAGGAATGGGAAGAAAGGATGGTGATTCATAAGATAATATGAAGAATGATGGTAGAGTGAATTGGCATTGTGGTAATTATAGCATGTCATGGGGTGAATCATGCGTTAATACAGGTTGTGCAGTGAGAAAGGGGTGGTATGGGTATGGTTGAATGGAGTAATGAGGTAATTTAATTAGTGATGACCTAGGCAAAGTGATGGGTAAGGTGTCTTATGTGGGATTGCTAGAAAGTGTGATTAGTAATGGTGGGGATAGCTAAATGTCATCTTCTAAGGGTTCAAAGGTGAGGAAAGTGTAAGATGGGGATATGGGATAATCCATGGTTTAATGATTATTCAAGGGAGACTCCTTAAAATGATTATCAATGATGGTGTCAATAGGGGGAATGGAGTCTATGAATGTAGGTGTAGGAATGTGAGCTATGACATTGGGATTGTATTGGATGAATAATAGAAAGTAGGGGCACCTGTCTAGTAATGGAAGGAGCCACATGATCAAATGATGTTTGGGGAAGGGATTTTCTTAGGAAAGTAAGGATTTGGGTGAGGGTATAGGATTTGGTGGAGAAGAATTTATGGAAAATTTAGAGGTCATTAAAATTGACATGAATAGAAGAAGTACAAGACATGGCTAAGGATAAATGGTAGGCTCAAAATAAGATAACTAGGACTATGATGATTAAGATGGAAATAAAATTCAACAACAATAGTATGATATAGGGATAGGATTAGAAAAAAAAGAGTACTACAACTAGAAAGAGGAAAGTGAGGACATAATGCAAAGTTAACATGGCATGAACTCTCTTGGAAGGCTAAGCATGGACTATAAGAAGATTGAACTAGTTGGATCTGTTAGGCTCACCAAATGAAAGAACCTTAAAGGTTAACCTTAATTAGGTAAGGTTATTTTTTAGTGTGGTTGTTGTGATTAGGAAAATCAAATCAAAGGTAAAACACAAACTAAATGCATAACAAAACAAAGAGTTATACCTAGACATGAAAACCCAATCTCATCAAAGGGAGAGGAGCTTTGCACCCAAGAGCTCCTAGATAAGATATACCCTAATGGATGAATTATAATGTGAAATGCTTCTTATTCTAATTTTACTCACAAGCTAGCTCATTAGACATTTGGACATGGTAACATTACTTGAAGATTGGATCCCAAAATGGGTTGGAGGATGAAGTATTTATAGAGATTTTGGAGAGATTTTGATCCAAGGGTGGAGATTGGTTTGGAAGATCAATGGTGGAGGATGAAAGTGATGTGGAGGGCCTAGATTTGATCTTGGAGGAATGGAGGGCTAGGAATAAATGTAAATCTTTTATTCATTTTGGGAAAAGGGTGAATTAAATGAGTATGGGTGAGATGGAATATTTGTGAATTAAAGATTCATATGGGGAATGTAAATTCATTTGGGGATAAGTGGAGATAAATGAGGTATGGCATAGGTAATGGGTTGTAAGAGGAATTAATTGTGATGTGGGATATATTTAAATAAAAAATTGACTTATGTGGATATATTCCAATTTTTTATTTGGAGGATGTGGGGAAGGGTGTTAAGCTGGATTTGACCATCTTAATGATAGGTTCAAGATTAATTAAACAAGGTTGTATTTAATTAATCATAAGGCTAAGATGAGGTAGACTAGGATAGGCAATTAAATAACAGCTATTTAATTACCTAGGGTAGGGATAGGTCAATTAATTAGTTAAACATGATTTAGCTAATTAATTGGATTTAGTGAGGAGAGGGAAATTGACTAAATAAATATTGCATATTTATTAAATCAATTGGCCAAGGCTTGAACTATTGAATTAATAAAATTAATTCAATTGTTGGGGATAAAATGATGAAAAATTAGGCGATGAAGGGATAATTAATTAAATAAAAATTTAATTAATGGATTAGAAGGGAAATTGGTATGTTTTGGGATGTCGGGAGTCGGTTTGATGGTAAAAGACATTTTTAGGTGTCTACATTTGCCTCTCTTTGACGTGGTGTCAGGACCTAGGAGGGAAGTGGCGTCAGGTCGAAGAAAAATATGCCCCATCTGTTGGGAAGGAATAAGATGGGTGAGGGATGCCCCCTCGAGAGTTTTGCAGAAAAAATAAAAAAATTTAGGGCGAGCTCTCGAAAGGACGTGACGGAAGTGAAAGTTAGATAAGGGATGGAAAAAGAAGACGACAGGAAGAAAAACGGAGGAAAAAGGTTGGGATCCGCACCCTGGGGGGGAAAAGAGGGTGGAAGGATGACATGGCCTACTATATTAAGACAAGTGGGCCCTAAGAGTGCCACATTTGCACACATTGACCTCTTGAGAAGAAGGAGCAAAGGAGAGATGGTAGAGTACAACCCCCAATTCTCATGACTTTGACACATTTCTGAGCATTTCCGATCATTTTGCCGGGCACCGGAGGCTGGACCCCAAGTAGGGCCTAACCCTGACTTTGTGATTTTTTGATTTTGTCGCATTTTTTTGTGTTTGGGAATTGGGTTTGGGGATTGCGGGGCTATCGCAAGATCGCGCAGCGCGAAAATTAAGCGGATTAGTGCAATCCTCTAGATTGGCGCTATCCTCCAGGGTAGCATAGAGGCAGATTGTCACCATGTATTTAGCATTTTGGCACTATCTTCCGTAGTAGCGCAATGTGTGGAAGAATAGGGTTTTAGTGTTTTAGCGCCAAATGTGTGGTAGGGTAGCGCTATGTTCTCGACTAGCACTATTTTGAGTAGTAGCGCTATATTGTGTTTTAGTGCTATGTAGGGGATCAGTGCAATATGTGATATATGCACTTTTGGGATAATTGGCGCTATTCATTAGATTAGCGCCAAGTGGTAGGGTGGTGCCATATGTCAAAATGGCACGAAGTGTCTTGCATAGTAGCGCTATTTGTGAGAGTAGCAAAAAGTGTCTTGCGCAGTGGTGCTATTTGTGTAATAGTGCCATGAGAAGAAGTAGTAGCACCATTGTTAAAAATGGCGCAAAGTATGGTCTGTTCTGGCGCTAAATGATTCTGGCTTTTCAACATTAGAAGAAAGGGGTTGATTGAGAAAAAGATAAGTAGATTTCTGACCAGAAAGTTGTGGATGCAGGATCTGGGTTCATTTATAGTGTCCTCGCGGGAGCGACGCATGCCATCTGTGATGGCACTATTTGATCAATTTGACGATGCCACCCGGGCCCGACTGGCTAGGTTAGGGCTTCTAATAGCTGCATCGATGCCAGTATTGTGAGTTCATAGAGCTTTGATGACAGCGGTAGTGGAGCGGTATCAACCAGAGACTTGCAACTTTTTGCTACCTACTTGGGAGATCACTATCACTCTTGAGGATGTTTATCACATCCTCAAGCTATCTATTCATGGCTGTTGAGTGAGATACGACACGAGGAGGGGACGACGGGCCTTGATCAGACTATTTGGCCGAGAGCACATGGATATATCAGCAGATGAGCGAGAGATGAGTTATGAGGGGTCATTAGCAGCAGGTGTAGATCACTTTGCCTTATTCCTGTGCACATTGATTGGTGGTGTGGTGATGCCTGATAGGAGGGGCAAGGGATTTCTAGTTGGCTGGGGGGAGATGATCAAGGGGATGGTCATTCATGAAACCGTGTATGTTTGGGGACCGGTGATACTAGCACAGCTATATCACAAGATGCATATAGTTGTCTATCACTATGATGCAGCCTTATCAGCCAGGGTTACTTTGTTGTATGTGTGGATTTGGGAGCACATTGCAGTTACTCGACCGAGATGTGGGTACTATCACTGGCCATTTGAGGCCTTTGTATTCCTATATCAGGATGCTGAGTACACCTACACTGGTCAGGTTCAGTATTGGCAGCGGGTTCTAGATGATGTCATTCAGGTGACCTGGCTACCATACATTGAAGTAGAGTCGTGGCCAGATGATGATGTGCACATGCCTTTTACTTTTCAGCAGCAATACATGATAGGTCGAGGAGACCATATGATAGACATGTATCTACCATTGCGAGTTATGTGATAGTTTGGGTTATGGTAGGATGTCCCACAACAGATGGCTATTTTTGCATGGACCTGTCGAGATGCGCATTTTTGGCCTGCAGCCATACTGCCCCAGGTCGCTTTGGAGGATTTTGCGGCCGTTGCAGTGGGATTGGCAAAGCACAGTCAGGGATGCAGGCACTACTCCTGCATATGATACATGGTGGCAGATGTGGTGATCGACGTGGTTCACTAATCTGGCAAAGGAGGTAGTCCCTGTGGTGGAGGCGGTGGGATCAGGGGGTGAGGATTTTGAGGATGATGGAGATGATGATTCTGATGGGGATGACTTCCTGGAGGAGGGTGAGGAGATCATTACAGATTACCTCGTGGAGGTTGGAGGGGATGGAGAGGAGGAGGAGGATGGGAGGGATGGTTAGCCGATGGATGTGCTGGCAACGGCGGCAGCTGGACAGGTGCCCCAGCAATAGGTGAGACAGCAGGCACCTGTACAGCAGGTGCCTGTTGAGCAAGTTCAGATTGGGGTGGTGCAGCGACATAGAGGGCCTCGACAGCGTGGGGGATAGCTGAGGGTGGACAGGGGGGCTACCCCCACCATAGGTAGCACAACAGTAGACTATCATAGCAGGGCAGCAGGCAGAGGTAGGCCCTTCAGGGGCAGGTGGAGAGGTTGAGGTTCAAGGGCTCACACCTCATCGGTGGCCTCGGGGTGAGGAGGAGGAGATTGAGACCTTGCGAGCATAAGTAGCCAGCCTACAGGAGGCTTTGGAGAGCCGTGAGGTGGAGTTGGTTCAGTTGCGAGGGACAGTGGCTTTATTGGATGGGTCAAATGGACAGGTGGTTGCATTGCAGGCACAGTTAGCCCAGGATCAGGGTGATATAGCAGTTTTGACCAAAGAGCAGGATGTGGCACTTGTCAAGGCACAGCATACAGAGGCTATGGTGGGCAGTTTGCAGGCTTCAGGTGCTGGTATGGCGCCAATGTTGACTTTGATGTAGACACAGTTGTCCCAGGCACAGACACAACTATCTTACGTACAGGGACAGTTGTTGGAGGCAAGAGGACGGATGAACTATTATCAGGCCCTATATCACGCGACAGTGCCTGCAGAGCAGCGTGCACTAAGCTATAGTCAGGTCAGTGGATCCTAGGCATCTAGATCACATAGATCTAGATCAGTTCAGTCTATCCAGTAGATGATGGGTCCTCCCTCACATGTGCCCCAGCAGGTTCCACAGGTACAGGTTCAGCCGTAGCCACAATTATAGCCACAGGCAGGACCACAACCTCCACCAGGGTCAGGATCCCCACTCCATCAGAGAGGGGTCCTCTATGTGACAGTGTATCATTTTGGCCCTTAGAGGCGTTGTATCAGGATATTCTATTTTTTGATGTGTATATATATGAGCGATGTACATTTTTGCGATGATAATATATGACATGATGTTGATGGCCTATTTGATGCTCTTATATGATTATGATGATGTTGATGTTGATGGATGTAGGATGCTTTATGGATTATATGCTATGGATGTGTTGTGTATGATTTTGATGTTATGGATGTACCTATTGATGTTTATATGATGGATGTAATGATGGTTTACTTATTTTGATATATGCATGTGTGTGATTTATGGATGATGATGTAAAATGCAAATGAATGTTCAAATTCATTTATTATGGATGTAATGCAATGGAAATGTATGTTTATCTAAATAAACACATGTTATGTATGGAAAATATGGATATGGAACGAGATGATTATAAAATGCAGCTAAATGATTATGGCTTGTGATTATGCAATGTAACTAAATGATTTATGCTATGTAAGTAAATGTAACTAAATGATTTATGCTATGTAAGTAAATGTAACTAAATGATTATGAGATGATATATGGAATGCAATGTGATGATTAATGATTTTAAAATGCACCTATGTGATTACAAACTAAGTGATTATGATATGTTAAATGATATATAATGTGCCACTAAATGATTCTAAAATGAACTAAAATGAAATGCAAACTAAATGGTTATGATATGGACACTAAATGACTATAAAATGCACCTAAATGAAATGCAAATTAAATGATTATGATATGGACACTAAATGACTCTAAAATGCACCTAATGAAATGCAAATTAAATGATTGTGATATGGAAACTAAATGACTCTAAAATGCACTTAATGAAATGCAAATTAAATGACATATAAGATGCAGACTACAGGATTCTAAAATGAACCTAATGAGATGATATGCAACTAACAGATTCTAAAATGAACCCAATGAGATGATATGCAACTAAAAGATTCTAGAGTGAACCTAATGGTTATGATATGCAACTAACAAATTCTAAAATGAACCTAAATGATTTACGAGATGCAAAGTAGGTGATAGGTGAGATGCAAATTAGGTGATAGGTGAGATGAATAAGTCTTGATACTCATGATGTTCTTTGTTGGACCCTGAGTGGTGAGGTTGTGCGACAGGGGAATAGGTGGGGAGCAAATAAGGGTGGATGAATGGGGTACGAATAACATTGGGAGTGGCTAGATTACGGGGGTGGGTGAGGGAATTGATAGGTCATAAGGCACTACGTCATTGAGGGGGGATTTATTTTGGCTCAGGATGTGTTGAGTGGGAATAAGTCGAAAGGGTGGGATTAGTGAGGGGATTTGGTAGGGTGAGGTGGGGGGTAGGGTGAGGTGGTTATGAAATCTAGGCCCAGATGGTATAGTTGAACAAATGATTAGTAGGATGATTTGAGCTAGTAACAGTAGTTGCATAACATTAATTGAGAGCATTTCTTAGTTTACTATAGCAATGTAAGATACAGTTCACAAAGGTATGAAATGACCTAGGTGAAGATATATATCCCACGATTGCATGGACTAGACTCACAAACAATAGGTTGATTTTATGTGTTCCCAAGATAGTATAATCTTGCCTAGCTTAGGAAGGGGACTCATAGCGATGAGTGTTAATAGTACATGTAGGGTTTTGATGCCTGTATATGCAAATGAAGCACATCATACTAGAACCGACCCAGGCTTCAAGATATAAATACTATTCTTGGAGTAATGAAACAAGCCCACAAGCACATCATACAGAAATAATGACCGTGTCTACTCAAGGTGTTGTCCGCCACTTACCATGATATAATGAGATCAAGGTAAAAATCAATAATCAAAAAGACCAACAAAAAGATACAAATAGCCTGTGTGTGCTCTTGCCAAGATACGTGATGATAGAATGATGGACTCTTGTCCATTGTGGGAAAGATATATCCTAGGACACAAATCAGTTGGATTTTGTTGGATAATTTTTGAAAGGTGGGCAAAAAAATAGTTAGGCCATGTGTAGGACTATAGTTGGTATGTTGATTGATGATTTTTACGTTAGGGACCATGCTGCAAGTGTATATTTAGCGTGTGTATCATTTATTGGGTCCAGCAAGCTCAGTGAATGGGGACCATCCAAACGGGTTGGATGGGTGCATCTTATGTACCTGAGTACTGGAAACTTCCTTCGTATTCCAAACTGCCTACATACCTTGTGTCCATGGGATCAAGGTACTTTCAAGATGCGGGCAAAATGAATATGTAGTTCTGGCATGACTTGATGATGTGGGAATGGTTTAAGGTGTGTGTGATGTTGAGAATTGATCGATGTTGATGGTCATGAGTTGCAGCGAGATCGATATGTGCAGGTGATTTGTAATGAACTGTTTAGGGAGTATTTTTTGGATTTTGACAATTTTGTAGTGTTTTTGGATTTTTTGATTTTGTGTTGTTTTTGGATTTTTTGATTTTCTATTTTTTTTTTTGGATTTTTTGATTTTCTGCTATACAGAGAGAAGCTTACAAGGATCCTCATTCCATGAGCTAGCCTTGGGTGGGATAGTGCAGGGTGGGCGATAAGACTTGATGTTTCAGAATTCCAAGCCATGGATGTGATATGGAGTGTTGTGACAGATAGAGGACTTATTAGATGGTAGAACTGGCCACTACACGTGGTGCCTGAAGTAGGTTTTCACCATGGTACTTATCCAAAGTGTCACCGAAGTGATTTTCACCATTGGAAGTTTTTATTGCACTCAGGTTTTTCTTGATTTTTTCAATTTTTTTGATTTTTTGATTGGGGGTACTCGATGGGTTATGCATAGATTTCTTTAGATGCAAAATGTTCATCGACTCATCCAGAGGCTGCCCCTCAGGTGTTACAAGCTGGTATGCTCCTAATCCATAGCTGGTTGTGATGACATAAGGCCCTAGCCAATTGGGTTCAAACTTTCCTTTCTTAGGGCGCTCTTGCAAGTTTTTCTGATTCTCCATAAGGACAAGGTCACCTACTTCAAATGTCTAGTTTCTGATTCTCTTGTTATAGCTTCTTCTGAGGTGATTTTGATAGGCTTGCAGGTGGTTCAACGCAATCAGACATTTCTCATCTAGTAATTCTAGCTGATGCAACCTTGCGACTCGGTATTCCTCATTAGTGATTATGTTTTGCAAGGATACCCTTAGGATGGGAGCTTGACCTCAATGGGTAAAATGGCTTCGGATCCAAGAGACTAGGAAAAATGGAGTGGCTCTTGTGGGGTACGGATACTTGTGTGATAGGCCCATAGGGCAGGGTTGAGTTGGAGGTGCCAGTCATGACCAGCTTCATTAACTATTTTGTTAAAATGCGAGAGGATGGTTTTATTTGAAGCTTCTTCTTGGTCGTTTCCTTGAGGGTAATATGGAGTGGAGAAATGGTGTTGAATTTGGAATTTTTCGCACAGAGTGCGCACTTCCTGTTCTTGAATGACTTTCCATTATCGGTGACGATGGAATGAGGGATACCATAGCGACAAATGATGTAATGGAGGATAAACTTGGATATCTGGGTCCCAGTGGTGAAGGTGAGTGGTATTGCTTCCACCCACTTAGTGAAGTATTCGCTAGCAGTGATTATAAACTTATGGCCATTGGATGATGGTGGATGTAATTTTGCCTACGAGGTTGAGTCCCTACTGTGAGAAAGGCCACGACATTGTGATTGGTTACAATTCCTGTGCTGGGTGCGTGAATGAGATCTCCATACTGTTGACATGGTAGGCATTTCTTGGTAAACTGGTAGGAGTCTCGTTCCATGGTTGGCCAATAGTATTCGGTCCTCATGATCTTTTTAGCAAGAGTGGGTCCACTTAAATGTGCCCCACAGATACTTGTGTGTACCTCTTGCAAGGCCACTTCAGCTTCCCTAGAGTCTAAACATCATAAGAGCATGCCCTCAAGACTCCTTTTGTATAGGGTATCTCCTACAAGGGCGAAGCGGGAGGTTCGACAGATGAAGAATTTTTGTTGTGAGGTGGATAGGTTAGGAGGAATGATGTTATCATGGAGATATAGGTAGGTTTCTTGATACCATGAGGATAGGGGACCAATGACTTCGCACACGAGCTCTGATTGAGGAACATCATATGCGGGGATAGAGAGTTCTTCGATCAGGAATTCACACCTCTTGCTATCTTTCTTCATGTTGACCAGGGATCCGATGGTAGCCATGGCGTCTGCAACTTTGTTGTTTAGCCTTGGGATCTACTCAAAGTGGATGTCATCAAAGTAGTCTTTGAAGTCATCGACCATCTTTTTATAAGGTAGGAGTTTATCATCCTTGGTCTTGTACTCATTGTTTACTTGCCAGATGACCAGTTGAGAGTCTCCATACACTGTCAGCTTCTCAATTTTCCATTTGATTTCCATTTGGAGACCTGTGATAAGGGCCTCATATTCTACCATGTTGTTGGTACATGGGAATGTGATTTTGAATGACTTGGGGATTGTGTCACCTTGAGGGGTAACAAACAGGACACCTGCCCCCGAGCCTCTGTGTGTGTATGATCCATCGAAGTACATCTTTCGTGTTTCTGTTGCCGGTGATATTGTCAATATGGCTTTGTCAGAAAACTCTGCTAGTGTAGGATGTTCTGTAGGAATGGGTGCTTCAGCCAGCTGATCAGCTATAACCTATCTTTCGATGGCCTTTCTCTTAGTATATTCAATGTCAAACTTAGTAAGGATCATGACCCATTTTGCCATTCTCCCAGTAAGAGCAACTCTGTTTAGCAGATACTTTAGTGGATCAATCTTGGCGATGAGCTGGGTTTTGTGATTGAGCATGTAGTGTCTTAGTTTTTGTGAAATAAAGACCAGGGCTAGACATGCTCGTTTAATTGGCGTATAGTTGAGCTCATAGGATATTAGAGTGCGGCTGATGTAGTAGATGGCTCTTTCTTTTCCTTGCTCATCGTGCTGTGCTAATAAGGCTCCAATAGCTATCTCTGTTGCTGAGATGTATAATAGGAGGGGTTCTCCTTGCCTTGGTGGAGTGAGGATAGGGGGATTATCTAGGTAATCTTTCAGCTGATCGAAGGTAGCCTGACATTGAGTGTTCCAAGCAAAAGTTGTATCTTTTTGGAGTAGATGTTGGAGCGGTTGGCATTTATCGGCAAGTTGAGCAATGAACCGCTGAATGGACTAGAGTTTCCCTTGTAGATTTCTTAGCTATTTTAGTGTTTTTGGAGGAGGCATTTCAGTGATGGCCTTGATTTTTGCAGGATCCACCTCAATTCCTCTTCTGAAGACTATGTATCCCAAAAGTTTTCCAGAAGTGACCCCGAAGACACATTTCTTTAGATTCAGGCAAACATTGTATTGCTCTAATCAGTCGAAGATCTTTGCCAATACATCCAAGTGTTCCTCCCTTGTCTTTGATTTTCCTAACAAGTCATCCACATAGTCTTCCATGATGTGGTGGAAGAGATCATGGAAGATGACAGTCATGGCTCGTTGATATGTGGCTCCAGCATTCTTTAGGCCAAACGGCATTACCACCCAGCAATACATTCCCCATGGACATATAAAGGATGTCTTATGTTGGTCCTCTTCTACGATCTTGATTTGATTATACCCTGGGAAACCATCCATGAGGGATAACATCTCATGTCCTGCCGTAAGATCCACTATCATGTCAATGTTGGGTAATTGGAAGTCAACCTTCAGGTAGGCTTTGTTGAGATCTCAGAAGTCAGTGCAGCAACGGATTCTTCCAACAGGTTTGGCTACTAGTACTAAGTTGGAAACCCATTCGGGATAATCAATTGGGTGAATGAACCCAACATCTAGTAGTTTCTTTAGCTCTGCTTTGACTAGGAGGGCCACCTGAGGGTTCATTTTTCTGAGCTTCTGCTTTACTGGTTTTGCATCAGGGCGTACTGCAAGGTGATGGACGACCAAAGCGGGATCAATCCCTGGCATGTCTGCATAGGTCCATGCAAAATTGCGATTTCTACGTTTGAAGAATGCTAAGAAGTTTTCTTGCTCTAATGTGCTAAGAGATTCCGCCCTGAAAGTGATTTTTGGCTCTTCTTTCGTCCCAAGATTCATCTCTTGGGCCAGCTCTACTAGGATCGGTGACCTATCTGGATAAACCTTGTCTATCTCAAGAAGGCCCATGCTTCCATCTCCTAGCGCCTCGTAGAGGTTTTCACCAAGGGGTCATCCCACAATAATGGGTTACACCTTTTGGCCAAACTTGACATTGAAATCAATATTTTAAACTAAATCTTCACGTTCTGACACCTATAGCCGCTAAACCATTAGGAATTTCAAGATGATGCAAACTAGTGATTTGTGAGATTTTGTTTGTAGATTCTAAATATATATTTTAAAAAAAATTTGAAGTTAAATTGTAATTTTTTTTGCTTCTCCTTTGATAACTGGTTTTTAATAGTAAACAACATTTTTTTAAAGTGATGTGTATTCCGTAGCACATAACATTTTTTCTACAAAGGATAAAATTATGATTCTTTTTAATTTAGATTGGTAACACCCATATATACTGTATACATTTGGTTTTTTTTTTTTTAAAGATAATGCGCTTGGTAAAATTTTTAATGTGACCGGCGACGCTGGTGTGACACACCCTCTGGCTCCATGTGAATGCTTTTGCCCGGAGCAATGAATCGGTGAGGCCACAACTGGGGGACCTCATCCCCTAGGAAGAACACTTCAAACTCGCGAGCTCATTGGCCCAACGAAGGCGTAAAGCCTTGCGAGCTCGTTGGCCCAGCGGGGGTTTGAACTCTGGTGGCCGCCACTACATCCTGAGCGACTTAACCACCAAACCATGCCATCATCGGCGTGTATACATTTGGTTTCACAATATTTTGTTGAATATATATTTTTTAAGTCAAAACAATTATAATTTAGACATAGGCATATTCCGTAAAACATAACTTTTTTTGTATGTATCAAAATTCAATTTTTTTCTTTTGTTGAAACAAGGACATCAATATCTAGTGCATAGATATTTTTTAGAATTTTGTTTTAGTAATTTACTAATTTTCCATGTGTGTAGAATAGAGAACTTGATGTTCGGTGAAAAACATACATTCACAAGAAATAAAAAATAAATATAATAATCAAATTAAATATATTTAAAATTATATTTTTTGGGAAGATTATAATAAAGACTACATACTTACAAAGAATAAATTTTAAATGAATTCATTTGATCCCTCAAAAGATAAATCAAAATTAGTTTTTTTATCACTATTTTGATAGGTGTAGAGGAGACTCCATTATAGGTATGGTTTAAAACTAGCGGGGTTCTATCCAAGGGGGTTTGAATCTAAGGGGGTTTGATCAAACCATCTTCAATTAAAATCTTTTAAATGGAACCTTTCAAGGCTTAAATTATTATATTTTCTAAAAATATGTGATTTCAGCAAAAATCAAGATGTCCCAAAAAGTGTAACCCATTATTGTGGCAGCAGCCCAGGAGATACGTTTTTTGTTTTTACATTTTTGGGATCTGACACTGCCGCAAAATAGTTTTCACCATCAGATCTATGTTTGATTTTTATATTTTTATGACTAGAAGCAGGGGTTGTCTCCCTGAAATAAGCATGCGTATCAAGTTCCATGATGTATCCTGCTCTGTGATCTCCCAGTGGGAAGTGATCTCTAACCCCCATCATTTTAGCGATGGCCTCATTGTTTGGTGCTACATCAAAGACAGGAGGTCCCTGTTGGTCCCAGTCTATGAGGTCCAGGTATACAAGTGGTAAGTCATTGGATGATGAGGCTAGGGTGGTGACTGTGTATATGGTGCATATGGATGAGTTGAAGAAGTCGGTGAAATCACTAAAGGAATCTTGATGGCCTGTTTCATTGACATTATCGACTTCAGGGGAGACCATAGCGACCTCGGCTAAGATACATTCATCGGTAGTGAGGATACATTATCGTTGACCATATCCTAACCCTTGGGTATAAGGATTTCTTGTTGCTTGGATTGGTTCCATGATCCCTTGTTCATGAAAGCTGATATTGCCTTGTCCTTTATAGCCCATGTTTTTGACAATTTCAGACCCTTTACCATAGATTTATGTTGGTATGGTGGGAGCTTCTTGCTCAGTTTCTTCGTCCTTATATAGCTAGGATGATATGTCTTCGAGCACATCTTGATCCAGGAGATGTTTCTTCTCAAATATGGGTGAGGGTTTACACTTGATGACGAATGTGTTGGTTGCTTCTATTTTTGGGATGTCAAACATTTTATGATTGGGTAATGTACCCACACAAAAGGTACCGTGTAGGTCATATTCCCCACATCCCATGTCACTGAGCTTGATCTTGACCTCAGGCAGTGAAGGTGTTTGGGATGAAGTGGTGGCAATGTTGGTGGGATCGATGTATGAGGTGGAAGTTATAGGATTAGCTTTGGTGATGGCTTTGTTATATGGACAGAAGGTGTGGTCATGGCCTTCCAAAAAACTGCAATATTGGAAGGGGCAGGGATCGGCGTAGATAGTTACTTCTGTGCCGTTGTGGGGGAACTTGAGGCATTGATGGACTGTAGAGGGGACCGCTTGCATGGCATGGATCCATGGTTGGTCGAGAAGGATGTTGTAGGGAAGATCAAGATCAAGGATTTGACATTTTGAAATAGTTATACCTAGACATGAAAACCCAATCTTATCAAAGGGAGAGGAGCTTTGCACCCAAGAGCTCCTAGATAAGATATACCCTAATGGATGAATTAAAATGTGAAATGCTTCTTATTCTAATTGCAACTCACAAGCTAGCTCATTAGACATTTGGACATGGTAACATTACTTGAAGATTGGATCCCAAAATGGGTTAGAGGATGAACTATTTATAGATATTTTGGAGAGATTTTGATCCAAGGGTGGAGATTGGTTTGGAAGATCAATGGTGGAGGATGAAAGTGATGTGGAGGGCCCAGATTTGATCTTGGAGGAATGGAGGGCTAGGAATAAATGTAAATCTTTTATTCATTTTGGGAAAAGGGTGAATTAAATGAGTATGGGTGAGATGGAATATTTGTGAATTAAAGATTCATATGGGGAATGTAAATTCATTTGGGGATAAGTGGAGATAAATGAGGTATGGCATAGGTAATTGGTTGTAAGAGGAATTAATTGTGATGTGGGATATATTTAAATAAAAAATTGACTTATGTGGATATATTCTATTTTTTTATTTGGAGGATGTGGGGAAAGGTGTTAAGCTGGATTTGACCATCTTAATGATAGGTTTAAGATTAATTAAACAAGGTTGTATTTAATTAATCCTAAGGCTAAAATGAGGTAGGCTAGGGTACGCAATTAAATAATAGCTATTTAATTGCCTAGGGTAGGGATAGGTCAATTAATAGGATGAATTAATTAGTTAAACATGATTTAGCTAATTAATTAGATTTAGTGAGGAGAGGGTAATTGACCAAATAAATATTGCATATTTATTATATCAATTGGCTAAGGCTTGAACTATTGAATTAATAAAATTAATTCAATTGTTGGGGATAAAATGATGAAAAATTAGGCGATGAAGGGATAATTAATTAAATAAAAATTTAATTAATGGATTAGAAGGGAAATTGGTATGTTTTGGGATGTCAGGAGTCAGTTTGATGGTAAAAGATATTTTTAGGCGTCTACAGTTGTTTGTGCAACAATGTGTAAATTAATGTTACCTAAGGATAAATCTAACTATACTAAAATTTTAATATCCATTAGAGCTAGGACTAACAATTAGACTAAAATTTTGACAAACAATACAACTTGGACACATGTAGGACTTGGAAAATGGAAAAGAACAAGTATTAAATGTGGAAAACAATGAAAAAGTGGTATTAGTTGCACCTATGTAGATAAGTGGTCTTTATAAAAGATGCTTAGAATTATGCTCTATATCTAATTGTGAAGTTTGGAGGTGATTGGAACTCAAGGATATGACCACCATATACAAAATAGCTTACCTAATGGGTATGTGCATGGATATATATATAGGGGTAGAGATAGAAAGAGAGGATTGTGTGAGAGAGAGAGTCCTAGTTTTCTTGTTTTCATTTCCTTCATCGATAAGGGAGAGGGAGAGATAGAGGGGAGAGATAGGGAGATATAGGAATGATAGGGGGAGAGAGGCAAGAGAGAGATAGGGAGAGATAGCTAGGTAGAGATAGAGAGGAGACAGATAGGGAGAGATAGAGGAGACATAGGGGAGAGATAGGGAGATAGAGAGTGAGAGAGATGTCTAGAGAGTTAGGGAGATAGAGGAATGATAGCAGAGAGAGAGGCAAGAGATAGGGAGAGATAGATAGGTAGAGAGAGGAGATAGATTGGGAGAGATAGAGGAGATAGAGGGAGAGATAGGGAGATAGAGAGTGAATGAAATGTTTAGAAAGATAGGGAGAGAGATTGAGAGGTAGAGGGATGATAGAGAGAGGGAGATAAGGGAGAGATACCTAGAGATAGAAGTTTAGGGTTTCTCAGGTTTAAGGTTTAGGGGTTATGGGTTAGGGATTAGGGGCATTATTTAGGGTTGAGGGATTTAGAGAGAGACTTCTTTTGGCATGCAATCGTAAACCCTGAATAATGCCCCTAAACCCTAAACCCTAACCCCTAAACCATAAACCCTAAATAATGCCCCTAATCCCTAAACCCTAACCCATAAACCCTAAACCTGAGAAACCCTAAACCCCTAAATCCTAAACCCCAAACCCCTAAACACTAAACCCAAGCAACCCTAAACCTCTATCTCCCTATCTCCCTATCTCTATCATTCCTCTACCTCTCAATCTCTCTCCTTATGTCTCTGTCCATGTCCCTCTCTCTCTATATCTCCCTATTAGTCCTCTCTCTCTAAACACTAAACCCTAAACCTCTAAACCTTAACCCCTAAACCCTAAATAATGCTCTTAAACCTTAACTCCTAACCCTAAACCCTAAATCCAATCAACTTTAAACCTTGATCTCCCTATCTCTCCCCTATCTCCCTATCTCTATCATCCCTCTACCTCTCAATCTCTCTCCCTAGGTCCCTAGCCATGTGCCTCACTCTCTATCTCCCTATCTCTCTCCTCGGTCTCCTCTATATCTCCCTATCATTCCTCTCTCTCTATAAACCCTAAACCCTAACCTCTAAACCTAAACCCCTAACCCCTAAACAATAAACCCTAAACACTAAATAATGCCCCTAAACCCTAACCCCTAACCCCTAAACCTGAGAAACCCTAAACCCCTAAACCCTAAATCCAAGTAACCCTAAGCCTCTATCTCCCTATCTCTCTATCACCTTTGTCCCTCTACCTCTGAATCTCTCTCCCTATGTCTCTGGCCATGTCCCTCACACTTTATCTCTCTATCTCTCCCCCGGTCTGCTCTATATTTCCCTATTGGTCATCTATCTCTCTCTAAACCCTAAACCTCTAAACCTCTAAACCTTAACCCCTAACCCTAAAACTATAAACCCTAAACCCTAAATAATGCCCCTAAACCCAAGCAACCCTAAACCTCTATCTCCCTATCTCCCCTTATCTCAATATCTCTCTCTATGTCTCTAGACATGTCTCTTACTCTCTATTTCCCTATCTCTCCCCTTTGTCTCCTCTATCTCTCCCAATCTCTATTAATCCCCTCTCCATCTCTCTTTAAACCCTAAACCCCAAACCCCTAAACCCTAAACCCTAAATCCTAAATAATTCCCCTAAACCCTAAACTTGAGCAATGCTAAACTCATAAACCCTAAATAATGCCCCTAAACCCTGACCCCTAACCCTAAGCAACTCTCTATCTCCTAGTTTTCTTATTTTCATTTCCTTCATCAATAAGGGAGAGGGAGAGATATAAGGGAGAGATAGGGAGACATAGTAATGATAGGGGGAGAGAGGCAAAAGATAGAGAGATAGGGAGAGATAACTAAGTAGAGAGATAGAGAGGAAATAAATAGGAAGAGATAGAGGAGACAGAGGGGAGAGATAGGGAGATAGAGAGTGAGTGAGATGTCCAAAGATATAGGGAGATAGAGGAATGATAGGGGAGAGAGGAAAGAGATAGGGAGAGATAGGTAGGTAGAGAGAGAGAGAGGAGATAGATTGGGAGAGATAGAGGAGACAAAGGGAGAGATAGGGAGATAGAGAGTGAGTGAGATGTTTAGAGAGATATAGAGAGAGATTGAGAGGTAGAGAGAGGATAGAGAGAGGGAGATAAGGGAAAGATAGGGAGATAGAGGTTTAGGGTTGCTTAGGTTTAGAGTTTAGGGGTTATAGGTTAGGGTTTAGGGATTAGGGGCATTATTTAGGGTTGAGGGATTTAGAGAAAGAGAGAGAGAGACTTCTTTTTACATGCAACTGTAAACCTTAAATAATGCCCCTAAACCCTAAACCTGAGCAACCAAAAACCTTTAAACCTTAAATAATGCCCCTAAACCCTAAACTCTAAACCCTAACCCCTAAACCCTAACCCCTAAATAATGCCCCTAAGCCCTAAGCCCTAAGCCCTAACCCCTAAACCCTAAACCTGAGAAACCATAAACCCCTAAATCCTAAACCCCAAACCCCTAAACCTTAAACACTAAACCCAAGCAACCCTAAACCTCTATCTCCCTATCTCCCTATCTCTATTGTTCCTCTACCTCTCAATCTCTCTCCCTATGTCTCTGGCCATGTCCCTCACTCTCCATATCCCTATCTCTCCCTATGTCTCTGGCCATGTCCCTCACTCTCTATATCTCCCTATTGGTCCTCTCTCTCTAAACACTAAACCCTAAACCTCTAAACCTTAACCCCTAAACCCTAAATAATGCCCCTAAACCTTAACCCCTAACCCCTAAACCCTAAACCGAGAAACCTTAAACCCCTATCTACCTATCTCTCCCTTATCTCCCTATCTCTATCATTCCTCTACCTCTCAATCCTTCTCCCTATCTCTCCCCTCTATCTCCCCTATCTCTCCCTATCTGTCTCCTCTCTCTCTCTCTCTCTCTAGCTATCTCCAAACTTGAACAACCTTAAACCCCTAAACCCCAAACCCCTAAACCCTATATCCAAGAAACACTAAAATTTTGTCTCCCTATCTCTCCCCTATCTCCCTATCTCTATCATCCCTCTACCTCTCAATCACTCTCCTTATGTCCCTTGCCATGTGCCTCACTATCTCTCTCCTCAGTCTCCTCTATATCTCCCTATCATTCCACTCTCTCTATAAAACCTAAACCCTAAACCTCTAAACCTAAACCCCTAACCCCTACATAATAAACCCTAAACCCTAAACCCCAAACCTTCAAAGCCAAGTAACCCTAAACCTCTATCTCCCTATCTCTCCCCTATCTCCCTATCACCTTTGTCCCTCTACCTCTTAATCTTTCTCTCTATGTCTATGTCCATGTCCCTCACTCACTATCTCCCTATATTTTCCCTCAGTCTCCTCTATATCTCTAGGTATTGGTCCCCTATCTCTCTCTAAACTGTAAACCGTAAACCTCTAAACCTTAACCCCTAACCCCAAAACCATAAACCCTAAATCCTAAATAATACCCCTAAATCCAAGCAACCCTAAACCTCTATCTCCCTATCTCTATCATCCAGGATCTACCTCTCAATCTCTCTCTTTATGTCTCTGGACATGTCTCTCACTCTCTATCTCCCTATCTCTCCCAATCTCTATCAATCCCCTCTCTCTATATCTCTTTAAACTATAAACCCAAGCAACTCTAAACCCCTAAACCCTAAATAATTCCTCTAAACCCTAACCCCAAGCATCTCTCTCTCTCTCTAAACCCTAAATAATGCCCCTAAACCCAAGCAACCCTAAACCTCTATCTCCCTATCTCTATCATCTCTCTACCTCTCAATCCTTCTCCCTATCTCTCTGGACATCTTTCTCACTCTCTATCTCCCTATCTCTCCCCTCTGTCTCCTCTATCTCTCCATATCTGTCTCCTCTCTCTCTATATATCTAGCTATCTCTCTATCTCTTGCCTCTCTCTCCCTATCTCTCTCCTCTATCTCTCCCTCTCCCTTATTAATGAAGGAAATGAAAACAATAAAACTAGGACTCTCTCTCTCTCTCTCTAAGGAAATTGGAAAGGAAAAGGAAAACTAGGAAAGCTAGGAATAGGATTTAATTAGGAGGTAGATAGGTCAAAGTGCAAGAGAGAAAGAGAGAGATCCAAAAAAGTAGAAGTGTAGAGTCAAGATGCACTTTTGCCAACTTAATTTTATCTTAACATTCCCAAAGTCTTACATGATTAAAAGAAATATTAATCTATTTGGTGGAAAAGTGGAACCTTTGCAAAGTTGTAGATGGAAAACATGACTCCACTTCCCAAAATCTTGTAGGTATATAAATGAAGGTTTTGAAAATAATTATGCATCGTCAATGCAAAATCCTAATGCACTCATCCACAAACTTGTAAATTGCAGTGAAGTTCAACATCCCCATGCCTCATAAAGTTCCACAACGTTTATTTACCAAAAGACCAACTATTATGTGTAGACTTTTCTTATGTTTACATACATTTCAAAAAATAACTTACAAAGTGCCAACACTACAATGCATAACATAAAGAAATTTGTTGAAAAAGTTTAAAAAATCCTCAAACAAATGTAGTTGACTTGTATATAGCCATACTCCATGATCTTTTCTACTATCTTATTTACTTACACAAAAAGAATGATACATGGGCATCCATCAAAAGAATAATGATAGGGGCATTCTTATCAAATATTATATTTGGTAACTTTCTAGTAAATATTTATAAAAACTATGGAAACATAGACAAGGCATTGCTAACTATTTGATAGAATGCCTAAAAAAAATGTGATTTCATAGACTACCATGATTATAGGAAATGTAGAAAATGGATCTAAAAATGGACATTACAATGTTGTTATCAATGCTCTTTACAAAACTTAGAAAATAGACAAGCCTTTTTTATCATAGATGAAATTAGATGCAATGGTCATAAGAATATGGCAAGATATCGATAGACCACCTTTTTAGCATTTTACACAAAGCTAAAGATGAATTCTTATGACCATTGCGAGATATTGATAGACCACCTTTTGAGAGAGAGAGAGAGAGAGAGAGAGAGAGAGAGAGAGAGAGAGAGAGAGAGAGAGAGAGAGAGAGAGAGAGAGAGAGAGAGAGAGAGAGAGAGAGAGAGAGAGAGAGAGAGAGAGAGAGAGAGAGTAACATATAGGGTAAAGCAAAATGGATATCCATTTTGGGCAACCTAAAACAGATATCCGTTTTGTAAAACATAAAAAAGGAAAAATGGTATTAATTGTCACGTCTCATTTTTATGGATAATATGATTATTCTAGTTTATTGAACAATTATTGTGATTGACTTTACTCTAAGTAATTTTGCATACGTGGAGGTAATTATTATGAGTTATATTGATGAAAATTGGAAATTGTTTTTAAATATTGAATATTGATGTAGATGTAATGATTTTCTTCGGCTATGTTTTTGGAGACACTAACCTATTGACATCGAGTTGAGTGCAAATGGATGCAGGTACTCATCAAAGACGAGAGCATGGCTGAGGTAGAAATGTTCTAGCCACTTGGCAAGAACTGATGGATGGATTAACCTGATGCAATCACACACATCACGTAGTTGCATATGCATTATTGAATGGTTCTTATTGCACTAATGCGTGATTTTTTAATTGTTTTGGGATGCTTGTTTATAAGATGTTTGGAAGACAATATGTGAAATAAATTTAAATAATATTAAAATATGTGTGTACTTTTGTATTATTTTATTACTTCTTGAATTATCAAAACAAATAGATATTATATATTAAATTATATAGATAATTATGCAATATTGTATTGCATTTCTCTTTTTTTTAAATATTTAATTAGTTTTGTTTTAAATAACAATAGTTTTTTTTTTGACAAAAGTGGCAAGCCACTATAATTATATTAAATAAAAATAATTACAACCCTGATTCGACGAGCATACTGGTAGGAAAGAACCAGGGGAAGAAAACCTCCAGTTGTAGCTCAGATTTACAAAATTACAAAAAAGCTCCATTCACTACACAAAACCAGGAGCAAAATTTACTAGAATCTCCTTCAAAATATTACATTTGAGCTGATAAAAGACAACTGATAAAACTGAGATTCCTTCAAAAAAGAAATACAAAACTCGATAACAAAAATGATAGCCTAACCCAAATCCACTGCAACATTAAGGTCTTGAGCAAGATAATTCAGTTCCCCCACAGCATTGTCTTTAGTAGGCGAACCCGGAGGAGGAAGAAGAGGTTGAAATTGTAATAAAAACATCAAAGCTTGGAATTTTTCATCAATACTGTTAACTAAATTCTCACCAATCTCTTTAGCATGAGCATGTAAAGAAAAATGTAGAAAATCTTCATTTTCATTCAACAGAGAAGAGCAAGCCGCATTAAAAACACAATTATGAGCAGGGGAATGAAGAACTTGGCACTTGGAAAAGAGCCCACCAATAAGAGCCTCTGAACTAAAGAGATCATAATTCTGGAATGCTACAGCAATACTTTCATCAAAAAAGAGAAAGCGATGAACATACTTCTCAATAAGCTGGTGAACCAAACCAACATCCTATAAAAGATCCATTGCATTAGAGCAAGAACCATGAAGATCTGAGATGGATATAAAACTTGAACATGGCCTTCCAAGATATCTCTACCCACAACATCTCTAATAGCTTCCTCCACCTCCGGGCCATCTATAGTAAAACTAGACCGTAAACCATCCGAAGACACAGAACCAATAAAAGCAGTTTCCCACTTTGAGACTGGAAAAAACAACCTGCAGTTAAGCTGAACTTCCATTGCTTCCACACACAGAGCAAACAATGTTAAAGGAAGGATGGTTAAACATATAACAAACACCCATATATAACCAAAGAGAATCAAATAACCATAATTAGATAACATCATCTCCCATGTAGGAAATAAATAAGACTTGCTGTGAGCCGGCGCTGAAGTAAATAAAGGACAGAGGAACTTACAGAAGATGAGATCAAATGGACAACTGAAATCAAGAACTAAAAAGCTAGCACATGTGGAAATAATGATTGCACAAAGAGATAACACCTTGATGCCACATACAAGTATCCACACAAGTGAGATTTAAGACACATTACTCAAAGAATCCAAATGTACTATTTCTGCCAAATGTGGATGCTGACCAAAAAGATCCTCATCAAAATAGACTAACGATGAATTTAAATCAAAACCCAAATTAGCTAAAGCATCCGCCAGTTTATTACCTTCTCTAAGAGTATGAGATATAATGAAATTCTCAAAGGATTCCAGAATATACCATGCCTCTTGTAGAAGATAATCAAGTTTCCAATTTTGAATATGATGTTTTTTTTAGAGCATTAATAGTTATTAATGAATCACCCTCAATATGGAGACGAGGAATCTTTAAACCAATAGCCAATCTAAGACCCTCAACAAGAGCAAGGATCTCAGCTTGGTTATTGGTACCATCAGAAACTTTACCAGAAAAAGCTTTTAAAATTTCACCTTTCATATTTCTAAAAAACCCCACCAATGGAAGAAGGGCCAGGATTGCCGCAAGAAGCCCCATCAAAAATGAACTTAATAAAGTCATCAGAGGGAGGTAGCCATTTAACTATACTTCTATCCAGCTGAAAAGCTACAAAAGAATTTGTAATAGGAAAAGAACCTAGAAAAGGCCAAGCTTTCAAAATTGAATTATCCCAATAAGAGAAATGAAGATTAGATGCCTTTAAAGATTTGAGATAATTCAAGACAACCTTAGAAATAGATTTTTCAATAATAAGGGAGATGGCCTCAAAATCCTTGCTTTCTTTTCTGAAGATCCGTCTATTCCTTTCAAGCCAAATGCTCCAAATAACAATAGAAGGCGCAACTATCCAAATAGAAGCAAAAGTAGAACCTTTAAATAAAATAGGCCAACTACAAAAAAGATCCAACAACAAATTAAGAAGAGGAGAAAACCAACTCAATTTGGAAAAAAAGCCATTTCCAACTAGAGAAAGAAAAAGGACAAGAAATAAACAAATGATCTACCTCTTCTTCACAATTACCACAAAACACATAGTTAAAGGAATCCATAATAGTGAAAATAATATTATTATATTTAGAGTTTTTGATAAAGGAATAAAATATTTATTACTGTCATTCATGCGATAGTAAGTTACACAAGAAGATATTAATTTTAAATATGTTGTAAATAGCAATTTTCCTCTAAATTCATTGGTTGAATGTTCATACAAACTAAGAATTAGAACTTCAGTTATAAACCTAATTCTTGATCACTGAAAATAAGAGTTAGAGAAATTGAATAAAAAAAAGGGATTGCTCAACTGGGAAAAACTACCACGAATGGCAGAGAGAACTATTTTCAGAGCGAAAGGAAGGAGAATTGCAATTGTGATAGGAGAAGGATAGTGAGGTAGCGACAACAGCTGCATATACACTCTCGACCATGAACTTTCTAGGTTTTTCTTCTTTATTTTGATTGCATTAAAATGGTATGGCTGTGACTATCTAAAATTTGGTTTTTCTCTGCTTATTGGGTGAGCGACTGCCTTTCTTTGGTCATTCCCTGTTTTGGGCTAGCCGTCCCCTCTTGTTTCTACCTAGGTGACTTGTGATATTCCTTCTGGCCACTATTCTAACCCAGATCAACATGTATGGGTTGTCCCTCCTTTTGGCTGCTTATCTTATTTTTGTCTGGACTTTGTCTTCTCCAGCCGTCGTTCTCTAGCTAGCCGTTCATTTACTTCTGGCCGTAGTTTTTATCTCAGTCGCCTATGTTTTGCAGGTCGTCAACTTTCCTAGTGGCTAACTTGCTAAGAAATTAGGTGATTAGAACAGATCAACCCTTGAATCCTTATTATAGCCATTTAAAAAGTAGCAACCTTGGACTAATTTTCTTCTTTGGTCGAGTCGATCTATGTTTTTTCCCTGGCTGCTTACCTTGGACAGTTGCCGCTCATTCTAGTCTTACTTGTCTAAAATTGTCAAAGACAGAGATGATAACCTTTAATTGCATCTTGATAAAACCGATTGAAAACTATTACAAACCTGCATATCTCTATTAGGATGCTCACTATTAAACATAACATGATTGTTGTTCTTTTTATACTAGCTGATATTAGTTTGGGAATTGGAAATTGACTTCTAAATGATGAAATGCAAACTCTTAAATAGATTGAAAACCATTGTATTCCTACAAACGTTTTCCTTTACGACTTTCTATTCAAAACACTATACTTTTGCCATTATCTTGGATGAAAGAAAATAGATCTAAACCCTGTTTAAATTTTAAATTTTAAATTTCATTTTCTGCCATAGTTCCTGTCACCATAGCGACAGGAAGGTTTTAGAAGGATTATGTGTTTAAAACTGTATGCTTAAATAGACTTGTTTCCTGTCACCAGAACGACAGATAAGTTAGAGTAATCTGAGAATGAGTTTTTATAATATTTTTATGATCAAAAATCAGGTTAAAACTATGTTCAGAGTTCTTTCTTTATTACTGAGTTAGTTCCTGTCACAGCAGCGATAGAAAGATTGTCTTTATTATTTTTATTGTTGTTCTTGAAACTTCCTACCACATAAATAACAACAAGATAGATTATTATTTTAGAATGATTATTCATTGAAAGACTTAATGACTGAAATACTAGATAGAAAACTGTATCATTTTGATAAACCTATGGACTACTTTTAATGATTTAGACTTCATATCACTATTAGGACAGCAAAGTGAAATTATAACTAGAATGTCTTTTATTTGAAAATTGAGATTAAATCTTGGATTAGATAATATATCTGTTTGACGTACTTGTGAGTGCAAACAAAGATGAATGATTTGATTCGAAAAGTGTCATCTCTTGAATGTTGTTTAGAAAAAGGAACTTGTGATTGAATTATAAACTTATGGAGATAGACTAAGTTAGTTCCTATCACAAATATGATAGTAGATCTGATAAAACTTAGAATGGCTTTTGTACAAAGAATTATGATTGAATATGGTTATTTCTTGTAAAGTGTGTTTTCCATGATTAGAGCTTTGGAAAAAGGGATTTGAAATGATTTATGGGAGAACATTGATTGTTTTATTCTATGTACTTGACCTTGAGAAAAGATAGAATTATTATTTGACATAAGTATGCATGAAACCTCATTTTGAGAGAGTGGAGTAGTCAAACCTCATCATTGATTTTATTGCTTGATTTATGAAACAATATTTAGATATGAAGCATAATCATTAGTTTCTACAATTTATTTAACCATACAAATACGAATTGCGAATATAATCAGATATATTTCTTTATGATGATTCTTCATTACTGCTTGATTGAAAAGTGTGTTTTCTTCATTAATGCATGGGAAAGGGATCAGAAGTGGTCGTAGGTGATTTTGGATCTTTATTCCTTGGATTATTTAAATACTTGCTTATTTTCTTCTTGGGGAAAGAGGGTAGATTTTTATCTAGGAATGTATTAGGTTACTTTTGGGATGGTGATGCCGAATGTGGATATTCAAAGATGGCTTATCCTCTTTTCAAGATTTGACCAATTTACTTAAATGATTAGATCTAATTGGAATAACATTGAAATAGATGTTTATTGTCTAGCAAACTTATATATATATATATATATATATATATATATATATATATATATATATATATATATATATATATATATATGCCACATCTTGTTGTCAGACAATTTGCATTTCATTATTTAGAGAACTGCACATTCCAGACATCAAGGTTGCATCAGGTGTTCCCTCTTGCCAGTTGTTTCCAGGTAGCTAGACATTTCATGCAGGGCTAGGTTTCCTTCATTCAAGAAGGGATCCAAGGAAGTGTAAATACTTCATGGTTGGGTGGAAAAGCACCTGAGCCATGCTCTCGTCTCTTGGCTTGCAGGTGGTGGGCCACTTGGTTCGTGTAACTGGAGAGAGTGTATTGATTTATTTATTCATGTTGTTCATGATTGTTGGATGTATTATGGCATGCTTGCCAATGGATTTATGTATATGATTTTATAGTGCTTTTACCTGGAATGAGCACGTGAGATGTAAGATTTAATGACTTATTTGATTTATATCGATGAGATTTTCTTGTGAAGATTTATTGACTCTATTAATCTTGTTGATGAAGTTATTGTTTATTTTAATATTATAATTAAGTGGATTAATTACACCTTTTACCTTTGAATATTATATCTAAGTGGATTATTTACATCTTTTGATTTTGGTTATTGCGATGTATTTAAGGAAATTTCTTACTTCATTTATTCTTGAGTTGGTTGAAAATCTTTTACATGATTTGTGAGGCTTTACAGTATTTTACCAAAGCAAAACAGTTTCTTCACTTTTGCCTTGTATGTAGGCTTGGGGCTGTCATAGTTGACTTTCCCTCAATTCTAACATTTTTACAGGTTTCACTCTCTTCTTCAAACTTCACCCTTCGTGTTGACAACTTTTTTTTATGCAAAATTGATAAAATGAAAAGGGTTTATAGAGGAAATTGTCATCTTTCTAAAAATATTATATTTTCTTGATTATCATTTTATTAAATAATTATTAATAATTTTCTATATAGTGTTTGTCTGAAATTCTGATGGACACACTAATTGAAAAACATCTATAATTTTCAAACTGTTTCACCTTTTTTAGATCTGAAAGATGTGTCACACTCTATGCTTCGTTGGCTATAGGTTTAAAAAAAATTGAATTCTAATTTTTTTTATCGAGTTAGGTTGGTTGGAAAATTACTTTTTAGTTTTTAAAAAATTTCACAGTAAAAAAATCATAACTAATTATTTTATTGGAAAAAAATTCAAAAAAATATGCATCACATCCGGGCATGAGTCCTCTACTTATTTTGAAAGTTTCCAAAAAAAAAAAAATTTTTTGCTCATAGTTAGGTTGGCTGGATAGACACCCACTTTTTTTTCTAAAAAATTTAATAGCTATTCATTGAAATATTCATTTTTCACTAAGTAAATTTAGTTTTTTTTAAAAATAGTAGCCCATAAACTAGATTCAATTCTCTACAAATTTTGTTCTTACATCTTTTTCAAATTGTGTAGATAATCCATTTAAATTTTCACATGAACTTGATTAAGTCTGATTTTTTGTATTTTCATTGCCACTTAGAGGTATAGTTTGGTCCATCATGATCCTGCACATACCCTTGTAGCATCGGTAATCTTTGCTTCTAGTAGAATACCCAAGGAAAATACCTTCATCACACCTTGCATCAAACTTTCCTAGTTCTTCATCCCTTTTGATATAACATTTGCTTCCAAAAACTTTGAAATATTTAACAGTGGGAATCCTTCCATACCACAGCTCATATGGAGTCTTTGAGTCATTTGCTCTTACTTGTACTCTATTATGTATGTAGACAGCAGTCTGAATCGCTTCTCTCCAGTAGACTTCCAGTAGTTTTGCATCTTTTATTATTGTCCTTGTAGCTTCTTGAACAGTCTTGTTCTTCCTTTCAACCACTCCATTCTGTTGGGGAGTCCTAGTGGCAGATAGATGCCTCTTTATCCCATGATTCTCACAGAACATGTTAAATTCATTAGAAGTAAATTATCCACCTCTGTCAGACCTCAAGCATTTGATCTTCATATCCATTTCATTTTCAACCATTTCTTTAAAGGTTTTAAACTTATCTAGGGCTTCTAATTTTTCTTTAAGAAAAGTAACCCATGTCATTCTAGAACAATCATTAATAAATAACATAAAATACCTGTCACCTTGAAAACTCCTTACTCTTTTCGGACCACAAAGATCTGTATGTACCAATTCTAATAATCTGGTAGATGACTAATCCTTACTTTTGAAGCTTCTTATTTTCTTTCCAAACTGACATTCCTTACAAATAGTAGTAATAAGCTTTGTAATCTTTGGCAGATCTCTCACAGATTGAATTGAACTTATCCTTACTGGGCTATCAAAATTGATGTGACACAATCTTCTATGACATAGCCAACTCTCATTGATCTGAGTCATAAATAAATAACTATCACCACCTTTGAGATGATAAACATTTTCACTGATCCTCTTTCCAGTAGCAATCACTTTTTCAGAGCTTTTTCTGATCTCACAGCCATCATCTTGAAACATAAGATTGTATCCTTTGCTACACATCTATCCAACACTTAAGAGATTATGCTTTAAGCCTTTGACATAGAGAACATTGTCAGTGTTATGATTTCCATCAAAACTTACTAAACCTTTTCCACAAATCTTAGCAGTTGCATCATCACCAAACCTAACTACTCCACCATCATATTTTTCAAGTTTAGAAAACTTACTCTTATCATCTATCATATGATTTGAGCATCCATTGTCAATGACCCAATCATCTTTTTCTCTTCTAGCATGAAAATCAAACATTATAGTGCCTTTAGAGTTAGTACTTGCTTCTGGACCCTTTTCCATCACACAGCTTTCAGAGTTAGCAGAAATAGTATCATCTCTTAGGGCTATGAATAAGCATTCATTACCATTATCGCCCTCATAATTAGATTCATCATTAGATATACTTGAATCTTCTCTAACATAATAACTTTTCTTAACCACCTTACCTCTGTTTTCCCTATTCTTAATTGCCATAGCTTTATCCACACATCTTGAAGCATAATGACCTAGTTTTCCATAGTTGAAACATTTAAAAGGTAACTTACCACTGAACTTTCCAGTACCCTTTTTCATTCTTCTCACAAGGTTAGCTTCCACTTCATCAAAGTATTATGGATCAGATTCCACAGTCTTCTCTGATTTGTCAGCCTTGAAAGCAGTCTCATCCTTTGCAATTCCACTAGTTGTGCAAAACACTCTTATTTCAAAAGCAGTTAATGTGCCAAGAAACTGATCTTTGGTAAACAAATTTTGTAATTCTTCAATAGAAGAAAACTTATGATTGTAAGCTTTAGGAAGAGTTCTGAGTACCTTCAATATCACTTCTTTATCATCTATAATTCCACCAAGTCCTTTGATGCCATTGACAACTTCATTCACCTTCTGCAAGTAGCTTGTAATGTTTTCATCTTCAGACATTTGCATGGTCTCAAACATCAGCTTCAAATTCTATATTTTATCTTGCTTGACCTTATCATCTCCTTCATAAATACTATTCAAAATTTTCCAAATCTCATTAGCAATTTTCAAATGCACAACTTTCACCAATTCAGAATTAGTAAGACCACTTAAAAGAGCATGCTTTGCCTTACCATCAATTTCACGAGCTTTGATCTCATCTATAGTGTTTGCACCATTCTCAAGTATAATGTAATTAGACTCAATGGACTTCCAGATCTCATAACCAAGAGAAATAAAAAAAGCTTCCATCCTTACCTTCCAGAGTACAAAATTAGATCCATCAAATAGGGGAACATCCTTCTTGTGCACCATCCCAGATCTACCTCAAGCTGTTAAGCTCTCTTCTAAGGAACCTGGCTCTGATACCAATTGTTGAATGCACAAGACAAATTAGAGGGGGGTGAATCATTTGTATCAAAAATTTTAAACCCTCGCAAACATTCAGATCCACATTAACCTTTAAACATGTTATGATGATTAAGCATGAAAAGAAAATAACTAAAGTTGAATCATATCAACACCACACACAAGAGAATACTAGATTTTATGTGCAAAACCCTAAAAGGGAAAAACCACAATGAGAATTAGCTCATAATATAATGTAGTAGCAATACCGAATTACAAAAGGCTCACTGCAGGTGGACCCACTGTCCAAGTTGATTTACTGCCCATTGAGAAAGAAAGAGAGAAGAGAAGAGTGGCTCACTACCAAGATTTGAACTAATATAATTTCATCTAACATATGCATGGAGTTCAGTTCCAATGAAGCTCAATATTCACCACAAAAAAATGCCTTCGCAACAACACTAAAAATAGTAGACACCTTCTACTCACTACATCCAGTAGCTTATCACATGAAAGCTCTCACTGCACTGATCAAATTTGCATCACAAACATCATATCCTTCACGCATACATACATCCATGAATCCTTGACACTTATTTATACCACTATCAATCATGAAAACATTTTCCAAGGTTGGCAACATAACTTAATTCATAAATTTCAAATTAGGTCTAGACCTAAACATTCCCATGAAGGAAAGGAATGAATGTAGACCACACCACATCTTAGCATGGACCTAAATTCCCTCTTACACATTATTCCACACTTTCTTATTCAACAAAGCATAACGGAAATTAGTGTAAACAACCAAGTCGGCCAAACTTGAGTTAACACTATGGAATTTTAAGCACATTCTTCCTCAAAGGTAAACACACCTTGTGGATCTTACATAAAGTTTTAATACAATCTAGAAAATCCATGAACATCTTGGAGTCACCTAAAACCAACAAATTTAACCACAACAACTTTCACCTAAAGAACGTTCATAATCTGCTTACAAACAACACTGTCGAACTTTGCTACTCAAGAAATCATTTTCTAGAGCATCAAATCATGAACCTTCTAGATTGAAGATATATAAGGACTTTATAAGCACACATCTAGAGTTGAAACACCTAAAACTACTATGCAGAGAAATGTGGAGCAAAACACTTTCTCCCAGACACACTATCAAACAATGTTCTCAAACTGGTGAACATAACTTTCACTGCATAACAATCTGGAGCACCAAATTTTAGATTTAGCATTTTCAAACACTTCTAAACAACATATCTAAACCATACACTCAGATCTCCAACATAAAATAAATGCAGAGCAAAAACTCAAACAACACTCTGTAAGTAAGAAGACTTCTTCAACACATTGTTTCCAATATTAATCAAATTTTCTCAAAAGCACTTGGAAACCCAACAATAGAAGTATATCCTTAATATATTCAGCACCTCTACAAAATAACCAAATCACTTTTATTAAGACAACTTAATCAAACAACAACCTCATCAAAGACACAGTTGACACCAATGACAACACAAGCTTGTTGACATCAATGACAACATCAATTAACACATACTTGCAATAGGGTGACCTATTTTGGCCCCGCTATCTTCATTCAAAGATGTCATAGGATGTGTTATAGCATGCATCATAATTTGGTTGACAAGTATACCTCACTCTTATAGCTCTCTTATGAGTCATCGATGCTCTTACATTTTTGATGTGGGAGGGCCAACTTTCAAAGGCCATAATTTTTTATTTGGGAATTTGATTGAGTCTATTTTTTGAAATTAAAGATCTTGAAGAGATTCATGTCATTGTAACCCACTTTCTTTGCTTAAGACCTATTTCAATATTTTTTAAGGCCAAAACCAACTTTTATAGCTCTAATAATTACATTTTTATGTTCTTAAGACTAGAATATAAATTTAAAACATCTTTCCTAACATTCTTCCACTTGTCAAACACCTTGCAAGTGAAAAGGAAATACCAACATTGTCAACTATCTACTAGAGGCCAAGAGGCTCATAGACTTAAAATTTTCTATACTAACTAGATTCATCAATGCATCTACAACATTCTACAAAGTGTTAACTTTCTCTAGCATCACCCTCCCATCCTCTACCATGTCATGTACAAATGGTACTAGACACCTATATGCTTCATCCTTGCCTGAAAGGTCAGGTTCTTTTTGATGCAGGAGCATCCTTGGTTTAAGAGCAATCTTGCATCGACCAAAAATATTTGCATTTTAGTTTGTTTGCAGTTTAGTTTGTGTTAGATTTAGGATAGACAACTGAGAGGGGGGGTGAATCAGTTGTTCAAAACTTTCTTCCAATTAATCACTTAAATCATTTTCTTAATTTAGCATCATAATAATCAATCATGAAAACATAATGCAACAATTCAAGAGCAGAAACACATAAGACCCCAAGATTTTTGACGTGGAAAACCCGGTTAAGGGAAACACCACGGGGTGACTAACCCAAGATTGTATTCTCTGTTAGAAGAATAGAAAGAAAAAAATGGCACATGCCAATTAGGGCTTACTGCCTGAGCACACTTCTCACAAGAGGCCCACTGCCTATAGGAGATACATTGTCTACAGAATAATAAGTATTACATACTTGAACTGAAGAATAGCATCTTCACCATGCTTGAGTTAGTTCCATTTAAGCTCAATACTTTTGCTCTGCCTTTTCTCTTTGCTCCTCTCTACCACACTCTCATCTTCACCAAATACCTTTGAAATGACTTTACAACTCCTTATTTATACAAGACATCAACTTAGGAATAACCATCCAAGTCGCTATACATTACAGAGCAAATACATAAATTCAACATAACTAATTACAAAAAGGCTTCACGTGAATCAGCACACTGTCGGACACAAAGATCTGAGACTTCAATCTTCCTTTAGGAACATGCCATTCTCCATAGAACATCTTCAAGATCATCCATAGGATGTGTAACTCATTCGGTCGACCAGACTTAGGAAGAACATCATCATCCAGAAGTAATTCTTCAATTATGAGCTCAATCTTTAATGTGGACCACCAACACAAACTGGACACAATCCAAAGACCTCCACAAGCTTGCTTGAATCACCAAGAACATCCACACTACTTATGCTTACTAAAATCATTCTCTGCTTCATCCAGAACCTCAAGAACATAGTCTGTCATCACTGTCATATTGGAATAGATGCTTGTGAACCTCTAGACCACAAAAAAATTGAGTTGTCACTTCACATTGACTTCCTAAACACTCCACCAAATCTGCAGAACAAGATATTGCATTTCTGGATCTCACCGGACCTATCTGTATCACTCTGTCACCTCTGAACATCTGCCAAAACTAGTTTTACTTAAGTGGCCATAACTTCTTCAGATCTTCATGCGGACCTCTGAGATCTTTACTAGATTATCTTAAGACACATATCTACAAACCCTTTGAAGCGCATCCTCTGATCTTCATCTTAGTTGGGATCTTTACCTCACTGTCTTCACTATTCTTCTCTGTTCCTGATTAGGACTAATTTTCTTAATATCCTCAGCACATAGCTCATCCAATCCTTATCATCAATGCAACAGGAGTATGTTGACATCAATGACAACACCGATTAGGCCCATACTTGCAACAATCTCCCCCTTTGTCATTAATGGCAACATATGATGTGAAAAAATGTTTTAACCATCAAGACAAGAACTCTTCACTGACACAACTCCCTCTATCAACAACAACCATTCACATGTCTTCTCTTCCTTTCCTGCTCCCCCTTTGATAAGCAATTACTTGTTTTTCACATGTCTTCTCTCCCCCTTTGACATCAATGGCAAAGGGCACATACTTGCATCAATTTAGAATCATACCAGTTGTTCCCTCTGAGTAACAGCTTCCCAAACATCAATCTGGACCACAAGATATGACTGTGAGATCCACTGGACTGATGCACATTAGTGCACCTTAATTCAGAACCAGAGGGGTAATAACCCCTAACTTCTCCCTGAGAAACTCAAAAGAGTCCTTAGGTAGAGATTTAGTAAAAATATCTGCAATTTGATCTTTAGAAGGCATAAACTCCAATCTGACTTCATTCTTGTTCACTTGCTCTCTGAAAAAGTGAAAATTGATGGATATATGTTTAGCCTTTGAGTGCAACACCAGATTTTTTGATATGTTAATTGCACTTGAATTATCACAAAAGATTGTGATAGGTTCTTCATACTCCACTCTGATATCTCTTAGCATTTGCTTCATCCATAATACTTGAGTGCAACTACCTGCTACTGCAATATATTCTATTTTTGCAGTAGAAAGAGATATTGCCTCTTGTTTCTTGCTCAGCCAAGAAACCAATCTCTTCCCCAAAAAGAATGCTCCACCACTGGTCTCTTTCGGTCATCCACATCTCCTGCCCAATCCGCATCTATATATGCATGAAGAGAGAAATCATGATCTCTAGGAGACCGTAAACCATACTCAACTGTCCCTTTTAGATATCTAAAAATCCTCTTGATTACCATGACATGAGATTCTCTAGGATCAGCTTGGAATCTAGCAACAAGACCAACAACATTCATAATGTCAGGTCTATTTTGAGTGAGATACAATATCCTCCAATCATTGACCTATACTTTTTCTAATCAGCCTTAGGAGAGTCATCATCTTTGCTCAATTTACATCTAGTTTCCATGGGAGTATTCATTGGTATTGAGTCTTCCATCCCAAATTTCTTCAACAATTCTTTCATATATTTGGTCTGAGAAATGAAGATTCCTTTCTTTGTTTGAGTGATTTGCAGACCCAAGAAGAAATTCATTTCCCCAAACATGGACATCTCAAATTCACTTTTCATTTGATTTGCAAAAGTTTTGCACATACTATCTCTTCCTCCAAAAATGATATCATCAACAAACAGTTCAACAATCAAGATATTTTCATGATCAATTTTGAAATACAAATTACTGTCAGCAGTACCTTTGTTGAAACCAATCTTCAAAAGATGCTTATCCAATCTTTCATACCAGGCTCTTGGGGCTTGCTTGAGTCCATACAGCGCTTTCTTCAATTTGCAGACCATATCACCATGATCAGACAATTGAAATCCATCCGGTTGCTCAATGTATACTTCTTCTTCCAAGTCACCATTCAGGAAGGCAGACTTGACATCCATCTGATATACTTTAAAATCCTTAAAGGTAGCAAAAGAAAGAAATAATCTAACTGCTTCAATTCTTGCCAGCAAAGCAAAAGTTTCTTCAAAATCAACTCCTTCTACTTGGGAGTAACCCTTTCAGACCAATCTGGCTTTGTTTCTGACTACTTCACCATCTTCATTCAGTTTATTCCGGAAGACCCATTTGGTTCCAATCACATTCTTGCTTTTAGGTCTGGGAACAAGATCCCAAGTGTGATTTTTCTCAATTTGCATCGCCTCTTCCTCCATTGCTTTAGTCTAGTTTTCATCATTGCAAGCTTCATTCACTATCTTAGGTTCAATCTTTGAAATCAGACAATACTCTTCTGAATCTTGAGCAATTGTTCTTCTTGTTTCTACACCTTTGCTTTTATCACCTATGATTTGATCTTCAGAGTGATTCAGTCTTACATACTTGGGAACTTTGGGAGTTACTTGCACTTCTGATTCTTGAACAGGTTCATTCAAACTTATCTCTTCTTCCTTATTTACCGGATTAGTCTGAATCTAAATTTTAGAGGGAGCTTAGACTTCTTGAAGAAAAACATCATTTTGATCATCTTCATCATATTCATAAAACCTTGAGGATTTTTCAATACCTTCATCAACCTTCACATTTGTACTTTCTACAATCTTCCTTAATCTCTTGTTATAACACCGGTATGCTTTGCTTTGAGTAGAATAACCCAAGAATATTCCTTCATCACTTCTAGCATCAAATTTTCCTAGATCTTCATCTCTTTTAATGTAACATTTGCTACCAAAGACTCTAAAATACCTCATAGTGGGAATGATTCCAAACCAAAGTTCATAAGGAGTCTTACCAGTATTGCTTCTTATTTGTACTCGATTGACAAAGTAGACTGCAATGCTTACAGCTTCTCTCCAATAGATCTGAGGAACATTTGCTTCCATCATCATGGTTCTAGATGCTTTCTAGATGGTCCAGTTCTTTCTCTCCACTACTCCATTCTGCTGTGGAGTCCTAGGAGCAGACAACTGTCTTTTTATTCCATGTTTCTCATAGAATTTTATGAACTCACCAGATGTGAATTCTCCACCTCTATCAGATCTCAGACATTTTAATTTTAATCCAGTTTCATTCTCTACCATAGCCTTGAATATTTTGAATTTCTCAAGAGCTTCTAATTTCTCTTTCAGAAAAGTCGCCCACATCATCCGGGAATGGTCATCAATTAATAACATGAAGTTTCTATCACATTACAGACTCCTAATTCTTGTTGGACCACATAGGTCAGTATGAACTAAGTCCAATAATCTGGTAGAAGATTGCTCCTTGCTTTTGAATGAGACTGCTTTGTTTACCCAACTGACATTCTTTGCACAAACTATTGGTAGGTATCTTGGAAGATCTCTTACAGCCTGAGTGTTTCTTAGCTTGATGATATTATCAAAATTCACATGACACATTCTCCTATGCCATAACCAGCTCTGATCAATTTGAACAAATAAACAACTTTTACCAGTACCAACCAAGTGAAAGATATTACCTTTTGCTTGAGTACCGGATGCAATCTCTGTTCCAAAACTTTCAAAGATCTTGCATTTTCCATTCTTGAATCAGAGATCATAGCCTTTGTCCACCAACTGTCCAACACTAAGAAGATTGTGCTTTAGACCTTCAACATACAGTACATTACCAGATTTGTTCTTTCCATCAAAAGAAATGGTTCCTCTACCTCTGATTCTGCCAGCAGAATTATCACCAAACTTTACCACTCCTCCTTCATACCTTTCTAAATCTATGAACTTATTTTGGTCACCTATCATATGGTGAGAGCATCCACTGTCAATGACCCAATCATCCTTTTCTTCAATTTGGGCAGCCAAAGCTCTTTCTACAATTTTATGATTGATAGATTCAGAGGGCATTGGATCTTCTTCCTTGATGGCAATAAACACCCAGTCACTTCCAGATTTGTTTCCTGTCTCTGATTCATCATCTGTTACTCCTTCATTATCATCATCTTCATGAACATAGTAACAATTCTTTTGGAACCTTGATCTGTTAGAATTTGGTCTTGAAAATCTTTCCGGACACCTTGAGGCAAAATGACCAATCTTATTGTAGTTAAAACACTTAAAACGTAACTTCCCCTCATACTTACTGGATCCTCTTGGATGTCTTTTTGCAATAAGGGCTTCAAGTTGAGCAACTTCAGCTTCATCTTCTTCCAGGTCTTTTCTTGTTTTTTCATACCATGATAGTTTCCTTGAAGAGTTCTCTCCTGGATCAAACTTTTGTTTTCCTTTTACAGAGGCACTAGCTTTGAAAGCAGATTCAGTCTTAGGGGGTGCATCTCCAAACTCGATCAATTCAAACGTAGCCAATTTCCCAACCAATTGGTCTTTTGTGATACTTGAAAAGGATCTGAATTCTTCAATAGCAACAACCTTGTATTTGTAAGAATTAGGAAGGGATCTGAGAACTTTGCCAACAATCTCATCTTCATCCAAGATTCCACCAGCACATCTAATGCCACAAACAAGCTCATTCACTCTTGGCATAAATGAAGTGATATTTTTATCTTCTCTCATCTTTAGGTTTTTGAATTTTCCTTTCAGACTCTGTAGCTTGGCACATTTAACATACTTGTCTCCTTCATGCAGAAGTTCCAGTTTTTGCCAAATCTCATATGTAGTTTTTAGATCAATAACATTTGTCAGCTTAGAATCAGATAAGGCACTTAGAAGAGCTTCTTTAGTCCATAGATTGTTTTCAGCATCTCTAATTTCATCTATGGTACGTAGACCATTCTGCGGAGGATCATACTTCTTTGAGGCCATGATCCAATATTGCATTCCCATACATTGCAAGTGACATTCCATGCAACTTTTCCAAAGAGTGAAATTTGTTCCATCGAACCTCAGACTATCCTTCTCGTAGGACGATATCCTGGATCTCCTCAATTGGTTAAGCTCCTTTTAGAGGAACCTGGCTCTGAAACCAATTGTTAGATTTAGGACAGACAACTAAGAGGGGGGTGAATTAGTTGTTCAAAACTTTGTTCCAATTAATCACTTAAATCCTTTTCTTAATTTAGCAGCATAATAATCAATCATGAAAACATAATGCAACAATTCAAGAGCAGAAACACATAAGACACCAAGATTTTTGACGTGGAAAACCCAGTTAAGGGAAAAACCACGGGGTGAGTAACCCAAGACTGTATTCTCTATTAGAAGAATAGAAAGAACAAAATGGCACATGCCAATTAGGGCTCACTACCCGAGCACACTGCTCACAAGAGGCCCACTACCTACAAGAGACACACTGTCTACAGAATAATAAGTATTACATACTTGAACTGAAGAATAGCATCTTCACCATGCTTTAGTCAGTTCCATTTAAGCTCAATACTTCTGCTCTGCCTTTTCGCTCTGCTCCTCTCTACCACACTCTCATTTTCACCAGATACCTTTGAAATGACTTTACAACTCCTTATTTATACAAGACATCAACTTAGAAATAACCATCTAAGTTGGCATACATTACAGAGCAAATACATAAATGCAACATGACTAATTACAAAAAGGCTTCACACAGATCAGCACACTATTAGCCACAAAGATCCGAGACTTCAATCTTCCTTTTGGAACACGCCATTCTCCATAGAACATCTTCAAGATCATTCGCAAGATCTGTAACTCATCTGGTCAGCCAGACTTAGGAAGAACATCATCATCCGGAAGTAATTCTTCAATTACGAGCTCATTATTGAATGCGGACCACCAACATGAACTAGACACAATCCAAAGACCTCCACAAGCTTTCTTGAATCACCAAGAACATCCACACTACTTATGCTTACTGAAATCATTCTCTCCTTCATCTGGAACCTCAAGAACACAGTCTGTCATCACTGTCATATTAGAATAGATGCTTGCGGACCTCCAGACCATGAACCAATTGAGTTGTCACTTCACATTGACTTCCTAAACACTCCACCAAATCCACAAAACATGATATTACATTTCAAGATCTCACCGGACCTATCTGTATCACTCTGTCACCTCTGAACATCTGTCGAAACTGGTTTTACTTAAGTGGCCATAACTTCTTCAAATCTTCATGTCGGCCTCTGAGATCTTTACTAGATTATCTTAAGACACATATCTACAAACCCTTTGAAGCGCATCCTCTGATCTTCATCTTAGTTGGGATCTTTACCTCACTGTCTTCATTGTTCTTATCTGTTCCTGATTAGGACTAATTTTCTCAATATTCTCAGCACACATCTCATCCAATCTTTATCATCAATGCAACAGGAGTATGTTGACATCAATGACATCACCAGTTAGGCCCATACTTGTAATAGTTTGTTTCTTTTATTTTCCTGTTCGATTCAGGCAGTTCAATTAGAAGTAGTTTTTGCATTTTGGCCTGCATTTTACTATAGTTGCATTTCAGACCTTGCAGAGCTGGACTTAGCATCTAGATTCATTCATCTACAACATATCCAGAATTTAGAGATCCGCACATCATTACCGGAAAGATATCACTATCAGAAGATTGATTGTTTTCTCATAACAAAGCATCTTGATAGTCTCAGTTAATCAGCTAAAGGAAAAGACTCGTAGGGCATTCCTTGACTTACAGAGCTTAATGACACATCATTCAATGACCTTTGGTTCATGGCCAACCTTCCCCAAAGATCCGCATGTTATTTCATTCATTTGAGGAAGTGTTCTATGCATTTAGGTTTGACCTATCCATGTTCTCATGTTACATCTTTGCATTGGAGTTTGTGACCTATCTTGGCTGATGCAGATGAATCTATTGTTCCGGAGATGATATATATTGATGTAATAGATCCTTAGGAAATTAGTTATCAAGTTGTAAGCATACGCATAAGTTCATAGTTCAAATTTTGTGCGAAGGAGCTTCAAAGCTTTATCTTGTGCATGTATGTGATCAGGCCTGTGAGCCCTAACTGTAAGCCCACATGTTGCTAGCTGATCTCTATTTAAATTCTATGATATACTGAATGCCTGAATCTGTATTTGCCTCATTTCTTTGAGTTGTTTCCATTGTGTTTACTCTTGTTGCATGGTCTAGACAGTTCATTCTGTGAACCCTCCTACCGTGACTGCATGACTTTCCTAGACATATGGAACTCTAACTTTCACAAAGAACTCTAATGGCTCCCTGACTCAACCCCACATCTGAATATAATCTCATAGGCTGAATGGCTTCCTTATCCATGGACTTAGACTTTGTAGTGGAAAAAGCAACCACGACCTATTACTTACTCATCCAACTAGTAGCACCACCAATAAACTAAACATGCATCCATTGGTGGATCTTCTATAGTCGACATCTCCTACCTAATCTAAATCCACAAATCCATGAATATCCACTAAGTGTTGGTCCCCTATAGAATTACAATGAAAACAAATAAAGTACTCAAAGGTACCTTACAAATATCTAAAGACCCTCTTTACTGCATCCTAATGATCTTACATAGGATTAGCCATGAATCAACTAAGAAGTTCTCCTACTACTTAGGCAATGTCTAGTCTTGTACAAACCATAGCATATATTTTTAATATGTTAATTAAAATACTTAAATGCTAAAGTAGCTTAATCTATACAATTTGTTAAGGTTCTAACTAGAGTAACAATCTAGCCTGATTATAACATATGGAGTTGAAATTGTCGTTATTTTATGTTTATAGGAAAAGAAAATATTGTTCACTAAGGAAATTAGGAGAATGGGAAATTTAGAGATACAAAAACTAAATCTAGAAAATAAATACATAAACAAAAACTTGGAGTAATATGGAATCTAGAAGAGGTCTCAAAAAATGGATGCAATACAAATGATAGTGCACTTTATAGAAGATGAGAAAGCTACACTCATACATCCAAATGTGTTGTAGTCCTCAGTACACATAATCATAAAATCTACATAGGAAATAAAGGGCCTAGGTGGCAAGGACACAATGCAAGTAGCCACTAATATAAACTAATAACCAAAGTATAAGAAAATAAGAAAATAATATTGATTCTATAAGATAAAAGAAAATGCTATGTGAACTATATTAAAGAAAATAACAAAAATATGATAAAAGATAGAGAATATGAGACCTCCATGCAAGAGAATCACTAAGAACACAAGTAGTTGCAATAGAGGGGAAAAGATTGATTGCTTGGGAGCTTGCCAAAATTGTCAATCCCTGTTATGTAGAAAAATAGGGATGATCAAATTGTGTGTTAATTAGACTCAATCAAACCCTTCTTTCACACATACATTCAAGGACATAGATCAAGCTAAGTCACAATTGTGATAGAGGATTCGACTATAGGTCTGATGTCACTATGAGATGCTTGGAAAGATAGAATAGATTGATGTTTTGTCAAAACCCTAATCTGATTAGGCCTAAAACCTTAATTTTGCAAAATTGTAAACAAACTGATGAAACTTGACAAATGTTCGCAAAGGAAGGCACTAAATACAGATTAGAAACATACCAGGATTTTAATTTCAGAAAGTAGAAACTTCAGGGACAAAAGAGTGATCACCCTTGTCCAATGTGGCAATTTTTCTCAAGGTTGGGAGCCAAATATGTTCTATATTGTACCCTGCTTAGAGATTTATGATATTGACAAAATGGAGGACAAAAGAGGGATCGCCCTTGTCCAATTAGAGATATTTTCTATTGCTTTCTTCGGATCTAAAATCTTTATGCTCTGTACTGATCCCCTACAACTCCTCTCTACAAGATCTAACACCTATCACCTGCAATCACAAGAGAGGGGTTGGGGGTTGTAGTGTTTACGAGCTTACCTTAGTCAAGCCTTAGAATGGCATTCAATCCTTCCAACACCATTGTTAGATAGAGAGTGAGTGTCCTTGGTGGACAGAGGCAAAATAAAATGATATGATAAATAATTGAAACACAAAGTAGATGCCACCTCGAAGGTGAAGCTCTCTCAAGGAGATGAAGATCTTTCACGCCATGAGGAGATGGATTGAGGAAGACAAATTTGCAACAAAAAAGTACAAACACAACACAATACTTCTATGCAACATAATGAAAGCCTTGAGTATCCTTAGCATAACATCAAAAGTTTGCATTATCCATCTAGCTTTAAAATGAAGTCCTAAACATGTTTATATATGCATTCCTGCTAAACATTCATAATTCAAATTGAATAGGTCGACAAAGGGAAAACTTTTAATGGTCACTTTGCGAACAATTAAAATTTGGGTCCTAGGGCAAAGGCGCTCAAGTCCAGGGGCCTATTTTGGGGCTAGATTAAGCTTAAGAGTGGCCCCTTAGCCCCATTTGACATGGGTTTCAGGGGATTTTGCTCCAGGATTCAATTTTAACATGCATGATTAAATCTAAGGGACTTAGGAGCTAAACTTAGGAGATAAAAGTCCTAGGGGGACATTTTACAACATAACAATCCCTAAAAATGGTCTTTCGACCTCCACAAGTAGTCAAATAGAAAGTAGATTGAAAATTGTGTATGCTCTTAATCCTAAGTGCATCTAGAACTAAGAACAATAAAATAAATAATAAAGGAACAATAATAAATGTATCTACTATTATCCCTATGTATGAAAGGGAGTTAGGAGATGTAGAATCTACATATGCTAAGGAAAAAATACAATGGCATGTAGAAAGCTTCACAATAATAATTTCAAAGTATCTAAAGAACTAGAGGGCTACTACAAAGTACTAGAGTGCTATAGAAATCTAGGAGAAAGCTTGAGATTGTAGAATAATTAGATAGAAACGTAGTCCCAAAAGCATAAGAAGGAAGAAGGAATCTAAATTTAAGATATAAATTATGTAAAGGTTATTTTGGGACAAGGAATAAGAAAAAGACTAATGGAATCTTCATAGGCCTAAGCAAGTGATGGTTACAAACAAATGGAAGTAAAAATGAAAGTATTTTTTTTATGAAATAAAGCTCATACAATCATAGGTCATGCGACAATAGTGTGATTGTGCAAAGGTCCACACAACTAAGATTTAGTCCAAGAACAAAAAGAATTCAATGTTATAAAAAATGATGAATTATAAAATGAACACAAAAACATTAGAAAAAAATACATAAAACACAAGTATGCAAATAAACATAAAAATTTAGAATCTAGACTAAAAAAAGATATAGGATGAGCTAAAATGAGTCCTAAAACATCTATAAGAATAGGCACTAAAATGAGTACAATTTGTAATATCAAAATTGCAAGGTAAATAATTTTAACACTACAACATCAAACTCCAAACAGTACTAGCATAAGGCACTCAATACATCTCCTCCATGTCACTAGTTGTATATGGACATTGCTCTACAGATCACTTAGTACCCACTAAATAGGAACACTCAATAGTTTGCAAACTTTTATGTCAGAAAAATGTACCCTTGGGGGCTTTTTCCTAAAGGTTTAGCTCCCAGGTCTTTAGATTTGCATTTAGAGCATTTTGCATGTTAATTCAGACTCCCGATGAGAAAACTCATGGGTCTTATAGCAATTAGGACCTAGAAAGCTACACTTTGATGATCCTTGAGCAAAGACATGGGATGGACAAGGGCGCTAGCACCCTAGTCCAGCCCTATTTTGGGTTTGCCCTAATTTTAAATGTTGGGTTTGTGACCGTTATTTGGTCTCCAGGCCGACATCATAAGTTTCAAATATGAAATTCTTGGTAGGAATCTTAATAGTTGCATATATAAGCATGTTTAGGGTTTCATTTGCAAACTAGATGGCAATTTTATTTCATGAGCTATTGGCATACTTGTGATCTTCATTGTGTTACAAAGCATAGCATTGTTATTGTGTGTTTTTGCAGGTTGGATTACATCTTCTCCTCATGTCATTGAAGGGCTTCTTCCTTCCATGAGAGCTTCATCATCAAGGTGACATTTATTGTGTTTTCAATCATTATCACTTAGTTTTTGCCTCTGTCCCTCAAGGACACGCACTCTCTCTGACAATGATGTTCAGAGGACTTGAATGTCTCTCCGAGGCTTGATTGAGGCAAGCCTCTAAACACCACAACCCCCTCCCACATTCCTTGTGATTGCAGGTTATAGGTATCAAATCTAGAGAAAGTGGAGTTGCAGGGAAGGTAGGTAGACATTAAAGATTCTAGATCTAAAAAGAAGCGGACACTACGTGACATTTCAGGACAAGGGCGTCATCAACCTTGTCCTCCATTTTCGGATCATTAAAAATATAAGACACAACAGAGATTAGTGCCAGAAGGAGATCGAGACTTTGTAAAATAAGCAACACACTAGACTAGGGCACCATCACCATTGTCCCCAACTTTTTTGTTTTTGGATTGCGAAAAACAGTGAGTTAAGGTTCTCTGCCCTCTACTTATTTCCTGTAGCATTTGTCATAATTCACAGATTTGATTACTGTTTTGCTTAAATTAGGGTTTTAAGAGCATAAAATCATTAATTATAAATCTTGTGTGATCATATCTAAATTTCCCAGCAGAAAACCAAGTGGCAACTCAAATATGATGGTTGACTCTCCTCTTGATAGGAGAAGCACTTGGTTGAAAAGCCCTTGGAATGTTTATGTGGAAAGGAGGATTCAAACCAAAACAAACAACCCCATCAACCTGCTTTTCATATAAAAGATTTTGGTGAACCCTCATTTTTGAAAATTTTGGCACCTTGCTGAGTGTTGTTTGATAGATTTGCATTCATTCATTCTATTGCATGCAAAAATTTACAAAAAAATTGATATATTTAGAAAATCTGCATTCTAGGGTTTGATTTTTGACATAGTTTGCATTTATTCAATTGTATTTAAATAATTCTCTGATTTTTACATCATTTTCATTCAATTCATTATTTTCAATATTGCATTTGAAAAATTACAAAAATTTGAAAAATTTGCAAAAATTGGCATATTAAGCTTGCATTCTTGTAAAATTTGAATTAATTGGCATCTAATTTCAAATATTTTCTATTATTTGCATTATATCTGATACAAAATATATAAATTCATCATCTACAATTCATTTGTATTGCATCTGCATGCTTGATTTGCTAGAAATTGCTTGAAATTTTACATTTTTCATGAAAACCTAGTTTTGCATGAGCTAGGGTTGTAGCCGAAATCTTGTTTCAGATTTTACTGCCTTATCAAAATAGTAATTAGGTCTGATTTCTAATGGTATTGTTGCATCATAGTGGCCTCCTTGTGAAATTTCATGCCTAAGGGTTTGAAAACTTGCATTTTTCACTAGATTTGAGCCTATCGTCTTGCTAGATTGGTACTCCAAGTGTGTTGTAAGGGATTTTATTCCCTAATTGGATATTATTAGAATTGTTATCTTCTTTCCCTTCTCAATTTCCTTACAACACCTTTTCTTTTGGGCCTTTGCATTCAAATTTTGGGAAAATTCGCATATTTTACTATCTTTGCACTGGGGTTTGGTCTTGAGAGGCACTATAGGCGTGTTGTAATGGATTTTTTGGAATCAGATGGCTGTTATTACTGTTATAATTTTCTTTCCATCATAATTTTATTTACAACACCCTCTTTCCTACTCTTTTGCATGAAAATTTGGTGAAAAAATTGCATATTTTGGCCTATTTTCATTAGGTTTTGGCTTATCGACTTTCTAGAGTCGCTTAAAAAGTGTGTTGTGAAAGGTATTCTTGTATTAGTGTACTTTTATTATGCCTATAATTTTATGTCCCTCTTTAAAATCTTCACAAAACCTCTTTTTTCATTTGTTTGCATGAAGATTTGGTGAAAAATCACATATTTTCACTAGGTTTTGGATTATCGACTTTCTAGAGTTACTTCAAAAGCATGTTGTGCAAGGTATTTTTTCATTAGTGGACTTTTTTTAGGCATATAATTTACTTTATGTCTTAAAAATATTCACAACACCTCTTCGTTCAGTTGTATGCATTGAGACGAGCTAAAAAATCAAGCATTTTAGAGCATATTCGACATCACTTTTGCATTTGCCTTTGCATAAGTTTTGAAAGATCTTGAAAATCTGATTTGACACTCCTTTTAAAACTTACACATGGATTCTCAACATGAAAACAAAGATAGGTTTGTGTCTAGGCCTCATTTGAAAAGAAGAGCCCCTGAGCTTGAAATAACATTCACACCATGACAAAGAAATGGTACATACTAAAGGGCCTCTTTATATCATGGCAAAGATAATGGAGTAACCTATGCATGGAACACTCATAGATCCTAATTTCATGACAAATGTGGTCATGGAAGACTTCATCCTTAAGCATGAAGTGGTACAAGAATCTTATGAACCGTCAAACTTGAGAATTGAAATACATAATGGAGCTTTAATGAAACCAGTTGGCAAGTTAACTCTAATGGTCTTGGTCTATGATAAAGATGTGGATCAATCATTTGATATAATCCCCTTATCTAACCTCTTCCATGTAAAACTTGGACATCCTTGGCTTAAAGCTATGAATGTTGTTCCTTCTATTATTCACAAATGTATAAAATTTCCTTTGCGTGGAGAGATCCGTACTATCCGTCGTAATGAGTATCAACCTCTGGCTAAGGACAAGAACTTTATTCTTGATTATTTTTTACCACAACCTGAGATAGATCATGAGCCATGAAGAGATAGAACTTTTATAGAATACAAAAAATACAAAGCAAAACAACTAGCTTGAGTGGCTAGGTCTCCTTTGCAACCAATAAGAGAAGAACAAGAAACAAGCATAAAACAAGATTATTATGGCTTTGATGAAATTTTTGGCATGAGAAATTTGGATAAGGAAAGGCTCCATAACCCACCTTCTCCACGGAGAGATGGCATTTATGTTGAGGTCCCTCCTCCGTCATCCTTAATTGGATTGGGAGGCTTTCATCGACAACAAAATATACCAAGAAAGATCAATGAGATATGAACCTAGTGCTTCCTCCTCTACTGTACAGACTATGGAAAAACACAACAACAATTACATAAGCAATAAGAAAAGAAGAAATAGACTAGCAAAAGAAAGGAGGAGGAGAAGACAAGCTTATGCCCAATAGTTTGTAAATGAACAAGAGAACATTCAACCTAACATTGAAACAAATCAAGAAGAGCTTAAGGATGAACAAGTTGAAAACAAGAACAATAGTTGGGCTTTGGTATATTACACACCACTTTCATCTAGCATTCAGGATTGGGAGGATGATGAACTCCTCGATGATGACTTCTAGCATGGACCTCTCTACAGGTAAGTATCTCTAACCCTTTATCTCTCGTGTTGTGTTTCCCCCGTGATGTGTTATGTGTTGTTAGGCCTCCTAGAATGAGCCTTAATTCTCTTTTAAGGTTAAGGATACTAGGAGATCGCCTCTATTATGACCTTCTTCTATTTGTATCATCATTCTTCTATATTTCCTCTCCTCTGATTTCATTGTTGTGTGTTGTGTCTTACGGACATAGCATTGCAGTTGGTGAATTGGGGGCACGCTCCTATGTGACTGTCCCTAAGGCACTTGTTCTCCTCTCTGATTTATTGTTTACCTTCCACTAGTGTTTCCATCTAGTTGGTAGATGACGTAAAACATTTATATTGATGCAAACCTAGTGTCCCTTTCAAGAGTAATCAAAAAATGGACCCAGTCCATATATGATGACGGGGTTGTAAAAAATTATCTGATGCTTGGCTAGTGGAATCACTCTGTGATTTCTCTATCTTGATGTTGATGTCGATGTTATCTTATCTTGCTAACAACACTATAACAATACTGCTGCTCCGCACACTTTGTTTAACATGGATATCGCCTTGCTTGGCTCTTTCATGCAGTTGATCATATGCATTGTTGTTTATCATGATTATTTGGACACTAACACTTTTCTTGCAGGGATGTGTTTGTGGGAACATTCAGCGATCGTAAAGTACATGTCACCTCTGGGGGACATGGGCCTTGCAAGAGCTCTTGTTCCCTTGTGTGTTTTCTTCCTACCTTAACGTGCTTGATATCAGTATGTGATATCAACCACCTTAAGGTGGGGGCATATATAAGGTAATTTGTCTACTTTAGCTCATAGTAAAGCATGTTTGAACAATCTAAAAATTAATCAAAATCATTTAAGCCCTCTGTGGAGACAGGATATCAAGCATATCCTTTTATCTTAAGCACTCATCACGAGGCGGGATGGTGTATTTCTCAAAGCAGATTGCATTATCCTATCATTTTCAAAAGTCCTCATCGCGAGGTGGGGAGCGGTTCTATGACTAACTCAACCCTTAAGCATGTTTTTGGGGATTGTTGTGGCGAAGCCCAATCATCGGTGTGTGCCTGTAATGTGCCTGAGATGGTGATGAACCTAGCAATAGTTTCACTCCATCGCTTGTCTACCATGTTTTCTCCATGTCTTCAGCGTGTGTGTGTATGGTGTGCTTGTTCTCAAAGTGTAAGACCGGTGGCGATGAGCTCCTCTACACTTTGGGATTTGTTTGGCGTGTTTGTTCTCAAGGTGCAAGACCAGTGGTGAACAACTCATCTACACCTTGGGATTTTATTTGGCATGTTTGTTCTCAAAAAGTGCAAGATCAGCGGCGATGAGCTCCTCTACACTCTTTTGGGATTTGTTTGTTTACTTTCCTTGTACTTGCATCTTGCATTTCATATGGAAAAATCAAAAAGAAAATAATCACTGCATTCATTGTATTCTCTGTGCTCTGCATGTCTTCAATGTTGTATTCTCCGTCTTTTGCGTGACTGTAACTGTCTTCTCTGTGTTTTGTGTCCCTATCATTGTTTTCAATGTGTTTGGCGTGTCTTCTTCATGCTTGGTGTGTTTGTTGTGTTTGTCAACCTTACTTTAATGCATGTATTGGCCTTGCATTTAATACACACATTAAAGTGGGCACTAATTGTTATGTTAGAAAAAATGCACCCTCGGGGGCTTTTTCTTAAAGGTTTAGCTCCCAGGTCTTTAGATTTGCATTTAGAGCATTTTGCATGTTAAATCAAACTCCCGATGAGAAAACCCACGGGTCTTATGGCAATTAAGACCTAGGGGGCTGCATTTTAATGATCCTTGAGCAAAGACAAGGGATGGACAAGGGCGCTAGCACCCTAGTCCAGCCCTATTTTTAGTCTGTCCTAATTTTAAATGTCAGGTTTGTGACCATTATTTGGTCTCTAGGCCGACATCATAAGATTCAAATACGAAATTCCATGTGGGAATCTTAATAGTTGCATATATAAGCATGTTTACGGTTTCATTTGCAAACTAGATGGAAATTTTGTTTCATGAGCTATTGGCATACTTGTGATCTTCATTGTGTTGCAGAGCATAGCATTGTTATTGTGTGTTTTTGTAGGTTGGATTACATCTTCTCCTCATGACATTGAAGGGTTTCTTCCTTCCATGAGAGCTTCATCATCAAGCTAACATTTATTGTGTTTTCAATCATTATCATTTGGTTTTTGCCTCTATCCAACAAGTACATGCACTCTCTTTGTGACAACGATGTTCGAAAGACTTGAATGTCTCTCTGAGGCTTGACTGAGGCAAGCCTCTAAACACCACAACCCCCTCCCACACTCCTTTTGATTACAGGTTACAGGTATCAGATCTGGAGAAAGTGGAGTTGCAGGGAAGGTAGGTAAACATTGAAGATTCTGGATCTAAAAAGAAGCAGACACTGTGCGACATTTCGGGACAAGGGTGCCATCAACCTTGTCCTCCATTTTTGGATCACGAAAAATAGAAGACAAAGCAGAGATCAGTGTCGGAAGGAGATCGAGACTTTGCAGAAAAAGCAGCACACTAGACTAGGGTGCCATCACCACTGTCCCTGACTTTTTTGTTTCCCAAACTACGAAAAAATAGTGATTTAAGGTTCTTTGCCCTCTACTTATTTCCTGTAGCATTTGTCGTAATTCACAGATTTGATTATTGTTCTGCTTAAACTAGGGTTTTAAGAGCATAAAATCATTAATTAGCAATCTTGTGTGATCATATCTAAATTTCCCAGCAGAAAACTAAGTGGCAACTCAAATTTGATAGTTGACTCTCCTCTTGATAGAAGCACTCGGTTGAAATGCCCTTGGAATTTTTATGTGGAAAGGAGGATTCAAACCAAAACAAAAAACCCCATCATCCCCCTTTTCATATAAAATTTTTTGGCAAACCCATGTTTTTCAACTTTTTGGCACCTTGCTGAGTGTTGTTTGATAGATTTGCATTCATTCATTCTATTGCATTCAAAAATTTACAAAAAAATTGATATATTTGGAAATTTTGAAAAAATTGCATTCTAGGGTTTGATTTTTGACATAGTTTGCATTCATTCAATTGTATTTAACTAATTCTCTAATTTTTACATCAGCTCATAAATTTATTTTCATTCAATTTATTATTTTCAATATTGCATTTGAAAAATTACAAAAAAAATTTAAAAACATTGGAAAATTTGCAAAAACTAGCATATTAAGCTTGCATTTTTGTAAAATTTGAATTAATTGGCATCTAATTTCAATTATTTTCTATTATTTTCATTATATCTGATACAAAATATAGAAATTCATCATTTACAATTCATTTGTATTGCATTTGCATGCTTGATTTGCTAGAAATTGCTTGAAATTTTGCATTTTTCATGAAAACCTAGTTTTGCATGAGCTAGGGTTGTAGCCAAATTATTGTTTCAAATTTTACTACCTTATCAAAATAGTCATTAGGTCTGATTTCTAATGTAAATGTTGCATCATAGTGGCCTCCTTGTGAAATTTCATGCCTAAGAGTTTGAAAACTTGCATTTTTCACTAGATTTGAGCCTATCGTCTTGCTAGATTGGTACTCCAAGCATGTTATCAGGGATTTTATTGTACTAATTGTCTATTATTAGCATTATTATCTTCTTTCCCTTCTCAATTTCCTTAAAACACCTTTTCTTTTGGGCCTTTGCATTCAAATTTTGGGAAAATTGGCATATTTTTACTATCTTTGCACTTGGGTTTGGTCTAGAGAGGCACTATAGGCATGTTGTAACAGATTTTTTGGCATTAGGTGGATTTTATTACTATTATAAGTTTATTTCCATCATCATTTTCTTTACAACACCCTCTATCCTACTCTTTTGCATGAAGATTTGGTGAAAAAATTGCATATTTTAGCCTATTTTCACTAGGTTTTGGCTTATTAACTTTCTAGAGTCACTTCAAAAATGTGTTGTGAAAGGTATTCCTGCATTAGTGGACTTTTATTAGGCCTACAATTTTCTGTCTCTCTTGAAAATCTTCACAACACCTCTTCTTTCATTTGTTTGCATGAAGATTTGGTGAAAAATCGCATATTTTCACTAGGATTTGGCTTATTGACTTTCTAGAGTTGCTTCAAAAGCATGTTGTGCAAGGTATTTTTGCATTAGTGAACTGTTTTTAGGCATATAATTTACTATCCCTCTTAAAAATCTTCACAACACCTCTTCAGTCAGTTTTTTGCATTGAGACAAGCTAAAAAGTCAAGCATTTTAGAGCATATTTGAAATCACTTTTGCATTTGCCTTTGCATAGGTTTTGGAAGATCTTGAAAATATGATTTGGAACTCCTTTTCAAACTTAGACATGGCTTCTAAACATAACAACAATGCTAGGTTTGTTCCTAGGCCCCATTTGAAAAGAAGAGCCCCTGAGCTTGAAATAACATTCACACCCCATGACAAAGAAATGGTACATATTGAAGGGCCTCTTTATATCACGGTAAAGTTAATGGAACAACCTATGCATGGAACACTCATAAATCCTAATTGCATGACAAATGTGGTCACATAAGACTTCCACCTTAAGCATGAAATGGTACAAGAATCTTATCAACCATCAAACTTGAGAATTAAAACGCATAATGGTGCTTTAATGAAACCAATTGGCAAGATAACTTTGATGGTCTCGGTCTATGATAAAGTTGTGGATCAATTATTTGATATAATCCCCTTATCTAACCTCTTCCATGTAAAACTTGGACATCCTTGGCTTAAAGCTATGAATTTTGTTCCTTCTATTATTCACAAATGTATAAAATTTCCTTTGCGTGGAGAGATCCGTACTATCCGTTGTAATGAGTATCAACCTCCGGCTAAGGACAAGAACTTTATTCTTGATTATTTTTGGCCACAACCTGAGATAGATCCTGAGCCACAAAGAGATAGAACTTTTATAGAATACAGAAAATACAAAGCAAAATAACTAGCTCAAGTGGCTAGGTCTCCTTTACAACCAATAAGAGAAGAACAAGAAACAAGCATAAAACAAGATTATTATGGCTTTGATGAAATTTTTGGCATGAGAAATGTGGATAAGGAAAGGTTCCATAACCCACTTTCTCCATGGAGAGATGGCATTTATGTTGAGGTCCCTCCTCCATCATCCTTAATTGGATCGGAAGGCTTTCCTTGACAAGAAAAAATTCCACCAAGACCAATGAGATTGGAACCTGGTGCTTCTTCCTCTATTGTGCAAACTATGGAAAAACACAACAATGATGGCATAAGCAATAAGAAAAGAAGAAATAGACTAGAAAAAGAAAGGAGGAGGAGAAGACAAGCTTATGCCCAATGGCTCACAAATGAACAAGAGAACATTTAACCTAACATTGAAACAAATCAAGAAAAGCTTAAGGATGAACAAGTTAAAAATAAGAACAACAGTTGGGCTTTGGCACCTTACACACCACTTTCATCTAGCATTCAGGATATGGAGGATGATGACCTCCTTGATGACGAATTCTAGCATGGACCTCTCTACAGGTAAGTATCTCTAACCCTTTATCTCACGTGTTGTGTTTTCCCCGTGATGTGTTATGTGTTGTTAGGCCTCCTAGGATGACCCTTGATTTTCTTGTAAGGTCAAGGATAGTAGGAGACCACCTCTATTGTGACCTTCTTCTATTTTTATCATCATTCTTCTATATTTCCTCTCCTCTAATTTAATTGTTGTGTGTTGTGTCTTACGGACATAGTGTTGCGGTTGGTGAATTAGGGGCACCCTCCTGCGTGACTGTCCCTAAGGCACTTGTTCTCCTCTCTGATTTATTGTTTACCTTCCACTAGTGTTTCCATCTAGTTGGCAGATGATGTAAAACATTTATATTGATGCGGACCTAGTGTCCCTTTCGAGAGTAATAAAAAAATGGACCTAGTCCATATATGATGACGGGGTTGTAAAAAATTATCTGATGCTTGGCTAGTGGAATCAATCTATGATTTCTCTATCTTGATGTTGATGTCAATGTTATCTTATCTTGCTAACAACACTATAACAATACTGCTGCTCCGCGCACTTTGTTTATCATGGATATCACCTTTCTTGGCTCTTTCATGCAGTTGATCATATGCATTGTTGTTTATCATGATTATTTGGACACTAACACTTTTCTTGCAGGGATGTGTTTGTGGGAAAATTTAGTGATCATAAAGTACATGTCACCTCTTGGGGACATAGGCCTTATGAGAGATCTTGTTCCCTTGTGTGTTTTATTCCTACCTTAATGTGCTTGATATCGGTATGCGATATCAATCACCTTAAGGTGGGGGCATATATAAGGTAAGTTGTCTGCTTTAGATCATAGTAAAGCATGTTTGAACAATCTGAAAATCAACCAAAATCATTTAAGCCCTATGTGGAGGTGGGATATCAAGTATATCATTTTATCTTAGGCCCTCATCGCGAGGTGAGATGGTGTATTTCTGAGCAGATTACATTATCCTATCATTTTCAAAATTCCTCATCACGAGGCGGGGAGCAGTTCTGTGACTAACTCAACCCTTAAGTGTGTTTGTAGGGATTATTGTGGCAAAGCCCAATCATCGATGTGTGCCTGTAATATGCTTGAGATGGTAATGAACCTAGCAAAAGTCTTACTCCATCGTTTGTCTATCATGTTTTCTCCATGTCTTTAGCGTGTGTGTGTATGGTGTGCTTGTTCTCAAAGTGCAAGACCGGTGGTGATGAGCTTCTCTACACTTTGGGATTTGTTTGGTGTGTTTTTTCTAAAGGTGCAAGACCGGTGGTGAACAACTCCTCTACACCTTGGGATTTTGTTTGGTGTGTTTGTTCTCAAAAATTGCAAGACCGGTGGCAATGAGCTCCTCTACACTCTTTTGGGATTTGTTTGTTTACTTTCCTTGTACTTGCATCTTGCATTTCATATGAAAAAATCAAAAAGAAAATAATCATTGCATTCACTGTATTCTTTATGGTCTGCATGTCTTCAATGTTGTATTCTCCGTGTTTTGCATGACTGTAACTGTTTTCTCTGTGTTTTGTGTGTCTGTCAATGTTTTCAATGTGTTTGGTGTGTCTTCTCCGTGCTTGGTATGTTTGTTGTGTTTGTCAACCTTGCTTTAATGCATGTATTGGCCTTGTGTTTAATACACACATTAAAGTGGGCACTAATTGTTATGTCAGAAAAATGCAGCCTCAAGGGCTTTTTCCTAAAGGTTTAGCTCCCAGGTCTTTAGATTTGCATTTAGAGCATTTTGCATGTTAAATCAGACTCCCAATGAGAAAACCCATGGGTCTGATGGTAATTAGGACCTAGGAGCTTGCACTTTAATGATCCTTGAGCAAAGACAGGGGGTGGACAAGGGCGCTAGCACCCTAGTCCAGACCTATTTTGGGTCTGCCCTAATTTTAAATGTCAGGTTTGTGACTGTTAGTTGGTCTCCAGGCTGACATCATAAGTTTCAAATACAAAATTCTTGGCAGGAATCTTAATAGTTGCATATATAAGCATGTTTAGGGTTTCATTTGCAAACTAGATGGCAATTTTGTTTCATGAGCTATTGGCATACTTGTGATCTTCATTGTGTTATAGTGCATAGCATTGTTATTGTGTGTTTTTGTAGGTTGGATTACATCTTCTCCTCATGGCATTGAAGGGCTTCTTCCTTCCATGAGAGCTTTGTTATCAAGGTGCATTTATTGTGTTTTCAATCATTATCATTTAGTTTTTGCCTCTATCCCTCAAGTGCACGTATTGTCTCTGTGACAACGGTGTTCAGAAGAATTGAATGTCTCTTCGGGACTTGACTGAGACAAGCCTCTAAACACCACGACCCCCTCCCACACTCCTTGTGATTGTAGGTTAAAAGTATCAAATCTAGAGAAAGTGGAGTTGCAAGGAAAGTAGGCAGACATTGAAGATTCTCAATGTAAAAAGAAGCGGACACTGTGCGAGATTTCGAGACAAGGGCGTCATTAACCATGTCCTCCATTTTTAGATCACGAAAAATAGAAGACATAACAAAGATTAGTACCAGAAGGAGATCAAGACTTTGCAGAAAAAGCAGTACACTAGACTAGGGTGCCATCACTACTGTCCCCGACTTTTCTGTTTCCTGAACTGCGAAAAATAGCGAGTTAAGGTTTTCTGCCCTCTACTTATTTCCTATAGCATTTGTCGTAATTCTCATATTTGATTACCATTTTGCTTAAACTAGGGTTTTAAGAGCATAAAATCATTAATTAGCAATCTTGTGTGATCATATCTAAAGTTCCCAGCAGAAAACCAAGTGGTAACTCAAATCTAATATTTGACTCTCCTCTTGATAGGAGAAGCACTCGGTTGAAAAGCCCTTGGAATGTTTATGTGGAAAGAAGGATTCAAACCAAAACAAACAACCCCATCATCCCCCTTTTCATATAAAACATTTTGGTGAACCCACATTTTTGAACTTTTTGGCACCTTTCTGAGTGTTGTTTGATAGATTTGCATTCATTCATTCTATAGCATTCAAAAATTTACAAAAAAATTGATATATTTGGAAAAATTAAACAAATTGCATTCTAGGGTTTGATTTTTGACATAGTTTGCATACATTCAATTGTATTTATTTAATTCTCTAATTTTTACATCAGTTCTGAAATTCATTTTCATTCAATTCATTATTTTCAATATTGCATTTGAAAAATTAAAAAAAATAGAAAATTTGCAAAATTGGCATATTAAGCTTGCATTCTTGTAAATTTGAATTAATTGGCATCTAATTTCAAATATTTTCTGTTATTTGTATTATATCTGATAAAAAATACAGAAATTCATCATTTACAATTCATTTGTATTTCATTTGCATGCTTGATTTACTAGAAATTGCTTGAAAATTTTGCATTTTTCATGAAAACCTAGTTTTACACGAGCTAGGGTTGTAGCCAAAATCTTGTTTCAGATTTTACTACCTTATCAAAATAGTCATTAGGTCTGATTTATAATGGTAGTGTTACATCACAGTGGCCTCCTTGTGAAATTTCATGCCTAAGGGTTTGAAAACTTGCATTTTTCACTAGATTTGAGCCTATCATCTTGTTAGATCGGTACTCCAAACGTGTTGTAAAGGATTTTATTGTACTAATTGGATATTATTAGCATTGTTATCTTCTGTCCCTTCTCAATTTCCTTACAACACCTCTTCTTTTGGGCCTTTGCATTCAAATTTTGGGAAAATTGGCATATTTTTACTATCTTTGCACTGGGGTTTGGTCTAGAGAGGCACTATAGGCGTGTTGTAACATATTTTTTAGAATTAGGTGGATTTTATTACTGTTATAAGTTTCTTTCCATCATCATTTTATTTACAACACTTTCTTCCCTACTCTTCTGCATGAAGATTTGGTGAAAAAATTGCATATTTTGGCCTATTTTCACTAGGTTTTAGCTTATCGACTTTCTAGAGTCGCTTCAAAAGTGTGTTGTAAAAGGTATTATTGCATTAGTGGACTTTTATTAGGCCTATAATTTTCTGTCCCTCTTTAAAATCTTCACAACACCTCTTCTTTCATTTGTTTGCATGAAGATTTGGTGAAAAATCGCATATTTTCACTAGGTTTTGGCTTATCGACTTTCTGGAGTTGCTTCAAAAGCATGTTGTGCAAGGTATTTTTGCATTAGTGGACTATTTTTAGGCATATAATTTACTTTACCTCTTAAAAATATTCACAACACCTCTTCGTTTAGTTGTTTGCATTGAGACAAGCTAAACAATCAAGCATTTTAGATCATATTCGACATCACTTTTGCATTTTCCTTTGCATAAGTTTTGGAAGATATTGAAAATATGATTTGGTACTCCTTTACAAACTCACACATGGATTCTCAACATAACAACAATGCTCAGTTTGTTCCTAGGCCTCATTTGAAAAGAAGAGCCCCTAAGCTTGAAATAACATTCACACCCCATGACAAAGAAATGGTACATACTGAAGGGCCTCTTTATATCACGGTAAAGATAATGGAACAACCTGTGCATGGAACACTCATAGATCCTAATTACATGACAAATGTGGTTACAGAAGACTTCCTCCTTAATCATGAAATGGTACAAGAATCGTATGAACTGTCAAACTTGAGAATTAAAACGCATAATGGAGCTTTAATGAAACCAATTGGCAAGATAACTCTAATGGTCTCAGTCTATGATAAAGTTGTGGATCAATCATTTGATATAATCCCCTTATTTGACCTCTTCCATGTAAAACTTGGACATCCTTGGCTTAAAGCTATGAATGTTGTTCCTTCTATTATTAAGAAATGTATAAAATTTCCTTTACGTGGAGAGATTCGTACTATCCGTCGTAATGAGTATCAACCTCCAGCTAAGGACAAGAAATTTATTCTTGATTATTTTTGGCTACAACCTAAGATAGATCTTGAGCAACGAAGAGATAGAACTTTTATAGAATACAAAAAATACAAATCAAAACAACTAGCTCGAGTGGCTAGGTCTCCTTTTCAACCAATAAGAGAAGAACAAGAAACAACCATAAAACAATATTATTATGGCTTTGATGAAATTTTTGGCATGATAAATGTGGATAAGGAAAGGTTCCATAACCCACCTTGTCCACAGAGAGATGGCATTTATGTTGAGGTCCCTCCTCCGTCATCCTTAACTGGATCGGGAGGCTTTCATCGACAACAAAATATTCCACCAAGACCAATGAGATTTGAACTTGGTGCTTCCTCCTCTACTGTGCAAACTATGGAAAAACACAACAATAATCACATGAGCAATAAGACAAGAAGAAATAGACTAGAAAAAGAAAGGAGGAGAAGACAAGCTTATGCCCAACGGCTCGCAAATGAACAAGAGAACATTCAACCTAACATTGAAACAAATCAAGAAGAGCTTAAGGATGAACAAGTTGAAAACAAGAACAACAGTTGGGCTTTGGTACCTTACACACCACTTTCATCTAGCATTCGGGATTGGGAGGATGATGACCTCCTCAATGACGACTTCTAGCATGGACCTCTCTACAGGTAAGTATCTCTATCCCTTTATGTCTCATGTTGTGTTTCCCCCATGATGTGTTATGTGTTGTTAGGCCTCCTAGGATAACCCTTGATTCTCTTGTAAGGTCAAGGATACTAGGAGACCACCTCTATTGTGACCTTCTATTTGTATCATCATTTTTCTATATTTCCTCTCCTTTGATTTCGTTGTTGTGTGTTGTGTCTTACGGACATAGCGTTGCGGTTGGTGAATTGGGGGCACACTCCTACATGACTATCCGTAAGGAACTTGTTCCCCTCTCTGATTTATTATTTACCTTCCTCTAGTGTTTCCATCTAGTTGGCAGATGATGAAAAATATTTATACTGATGCGGACCTAGCGTCCCTTTCGAGAGTAATCAAAAAATGGACCTAGTCTATATATGACAACGGGGTTGTAACAAATTATCTGATGCTTGGCTAGTGGAATCACTCTGTGATTTCTCTATCTTGATGTTGATGTCAATGTTATCTTATCTTGCTAACAACACTATAACAATACTACTGCTCCACGCACTTTGTTTATCATGGATGTCGCCCTACTTGGCTCTTTCATGTAGTTGATCATATGCATTGTTGTTTATCATGATTATTTGGACACTAACACTTTTCTTGTAGGGATGTGTTTGTGGGAACATTCGGAAATCGTAAAGTACATGTCACCTATGCAGGACATGGGCCTTGCGAGAGCTCTTGTTCCCTTGTGTGTTTTCTTCCTACCTTAATGTGCTTGATATCGGTACGCGATATCAACCACCTCAAGGTGGGGGCATATATAAGGTAAGTTGTCTGCTTTAGATCATAGTAAAGCATGTTTGAACAATTTAAAAATCAATCAAAATCATTTAAGCCCTCTATGGAGGTGGGATATCAAGCATATCCTTTTATCTTAAGCCCTCATCGTGAGGCAAGATGGTGTATTTCTCGTAGTAGATTGCATTATCCTATCATTTTTAAAAGTCCTCATCACAAGGCGGGGAGCGGTTCTGTGACTAATTCAACCCTTAAGCGTGTTTTTGGGGATTGTTGTGGTGAAGCCCAATCATCGGTGTGTGCCTATAATGTGCCTGAGATGGTGATGAACCTAGAAATAGTCTCACTCCATCGCTTGTCTACCGTGTTTTCTTTGTGTCTTCAGCATGTGTGTGTATGGTGTGCTTGTTCTCAAAGCGCAAGAACGGCAGCAATGAGCTCCTCTACACTTTGGGATTTGTTTGGCGTGTTTGATCTCAAGGTGCAAGACTGGTGGTGAACATCTCCTCTACAACTTTGGAATTTGTTTGGCGTGTTTGTTCTCAAAAAGTGCAAGACCAGTGGCGATGAGCTCCTTTACACTCTTTTGGGATTTGATTGTTTACTTTCCTTGTACTTGCATCTTGCATTTCATATGGAAAAATTAAAAAGAAAATAAACACTACATTCACTATATTCTCTGTGCTTTGCATGTCTTCAATGTTGTATTCTTCATGTTTTACGTGATTGTAACTATCTTCTCCATGTTTTGTGTGTCTATCATTATTTTCAATGTGTTTGGCGTGTCTTCTCTATGCTTGGTGTGTTTGCTGTGTTTGTTAACCTTACTTTAATGCATGTATTGGTGTTGCATTTAATACACACATTAAAGTGGGTGCTAATTGTTATCTCAGAAAAATATACCCTTAGGGGCTTTTTCCTAAAGGTTTAGCTCCCAGGTCTTTAGATTTGCATTTAGAGCATTTTGCATGTTAAATCAGATTCTCAATGAGAAAACCCATGGGTCTTATGGCAATTAGGACCTAGGGGGCTACACTTTAATGATCCTTGAGCAAAGACAGGGGTGGACAAGGGTGCTAGCGCCCTAGTCCAACCCTATTTTGGGTCTACCCTAATTTTAAATGTCAGGTTTGTTACCATTATTTGGTCTCTAGGCCGACATCATAAGTTTCAAATATGAAATTCTTGGTGGGAATCTTAATAGTTCCATATATAAGCATGTTTAGGGTTTCATTTGAAAACTAGATGGCAATTTTGTTTCATGAGCTATTGACATACTTGTGATCTTCATTGTGTTGCAGAGCATAGCATTGTTATTGTGTGTTTTTGCAGGTTGGATTACATCTTCTCCTCATGGCATTGAAGGGCTTCTTCCTTCCATTAGAGCTTCATCATCAAGGTGGCATTTATTGTGTTTTCAATCATTATCATTTGGTTTTTGCGTCTGTCCCTCAAGTACACGCACTCTCTCTGTGTGACAACGATGTTCAGAAAACTTGAATGTCTCTGTGGGGCTTGATTGAGGCTAGCCTCTAAACACCACAACCCCCTCCCACACTCCTTTTGATTGCAGGTTACAAGTATCAAATCTGGAGAAAGTGGAGTTGCAAGGAAGGTAGGCAGACATTGAAGATTCTAGATCTAAAAAGAAGCAGACACTGTGCAACATTTCGGGACAAGGGTGCCATCAACCTTGTCCTCCATTTTTAGATCATGAAAAATATAAGACACAGTAGAGATTAGTGTTGGAAGGAGATTGAGACTTTGCAGAAAAAGAATCACATTGGACTAGGGCACCATCACCATTGTCCCTGACTTTTCTATTTCCCAGACTGCAAAAAATAGTTAGTTAAGGTTCTCTACCCTCTGCTTATTTCCTATAGCATTTGTCGTAATTCACATATTTGATTACTATTTTTTCTTGAATTAGGGTTTTAAGAGCATAAAATCATTAATTAGCAATCTTGTGTGATCATATCTAAATTTTCCAGCAGAAAACCAAGTGGCTACTCAAATCTGATAGTTGACTCTCCTCTTGATAGGAGAAGCACTCAGTTGAAAAGCCCTTGGAATGTTTATGTGCAAAGGAAGATTCAAACCAAAACAAACAACCCCATCATCCCCCTTTTCATATAAAACACAAACTAACATATTGAATATCTTCAACATAGAGTTCACATACTTACTCTAGTCCAACCAAAGCTTTTTGTTTTCTCTATCTCTTCTAATCTCCATACCTAAGAGATACTTGGTATCCCCCAAGTCCTTCATGTCAAACTATGTTGAAAGGTGAGTCTTAAAATCACAAATCACATCCTTATTATTACCCAAAAATAACATATCATCTACATAAAGTATGATAACAAGGAATCAATCATCATCCATTCTATAATAAACACAATGATCTGATTTGGATCTTAGAAATCTCAAGCCTAACACAAATGAATCAAATTTTTGGTACCACACCTTAGGAGACTATTTGAGACCGTACAAATATTTTTTAACCTATAAATCAACATTTCTTAACCTCTCTCTATGTAGTTCTTAGGTTGTGTCATATAGATCTCTTCATCCAAGTCACCATGCAGGAATGTTGTCTTCACATCCATTATTCTATCTCTAAATTAAAATTTAATGCTATAAATAATAAGACCCTGATAGATGTCAACTTAGTAACTAGGAAATAAATCTCACCAAAGTCTATCCCCTCAACTTGGGAATATCTTTATGTAACCAATCTCACTTTATAATTTTTAATACCACTATCTAAGCCAATCTTCTTTTCGAATACCCATTTACATCAATAAGTTTTCTTTCTTATGGAAACAATACCAAGTCTCATGTGGCATTCTTCTTTAACACAACCATCTCTTCATCCATAGTTACTCCTAGTACTCAAAATCAACCATATCCACCACCTCCTTCATATTTCTGAGCTCTTTGGTATTAACTTAATCAAAGTAAAAATACATCTCCAATCAATAGGAGTATACTTTTTTAGTTGTCCTTAAAAGTTTAGGTCAAGATCCTACCTCCTCTTTGGAACTAGCTGAACTATTAGTGCTCTCCTCCTATTTAGGTCCTTCATGAGCTTCTAGTTCAACATGCTCAATCTTTGGGGGTAGTTAAACCACATTTTTCTTTCCATCCTCTTTTGGTTGCAACACTATGAAAGAAGACTTAATTTATTTAAAAATAACACTTATATTGTACAAAAAAATTTCACCCATATAGTCCCAAAGCTTGTATCATTTCACACCAACACCATAGCCAATTAAGATACATCTCACTATCATATTCTCCAACTTTGTCTACTTCTCCCTAGGCACATGTGAATATGCCTCACAACCAAAAACTCTAAGATATTGTGATGGGGTTTTTACTTTTCCATCCCTCCATAGAAGTCTTATCAATGAGAGTTGATGTAGGAGACATGGGAAGGAAGAAGAGGTGTGGAATACACTAATTTATGAGAGGAGATATGTGCAAAATTTAAATTAATCATATAGTTACAAGGAAATAAACAAAAAAGTAATATACCATAACATGATGATTTACATGGGGAAAACTCTTTTGAAAGAAAAACTCACATTACAAAGCAACTCAATGTATTATTTAGTAATCAATAGTTACAATACACTTGCAAAGCGAAGCCTTTACATGAGTATCACCAACAAGAGATTTGAAGTAATTCTGGCATAATAATACTTATAAAACTCACGATATAACCTCCATCTCAAGTACCTAGTAAATAGGATAAATAATACATAAAATTATCAAATGGTAATTAGGAAACCATGAGCTAAAATCACCCAAAATGTGGTGCCCAAATTCCTAGTCAAAATCTAATGTCTAAATCCTAAGAAGAGTCCATAGACTAAAAATAACATATTCCTTATGAAGATGATGGAATGTTAGAAGACATTAAAACACAAGGAAAGCATAAAACTAATGATTTTACCTCAAATCTTCAAACAATCCATTCTCCTTGATAAGATGGAGAAATGCATGCACCCAAGAAGAAATTCCCAACTATACCCAATGTAAAATGAATGTGGGTTTCTCTATTCTAACTAGCACAAATGGAGGTAAGGATTTGGCAATGAGATGAGGGAAATTGGCTAAGATTTGGGCATAAATTGGATGCTTGAAGACTTATTATGAAAATGCTTGGAGAGGGCTTGTATTTATAGATTTTTGGAGAATTTTTTTATCAATAGTGGAGTTTTGAAATAGAGATTCAAGGATGGAGATTTCATAGTGAAATCAAGGGCCAGGATTGCATCATCAATATTGGAGGGCTCGCAATATTTTGAAATTTTAAATTCCACCTTGGGAAGGCTTTGCATTAATTAAGATAATGACTTGTGAATGAATTAAAAATTCATTTGTGTGGGAGAGGGTGTATTTAAAAATTGGGTTCTATGGATGAATGGGATAAGAATTGACCAAGGCATGGATTTGGAAAGATGAGGTGGAGACATGTGCACGAGCTTTATTATTTAAATAATGTTTCTACATGAATGAGGAAATATGAGGTGGAGACACATGTGACTCCTCTTAATTAAAAATGTTTTTTATTTAATCAAGTGTGGGGAGATGGGATAATGAGGGTTTAAGTTAATTACTTAAGTGATTAACTTAATTAGAATGGATGTTGGAAATTAAGAGATGGATTAATTAATGGCATATTTTTTTTTTAATAAAAGAGGGTAAAAACTTTATTAATCAAAGAGAGCAGTACAAAGCATAAAAGCAGCAAGAGGCCCAAACAGGCCCAAAGATAACAAACAAGAAATCAAGAAGTGGTCATGCAACATCTCACATCCGTCGTGACCAAATCCACCAAATCCTGAGCAAGATCCATAGGTAAACTATCCCAATCATCCACCAACCAGGTCCCATTCTTCTCAGAAGCCCATTTGGCCAACCCATCAGCCACCTTATTCCATTCCTGAGGGATATGAGAGAAGGTGATAGAATCAAATAAATCTCCAAGACTGGTGATTTGCTTAGCCATCACCGCAAGCTGCCAACTAACATCATCAAACTGCCTTCTATTTATCAAGTCTATCACCACCTGAGAATCTGACTCACAAATAATCTTATTCCAGCCAAGGGCATATGCCTTCTTCAAAGCCAAAAGAATAGCCAAGGCCTCCATAAGATTATTAGAGTGCAACCCCCTATATTCTGACAAGAAAAACACAACCACCCCATAACTATCTTTACCCACCCCACCAATGCCAGCGTGCCCAGGGTTACCCCTTACAGACCCATTAGTATTGATTTTCAAGACTCCAATGGGCCAATGCCCTTCCCTAGAAACCTTTCTTCTAGAACACTTGCTTCGCCCAATCTTGGGCCTTCCAAGACCCCCAACAAGAATCCCCAGATTACAAATCACTCTAGTATCACCAAGATCCACCAAGGCTGACAAATCACATTTAGCATACAAGGTCTCATGCAAAGCCCCAAGAATGCGAGACCAAACTTGACCCACTAGCAACTTCTTATCCAGAAAGACCCTGTGGTTGCTCTCCAACTAGATGTGCCATATAATCAGACTAGGGCCAATTGTCCATGCTATGTGCAGAAACGAAGTCCTCACTGGAATGGGCCCAAAGTCCTGCCAAAACTCCTCCAGAGAAGAAGGGTGCTTGCACTGCAAACTCCAGGCCCCCCACCAAAAATGCCAAATAGTCCTAGCAAAAGGGCACTGGAAGAAAAGATGTGAAACAGTCTCAACATCTTTTAGACATAAGAAGCATAAGGAAGGACCTTGGAAGCCACGCTTATAGAGGTTATCCCAAGTCAAACAGCTGCCATAAACCACTAGCCAAGAAAATAAATTGCATTTTGGCCAAGAGAATTTATTCCAAATATTTTTCCACCAAGGAACCTCAGCACTACCCCAAGCCTGTCTATCCAAAACATGATACCCTGAAGCAACAGTGAACTTCCCTTTTGGATCCGGACCCCAAGCCAGCACATCCCGCTCTGGGAGAGAACAACAGACTCTATTAGCCAAAATGGAGGATAACTCCCTCCTATCCTCCAAAGATCCACCCATGGATCATTCCTGCATATCCTTCCACTGGTAAACAATAGTCTACCCCAAAGCCTGAGGGGCTTTGAAATCTATCACTCTACTCCAACCAGCCTGAACAAAAATCCTACATAAGTGCCCCAAGTGAGGGTGCGAGGAGAGGATAGGCAGGAAGCTATCCTAGGAGTCATGCCAAAAAAGAGCATCAGAGTTGTTAGGGTTAGCTGGCAAAAGATATCAATTAAATGCAAATAAAGATTGAATAGAGGAATGGAAATACATAGAAATAATAACAGTGATAGACAAGTTTTAACGTGGTTCACCCAAACTTGGGCTACATCCACCAAACAAAGAGTCCAATATTATTATCTAGTAAATCAAACCGATTACAACCAGCAATCCCTACAACTCAATACCGCTGCAAAATGCTACAATACAATATATATCAAAACCCTAACCCTTAGCCGCTTTTTATCAAGCTTTTGTAGATTACAAAATAGGTTTTTTTATGTCGGTCAATGAAAAAATAACTCTTGGTGCCTTTATAAAATAATAAAAAACCATGTGAGGTTTCAGGGGCGCTGCCCCCAAACCCCCGCAAGTGGCACTGCCCCTTGACCCCGTAGGAATTTGGGGGGAAACCGCACTGATAAAAGTGGGGAAAATGTAACCTCCAAGTCTGATTAGGCTCCATATAACAACAAGAGCCTCTATTTTAGATCCAAAACAGGCCTTGTTTAACCAGCACAGCCCCCCTCTTGAGAGTATGCCAGATCATAGAACCTCTCCCTGAAAGACTAAAACGAGGCACCTCAGCACCCTCCACCTCCCCAAGGTACTTGAAGGTAAGGATCCTAGCCCAATACTAATGTTGATATGAACACCATCTCCAGTATAGCTTATTAGCCAAAGCCTATCCATTACAATCTATCCTACACAAACCTAGACCACCATCCTACTTTGGTTGACAAACAACTTCCATCTTAATTAAGCTCCACTTCTTCAAAAGGAGATTACCTAACCAAAGAAATTGCCAACAGAGGCCATCAAAATCTTTGATGAAACTTGAGGGAGCCGTCAACACAAAGCACATGTATATAGGAAGGGCCTATACCATGGACTTCAACAAAGTAACTCTTCCAGCTGTAGATAACCATCTATAGATCCAGTGACAAACTAGCCCACGAAATTTATCCATCACATCCTACCAAAAACACCTGGGAAGTGGGCGCACATCCAGAGGGATGCCAAGGTATATAAAGGGAAGTTTCCCCACCTAAAACCTTAAGATCCTAGAAATACGCTACTGAATAAGCCTGGGGGTATTAAAGAAATAAATGCATGACTTACTTTCATTAATGCTTTGACCTGAGGCAGCTAGGTAACAATTCAAATCTGACGTAAAGCAACTGCTTTAGCCACCTTAGCAACACCCATCAAAGTTGTATTATCCACAAACTGAAGATGAGTTTGAGGAGGACGAGAATTGCTCCATTTCCATCCCTGAAAGAGCCCATCCATAACACAGGACTTAATGAATCTCCCCAAGCCTTCAGCCATCAAGATGAACAAATATGGGGATAAGGGGTCCCCTTGTCGAAGACCTCTAGAAGCACCAAACAAATCCGAAGACTCCCCATTTATGAGAATAGAAAATGAGGAAGTCCTCACACAGCTCATGACCCAATCAATCCACTCACAACTGAACCTGAAGGCTCTGAGAATTTTGATCAAAAAGCCCCAGTTAACTCTATCATAAGCTTTAGCCATGTCCAACTTTATAAACATAGCCTTTTCCTTAGAAGAGGCCATAGAGTGAATAGTCTCAGTTGCAATAACTACTCTGTCCAAAATCTGTCTACCCGCAACAAAGCCCCCTTGTTTCTCTGAGATCAACTTATCCAGACATGGCTTCAAACATTCAGTAATTAGCTTTGTAATGATTTTATACACCACATTGTACAAAGCAAGTGGTCGAAAAAGATCCAGAGAATCAGCACCCTCACGTTTTGGGATAAGAGTAAGAAACATGGCATTCATGGCTCACAACATTTGCTTATTCCTAAAAGACTCCTACACCACCTCCAATAGATCAAGGTTGATGACTTCCCAAAATAATTGAAAGAACTCAATCGAGAACCCATCAGGACTAGGAGCCTTCCCTTTTTTCAACTGAAACACCACATCCTCCAACTCCTTCAAAGAAATAGGTTTAAGAAGAGAAGCATTCATATCTGTAGTCACCAGAGAGGGAATACAAGCTAGGATAGAAGCTTCCTCCTCACTAGCAGGCAGGGTATCTTTAGAAAAGAGAGCTAAGAAAAAATGAATTGCCTCACTAGAGATCCTCGAAGAGGAAGAAACAATAGAACCCTCAGGACAGCGGAGAGAAGAGATAAAGTTACCTTGTCTTCAATCCTTCATTGATTTATGAAACAAGGAAGTATTCATGTCCCCTTCCTAAATCTAATCCACACAGGCCTTCTGTTTCCAAAAATTTCCTCATGAAGCTCCCATTCCTCAAGGTCTTTAACCACATTAACCTCAAGCCTGCTTAAATTCGCATCAAGACCCTGGTCCCGAATCTGCCTGGTAATAGAATCTAAGCGCTCCTGGGCAACCCTTTTCTGTTGAAACACATTGCCAAACTAATACTTATTCGAATGTTTCAATTTAACTTCACATATTGCAGCCTCTTCACAAATGAGTTCATAGTTGTACCAAAAGCAGGTCGTCCTTCAGTCCACCATCTAGAAACCAAGTCAAGAAGACTCTCCTCTCTGAGCCACATAAGCTGAAATCTAAAAGTTTGTTTCTTAGGACCACTAGCCAAACAAGCAGAGAATTTGATCAGCCAATGGTCTGATCCTCGCCAATCTAAAATTTTAGAACTTGACGGCCACTTGTCACCCACCCAAAAATAGGAAACAAGAAACCTGTCTAACCGTTCAGAAATGGAATCATCCCCAAGCCTCCTATTATTCCAAGTAAACATGTCATTTGAAGGTTTGATATCCACAAGCCGGAGCTGAGCCAAATTATCCCTTAGAAGATCAGAAGAGGGATCCAAACAAGGCACACCCTCTCTTTTCTCCTCGAGGGAGGCAATTGCATTGAAGTCACCTGCCATAATCCAAGGAAGGAAAGGATCCAACGATCTCAGAAGATTGATATGAGACCATAGGAGAGTCTTACCAGGGACATCTATTGGACCATAAATGTTAGAAAGAAGAATTCTTTCCCCCGTCTCCAAACTAATTGTAACCAGAGAAATGGAAAATCTAGTAAAGATCCACCAAATAGGAGAAATTTGCCGAGGATCCCAGAGGCAAGCAAGACCCCCTGAGCTACCTTGCGCACCCACACACTGGCAAAACCCTCTATTCCAAATTTTAGAAACACACTGCATCATACCATCCACAAATAACTTCATCTCCTGGAGGAAAACCACATTCAGAGAATGAGCACTAACCAAGTCCCGAATAGCCTTTTGTCTAGGGATGCTATTCATACCCCTTACATTCCATTATAACATAATCATCATGAAGGGTGAGAGAAGTGAGTATCCAATGTCTTCACCGACCCAAATTCCACCAATATCTCTCCATCCATCTTAACTTTCTCCTAATCCTTCTTCCTCCCCATCTTCTGGGGCTTATCAGGAGCACACTTTTTTAGGGATTTTGTTGTAGACCCAGAATAGGAGAAGAAGAGAGGGCTTTTTTCTTACCAGAGTCTTCCAAACTCGGTCCACAGGTTGAACTCACCCTTTCATCTGAAGAGGCCATGGGGGTTTCCACCAAACCACAAGAGTCCCCAAACCCAGCATCGAGGGGAGAAGCAACTGAATCCATCACCACCCTGGATGCCACCACAAGAACTAGGACTGAGGTAGTGACAGGAAAAGACTCAGAATTATGATCAACTAAAGGAGAAGCTTCAACATGCATGTCAGAAGAAACCCCCTCCTCATGGACTAATTCATCCAAAGCCTCAAACTTGTTAAAAGTCTCCTCCTCTTGACGATCCTGAAGAGTCCTCTTCTAACCTCAAATCTTGTTTCATGCCTTAACTGGCACAAAGCCATCTTTATCCGGTACCACCCCTACATGGGTGCTTTACCCTTTTTTGCCCTTGGATTAGATGGAGCCTTCACATTATCTGAACCACCAGCACCTGAGGTACGAGGGCACCTCCTTTAAAGATGGACATACTCATGGCATAGCCGGCACCTGAAAGGTAAAGTCTCATAGTCTAACTGTTGAGTCCAGGAGCTAGGCCTAATAGTCAGATTAATAGAATCTGGCAGAGGCTGGCTCAGATCAATCTCCACACAGACACGGGCATAGAAAAAAATTTGCTTCTCTAGAGTTTGCTGAGACGGGCCAATAGGCTTCCCTGGCAGCAACACAATTGATTGCAAAATATCCTGTCTCCAACATTCCAATGGGAACTGAGGAAAACGAACCCACACCGGCACCTTCGAGGGCAGCTCCTCTGCTAAACTAAAGCCTGCATGCCAAGGCTTCATGAAAAGGCCAACTTGATTATAAAAGTAGGGCCCTCCCTCAAAAACCTTGTTACGATCGAAGATACACGAAAAGACCACCAGAAAGAAGTTATTCACAGCTAGCAAGATTTCAAAATCACCTTCCAGATTCCATGACTTCGAATCTAGGGTTCCAGAAAAAGGCATTGAAACCCTCCATCCCGTAAATTTCTAGATTAAAACATGTTTTCTATAATACTCCAGGTCCTCAGCTACCACCTCTATTTGAATCACCAGCTTCAGAGGAACTTGAGCACTTTCCAAGCATCTGTTTATCTTGAGCAATTTCAAACCACCAATCCTAAAAACCCCCACATCAGGTAGGGATGGATGAGGAAACCCATCACCAACCCCTGCCATATCAACATCCCCCAATGTCTCACCCAAAGGCACAGACCCTGCCATTAGAAAAACCCCTCAAGCCCTCGCGCCCCACACTAGCACCGAACAACGCACACACTCAAGAAACCCCCCCCTGAAAGCTAAAAAACCCCACCCCTTACTGAAAACAACCCCACATAGCCCGATCTGCAAAGAAAAAAAGCATGCAACAGAGAACAAACATATGCAAACCACGACCTGCTACAGGTCGCGAGACTGCACAGAGCTCCTGTGCACATGCTCCATCCAATCTATGTTATGGCATAAATTAACTAAGGGTTTGCCTAATTAATTTGGGTCTAGGGGCTAGGTAGGGTATGGTAGCTAATTAAATAAATGATATTTATTTAATTAGCCTAGGTTTAGTCATGGGCTAGGTGGATTAATTAAATAAGTGAACTTTATTTAACTAATTTAGATTAGTGGCAAATGATAGGATAATTATTTAAATAAATTGTAATATTTATTTAATCATCTATGGACTATGGACTATGGAGAATTGTTAAATTAATTAAATAAATTGATTTTATTTAATTAATTATGGATAATGGCTAGGGAAGAGTAATTAATGAAATTTGGCATATTTAATTAATTACAGATAAGTGACTATGGGGGATTGATGAGTTAATTAAATAAATTGATTTTATTAATTAATTATGGGAAAGGGGATAAATTAGTGCAAGCATGTCGGGAGATGGTAGCATGGGTTATGTCATTTTTAGATGTCTACATTTTGTCCATCTTTGATGTGGCATCATGACCAAGTGGGAGTGGCATTCTAGATCAAAGAAATTTAAATTTTCGCCCTAGCTGATGGGGAGAGGAAGAATGGATGTGTGATGCCCCCTCGAGAGATTGAGTGAAAAAAATATTTTTTTTCAGGTGAACTCTTGAAAAGAATAGTGATAAAAAATGGGTTCAAGATGAAAAACGAGGCCAATAGGAGAAAAAATGGGTGAAAACAGATACGTTGTGTGGCCTGGGGGTGAAAAGGTAGGGTTAGGGCTGACGTGGCAAGGACAGATAAGCTATGGGGGGCCCATCATGCCACATTTGTACACCTAAGATTGTTGACTAGGAGAGAGAAGAGTGATAGAGATGGCACAGAGGGGGATTCCATGAGAGGCACACCGAGTTGAGGGGGTTCGAGAGTACCAGCAACCTTCGAAGGTTGGCGAGCCCATATGTTGCCTATCCTTGACTTTGTCATTTTTAGGTTTTGAGTCATTTTGGGCATTAAATGTGGGTAGGTTAGGTGTCGTAGCACTAGAGATCTGGCGATTAGTGCCTGCGTCTCGTCCAACACTTTAGGTGCCGTCAAAAGAGTCAGCATTCTTTTAGTGCTTAGGGTAGGTGAAATAGTGCTTGTGGTTGTATTAGTGCAAACATTATGTTTTGCAGCACTTGTGGCTAGTTCAATGCTTGTGCAAAGGATTGTAGCATTTGCATCATGATTGATACTTGCAGGGTAGATGGTAGCACTTTCATGCCGAATGGTGCTAGCGTGAAATAGGGTAGCGCTTGCATGTTGAATGGTGCTAGTGCAAAATAGGGTAGCGCTTGCATGCCAAATGGTGCAAGCATGAGGAAGGGTAGCGCTTTTGTACAGAAAGGTGCTAGGGGTTGGTCTGTTAGCGCCTTCAAGAAAAATGGTGCCTGCAGATGGCCTATTAGCCACTTCACACCTTTTGGAGCTTTAGCAAAGATTATTAGCGCTTCTATGCTTGTTGGTGCTTTAGCAAGAAATTTTAGCTCTTTTGTGCAATTTGTAGAAAAATGTTTAACTTGATGGATTGTTGGATGCAGGATGACCTTCCTTCACTTCAGTTGAGGGAGCGTCAACCACCAGCGTTAGCATTGAGGGCAGGATTGTCAAAGGCAGAGCGTGGTTGATTGAGGGCGATCAACTTCTTGTACATTGCAGAGATGCCAAAATTCAGGCTCATTGAGTTATGATGATGACTTTGATAGAGCGATGGCATATCAAGAGCTATGTGTTTATACTGTGGCGAGGGGACATTACGATCACCCTTGAGGACATATGGAGGATTCTATGAATTCCTATATGTGGTGAGCAGGTGGTTTATGATCAAGCTAGAGGATTGGTGGTATTGCACCGTGTGTTTGTCCCTGCCCAGGACCCTACAGACCAGGAAAGGAAGGAGATGTTATGTGTTGATGCTATGGTGAGATTGGGAGGTCTAGAGCTAGCTAGATTATTACTACAAGATTGGTGATCGCGTGGATTCCCTATGGGGTGGGGGATGTTTTGGAGCAGATGATGGCATGCAATGCTATATATGCTTGGGGGCCATGTCTATTAGCCTATTTATACCATGATATGCACATGATAGTATATCGGTGTAGGGTGAGCATTGGTTGTGGAGTTACACTCCTTCATATTTGGGCTTGGGAGCATATTATAGTTACCTGGCTGGTGTGTGAGCATGTACTGCCATAATTCATGTCATATGTCTATGCTTATAGGGGTATATTACAACATCCATCGCTAGGAGGGTGGCGATATTGGAGGTGTACTCTTTGCAGCCATAGATAGGCTAAAAGATGTGGATTGATGATGATGTGCATCTATTGTTTACCCAACAAGCTCAGTACCTGATTGGTAGGATCAAGCATATCATGGATCGGTACCTCCTTGAGAGGGTAATTCGATAGTTTGGTTTACAACAAGTTGTGCCTCAAGTAGAGGTAATTTTTTCTTGGGTGAGGTGAGAGACTGGGTGGTGGGGAGCTAGACTAGATGCAGCTATGGTGATTGCAGAGTTCCAACGCTTGGTTGCAATGGCTTGGGACTGGGGATCAATCGTGGCTGATGTTGGCAGAACTCCGGAGTATGATGCATAGTGGGTGAGGTTTAGGCTTGTACAACTAACCATTCTAGAGGGTTATCTAGTGGTGGTGGAGATGGATAGTGAGGAGGAGGATGATGATGATCCCAGACATGGTGATGATGGAAGTGGTAGTGGCGGCGGCGGCAATAGTGGTCATGATGGGGATCACATGTAGATTTTAGTAGTTGTTGCAGCAGGGTGACCAAGTAGGGGGTGTTGAGTACGCCCTAGGGTGGATGTGTAGGTAGGAGGGGATGGGGATGGAGAGGATATGGATACTTTGAGGGATCGGGTGGTGAGTCTGGAGGAGGAGGTGAGGTAGCTACATCAGGAGAGAGACTTACTACAAGTGGATAGAGATAGTGCACTATTGTAGGTGGAGCAGTTGCAGGGTTTGGTGGGTGTTGATGGTGATGGGGTTGAGCTAGTGAGAGTAGTAGTCAAGAGGGATGGTGAGAGGGCACTTTGATAGAGTGCCAAGACTATGAGGCAGAGCGGTGAGACATAGATGTCTCAGTTACAATAGCAGGTGAGGCAGTTGCAGGGGCTAGTGAATGGCAATGGGATGGCACAGATGTGGGGTGATTACACCTGTGTTCAGGTAGAGTTGGCCATGGTTACAGGGTGGGCAGAGTATTACCATTTCGTATATCATTTAGTGGAGTTGGTAGATTAGAGGGAAGCTAGCTATAGCCAGCAGAGTTGGTTAGGGGTGAGTAGGTTAGTGAGGAACCACACACCCTCAGTGACAGGGCGAGTGAGACATCCTCCTTTGATGATGCCTCCTCTAGTTGTGATGCAAGGGGATACAAGGGTAGGGCGTTCCATAGCACTATGGAGATCGCCTCCTCATTCTCCCACTCCCTCTCATCAGGGGAGCTTAGCTCAGTGATTTTGTAAATGCTTGTGGGCTTATTTATTGTAGACATTTGATGGATTTATCCCTTTGGGCCTATTTTTGTGTCATGACCATGGATGTATATATTTGTGTATAAATGGATGTATATATATGTATATGATATGATGTTATGATGGTTTATGGATTCTTTATGGATGTACTTTGATTTATGTTTTGGTTATGGTTTATGATGTAGATGGATGGATGCATTTTGATTTATGGATTATGATTTAGACTATATGTTCTATATGGATATGGATGCATTTTAATTTATGGATGTATGATATGCATTTATGATGTAGATGGATGGATGCATTTTGACATATTAGGATGTTTGTTATGGATATGGATGCCTAGTGAGAAATGATATAATGTTATGGTTATAGTTTGAAAATGAAATGACTATGAGGATGATTATGATTGTGAAATGCAATGATTATGATGTTGATGTATGGATATGATATTGTAATATGATGATTATGATTATGATTATGATTATGATAATATGTGGATGATTCAATGATTGTAATGATGATGATTATGATTATGCAATGATTGTGATATTGTAATAATGTAATGATGATGGTAATGTGATGATTATGATTATGATATGGTAATGCAGTGATTATGGTGTTGATGATGTATGTGGATGCAAGTGTGATGTGGGTGTAATAGGACTGGATGATCCTGGTCATGATACAAAATGTCTTTGATGGGGGGATGGGTAGATGGGTGGGGGGGATACATGCTTGCTGGGAGGGATGGTAGTTATTTGGTAAAGGTTATGGGTATGTTGGTTAGGGGATGTTAGGGTGGGATTCAATCATTGTCCTTATTAATGCAAAGCCATAGGTAGGTGTGTTATGGGGAGATACAGGTCTTGGTAGGGTAGTGATGTATGATTGGGTGTTAGTGGCGGAAAATGTCACATTAATTCTATTAAAAAGAACATTATATGTGTGTATAGGTGTAGGTGGGGCATTGTGTGGTTATTTGGGGTGGATGGATTTATGGATGGCTATGTTCTCGATATGATGTGTTTTAGGTGGTTATGTGGTGGAACATGATTTGGTGGGTGTATGTTTAGTGGGTAAGTTTGTTGGGTAGTTGGGTGGATAAGTGGGGGGTATATTGTGAACCCTAATGTTTTTTAAGATGCAGGTAGGAGATGATGGTTTGATTTGTGTATAGGATAGGTTGGATAGATTGGCTAGGGGTTGGCATTGTGCTGGTATGTTTTAGAGCAATCCTAAAGTTTATTATAGCAAAGAGGATATTTTAACCAAGGTATAAAGGACCAAGGTGATGATGTATATCTAATTTTTCCATGGACTTGACACTCAAATAAAAGGGTGTCCTTAGACATGCCCAACTTAGTAATGCGGGGGGGGAACTTAGAGAATTAAAGTCCTAATGCACGGAAGTTATAAGACTTAGATGTAAATGAGTGATGGTATGCAAAAAGCTATCCCATAACATACAAGATATGAATACTAGCTAGAGTAATAAGAACATCCAACAAACATGACATACAACAACAAATGACTCTTACCTCATTATATACCATCCATTTACGCACCAAGAGATGGAAGATCAAGGTGGTGTTTTGGATAAGCGTAGAAGAGGTATAAAAGATAAATCAAAAACAAAAGACCAACCAACAGACGAACCACCAGCCATTGAGTATTTTACCAAGAGTATGGATAGATGTGATCGGACCATGCCTATTGCAGGAACGATATATCCTAAGGCATGGGTTGTGACGATAGATTTTTGAAAGATAGGCTTAATATCCAATGGTTGTATGGTGATTTGGAATGGTTGATCAAGTATGTTGTTTTTGCTGACTTTGTTTACGCTCAATTGCTCTGACATGTTGTCCCCATATTTCTTGTTTTGGGATTCTTGAGATATTTTTTTTTTTGTGTTTTTTATGGATTTTGTGATTTTTTTGTGTTTTTTATGGATTTTGTGATTTTTTTTTGTGTTTTTGATAGATTTTAATAGTTGGAAGGGATTTAATTACTTGCCCTACTTAGTAGACAGAACATGTATTTAAGTTGTTCTTGAGGCTTTTTTAACTGCCTTAGCAAAATAGATTTTTTTTGTCCCAAAAATTTTTGGTATTTTAAGGATTTTTTTGTTGTTTTTGTGTTTTTCTGGATATTTGGATATTTTTATTTTTTTGGATATTTGGGTGTTTTGTGTTTTTTTGGATATTTTAGATGTTTTTGTGTTTTTATGGATATTTTTTTGTTTTCTATAGGGATATTTTGGATGTTTTGTGTTTTTCTATATATTTCGATATTTTTGTGTTTTTATGGATATTTAGTTTGTACAAGGGGTCGATAGTATGCATACAAAGATCCAATTCTTTAGGGATTTGCCTTTTGCATGGGATGATAGTGGGTGGGTCATGATGGGAGGGATTGTTACGCTTAATGTTTACAATATCAAGCCATGATGTGTTAGGTATGGAGTGATAGAGGATGAAGTATGGATTGGCTATGTGAACAAGAACTTAGTAGATGGTGGATGTGGCTGCTATGCATGGTCCCTGAGACAGGTTTTCACCATGGTATTTATCCAAGGCACCACTGAAGTGCTTTTCACCATTCGATGACTTTATTGCACTCAGTTTTTTATTTTTTATTTTTTATTTTTTTATTTTTTTGGTTTTTTTTATTTTTTTTATTTGTTTAATTTTTTGCTTGGGATATTTGATGGGTCAACGTAAAATTTCTTTAGATACATGATGTTTATAGGCTCATCCAGAGGTTGTCCCTCGAGTGTTGCTAGCTGATATGCTCTTGATCCATAATTGGTTGTTATAACAAAATGTCTCAATCAATTTGGTTCAAACTTGCCTTTTTTGTTACAATCTTGCAAGTTCCTCTAGTTTTCCATTAATACAAGATCACCTATTTCAAAGTGGTGAGTCTTGATTTTCTTATTGTATCTCTTGCATAGGCGATTTTGATATGCTTGCAAGTGGTTGAGAGTGTTGAGGTGCTTTTCATCCAAGAGTTCCAACTCATGTAGTCGTGCAACTTAATACTCCTCATTAATGAGATTTTGCAGTGATATTCTTAGAGACGGGAGATTGACCTCAATGGGTAAGATGGCTTCGGATCCAAAGACGAGGGAATATGGAGTGGCTCATATGGGGGTACGAATGCTGGTATGATAGGCCCAAAGGGCAGGATTAAGTTGTAGGTGCAAATCACGACCGACATCATTAACTATTTTCTTTAAAATTATCAAGATGGTTTTGTTTGAAGCTTCAGCTTGACCATTTCCTTAAGGGTAGCAAGGGGTGGAAAAGTGATGTTGGATATGGAATTTTTGACAAAGGGTGCAAACTTCTTGATTTTTAAAAGGTTTCCCATTGTCAGTCATTATAATGAGGGGGGTATCATAGCGACATATGATATAATGGAGTATGAATTTGGATATTTGTGTGCCTATAGTATATGTAAGTGGAATGGCTTCAACCCATTTTATAAAGTATTCAATAGCGGTGATAATGAATTTATGGCCATTAGAGGAGGATGGATGGATGTTTCTAATGAGGTTGAGCCCCCATTGTGAAAAGGGCCACGAACTAGTGATGGGTTGTAATTCTTGAGATGGAGTATGAATTAAGTCATCGTGTTGCTGGTAGGGAAGGCATTTCTTAACAAATTAGTGATCATCTTGTTCTAGAGTCGGCCAATAGTATCATGTTCTTAAGATTTACTTTACTAGGGTAGGTCCATTGGAGTGTACCCCACAGATACCTTCATGTACCTCTTGTAAGGCAGTTTGGTCTTCTCTTAAATTAAGACACCTTAGAAGGGTACCATCAAGAATTTTTTGGTATAGATTATCGCCAATGATGGTGAAACAAGCGGTTTGGTAGATGAATGTTCAACGTTGGGTTGATGATAGGTCTGGTGGAATGATGTCATCCTGGAGATAGCGGTAGATGTCCTAGTACCAAGGGGATAGGGGACTAATAATGTCGCAAACTAGCTTAGACTGTGGGAGATCATATGTTGGCATTGCTAATTCTTCAATGAGAAATTCACAACACTGACTATTTTTTTGCATGTCCATAAGAGAACCTATGGTAGACATCACATATGATGCTTTGTTGTTAAGTCTAGGAAGTTGCTCAAACTGGATTTCAGAGAAATATTCCTTAAAGTATTCTACCATCCTCTTATAGGCAGAAGCTTGTCATCTTTTGTTTTGTACTCATTATTTACCTATTTTATTACCATCTGGGAGTCACCATAAACCATTAGTTTCTCTATTCTCTATTGGATGGCCAGGTGGAGTCCAGTGATGAGTGCTTCATATTATGCTACATTATTAGTGCAAGAGAAAGTTATCTTGTAGGACTTAGGAATGCAGTCTCCTTGAAGAGTTACGAATAGGATCCCTGCCCCCAATCCACAATGTATATATGATCCATCAAAGTACATTTTCCATCCTGGTGTGGGTGTGACTGTGAAGATGGACTCGTCTGGTAATTTAGAAAGAAGTGGATGTTCTGTTGGGATTGGCATATTTGCAAGTTGATCTGCTATGAATTGTCCTTTTATAGCCTTTCTCTCTATGTATTCAATGTCAAATTCACTAAGGATCATTACCCACTTAGTCATACGACCTGTGAGAGTTGTTTTTGACAAAAGGTACTTTAGCGGGTCTATTTTTGTGATGAGCTTCATTTTCTGGTTAAGCATGAAGTGCTACAATTTTTGATATGAAAAGACAACCACAAGACATGCCCTTTCAGTCGGTGTATAATTAAGCTCATATTCTACTAAGGTATGGTCGATGTAATATATGGCTCTTTCTTTCCTGTTATCATCATGCTATGCTAGCAAGGCCCCTATTGTTGTTTCTATTGCCGAGATGTATAATAATAGGGGTTGTCCTAGTTTTGGTGGCATGAGAACTGGGGGAGTCACAAGGTATAATTCCTTCGACTATTCAAAGGCTTTCTGATAATTTGTATCCCATGTGAATGCCACATCTTTTCAAAGGAGATGTTGGAATGGGTGGCATTTGTCTACTAGTTGTGCGATGAAGTGTCTGATTGATTGGAGTTTTCCTTGTAGGCTACGGAGCTACTTCAGATTTTTTGGAGGAGGCATTTAAACCATAGCTTTCACCTTCACTAGATCAACATTTATGCCTCGTCAAGATATAATGTAGCCTAGGAGTTTTCATAAAGTAACCCCAAAGATGCATTTTTTGGATTGAGACACGCCTTATATTCTTCTAGCCGATCAAAGATTTTAGCTAAGAGACCCAGGTGCTCTTCTCTTGTCGTTGAATTTCCTAGTAAGTCATCCACATAGTCTTCCATGATCTTGTGAAACATATCATGGAATATTACAGTCATTGCCCTTTGATATGTAGCTCCTACATTTTTAAGCCTGAAGGGCATGACTACCTAGCAATAGGTGCCCCATGCACAAATGAATATTGTTTTATGCTGATCTTCTCTAGCTATTCTTACTTGATTGTATCTTGAAAAACTATCCATGAGAGATAACATCTCATGTCCAACTATCAAATCTACTATGATGTTGATATTGGGAAGGGGGAAGTCATCCTTAGGATATGCTTTATTCAGATCTCTGAAGTATGTACATACACAGATGCCCGCGGTGACTTTTTCTACTGGTATGTAATATTTGAGGCCCATTTAGGATAATCTATGGGTTGAGTGAAACTAACATCTAGGAGTTTCTTGAGCTCATCTTTGACTAGAAGTGTAATTTGTGGATTCATTCTTCTGAGATTCTACTTGATTGGTTTTGTGTCAGGTTGTACTACCAAGTGATGTACTACTAGCGTAGGACCCAAACCAGGCATATTAGCATATGTCCATGCAAAATTCTTGCTTCTCTGTTCGAAGAATGCTAAAAATTCTACTTGGTTTGTAGGGGTGAGTGAAGCTGCTCACAAGGTGATTTTTGGTGACTCATCTGTCCTGAGGTTCATCTCTTGTGATTCTTCCACTAGGATGGCAGACCTTTCTTGATATAATGTTGGAACTTATGGGAGGTCCATTCTCTCATCTTCTAGTGCCTCGAGGAGGTTTTCACCAAGAGATACATCCTTTATTTTTACTTTTTTATCATCTAAAAGTGCCACATTGTGGGGGATGTATTTTTTATTTTTATTTTTTTGCAACTAAGAGACACAATGGTCTCCCCAAAGTAGGCAGATGTGTTGATCCCTATAATATATCTTTCTTTATGGTCTCTCAGGGGTGTTTTCTCTCTTACCCCCATTAGTTATGTTATGACCAAGCATCATTTTGAACAACATCAAGTACTAGAGGTTCTTGTTGGTCCTAATCTATAAGCTAGGGATAGATAAGTGGAAGGTCATTGGATGATGGTGGTGTGGTTGAAAGATCGTATATGGTGCAAATGGATGATTTGAAGAGTTTGGCAAAATCATCAAAAGAGTCTTGATGATAAACTTTGTTAGTGTTCTCAATAGTAGGAAAGGCCTTAGCCACCTCACTTAAGATATATTCTAGTTTTGAGGATACAAACTCATGTTTTCCATATCCTAGACCTTGATGTCAGGGATTCTTTGTTTCTTGGATAGGCTTAATGATTCCTTTTCCATGAAGGTCTAGACCGCCTTGTCCTTTATAGCACATGCCCTTCACAATGCTAAGACCTTTTCCATATTTTTCTATAGGTAGGATAGGAGCTTTGTTTTCTTCTTCTTCTTTGTATAGCCAGGAGGATATGTCTTCAAGAACATCTTGCTCCATTAGGTGTCTTCGTTCAAAGGTTTGTGAGGGTTTACATTTGATGATCATCATGGATACTGCATCAAATTTTTGTTTACCAAATGCTTTAGGTGATATTGGAAGTTGTCCTACACAAAATGCACCATGTAGGTTGTACTCTCCACACTCCATGTCACTTACTTTGATCTTGATCTCAGGGATAGTGGGTGGTGATTTGGAAGTGGATGAAATGTTAGATGGATCAATGTAGGATGTAGATGGTTTCATGGCATTATTGTAGGGACAGAAGGTCTTATCTTGTCCTCCCAAGAAGCTTTAGGCATTGGTGGAAAGTGGATGTAATAGCTTGCATGGCATGGATCCATGGACAACTGAGGAGAATGTTGTAGGGGGGATCAAGATCAAGCACTTGGTAGGTTATTTCCAAAATCTTTTATCCAACTTGGATTGGAAGCTTGATGGTTCCTTCATATTGTCTCTATGTGTTATCATAGCATTTGATAGTTATGCTTTTATGTGAATCCAAGACTTCATCAAAATATCTCGTGTTTTATTAATTTTAGAGTGAAAATATTAAGGCTAGAGCCACCATCTATTAAGACTCGTTTAATGATATGGTTATGGATGCGAACTTCAATATGTAAGGCTTCATTGTGTGATGGATTCGATGTGAATAATTCTTGTTCATAAAAGGTTAGGTGGTGAGGTGAAGATAAGTGTCTGACCATGGATTTATATTGGTTCATAATAAGGTCATTGGGGGCTCGAGCTTCTAGTAATGCTTTATCAAGGACTTCCTTATGGAGGGGTGATGTACGGAGCAACTCCAAGATAGATATTTGAGCATGAGTATTTCTGAGGTGACCAAGAAGGTTGTATTTGCTGGAAATGTTGTCATTGATGTCAAGTGCATGAGATTGTTGGAAATGTTGTCATTGATGTCAAGTGCATAGACAAGACTGTTGTCATTAATTTCAAAACAATGTCAAAGGATGTTAATGTTATCATTGTTGATAACTGAGAGGGGGGGTGAATCAGTTATCCTAATTATTTCTTCTTTTTGAACTTTCTTATTAATCAATGCAGCATTAATTCAAATAAGCAAACATAGCCATGAAAGAAGATACACATAACACAATATTTTTGACATGGAAACCCTATTAAGGGAAAAACCACAGGGTGATTAACCCAAAGATTATTCTCTGTTAGAAGAATAAGGAATTACAAAAGTGACACTTGCCAATTAGGGCTCACTGCCCGAGCACACTGCTCACAAGGAGGCACACTGCCTACAAGAGACACACTGTCTACAAAAGAGTGTTATACAATACTTGAACTGATTGGAGGCATCCACATATGCTGGAGTTCAATTCCGGTTAGGCTCAGTACACTGATCTGCTGCACTTCATCTTTCCTCTTCTCTTATGCTGCTTTCCTTTCACATACCAGACTTTCCTTACTGCTTTTGCTCTGCTCTACTTATATTCACATATCGCATGTCACCACAACTCTTCTCACAACTAAATCCATCCTTTATATATATCCGCACAAGTGATTTCATTATCTTTCTAGTCGGCACCCGGAATAGTCAATCTTCTCACAAACTCTATTTTGTCGGCTGAATCCTTGCACATCAATTAATGTGGATCAAGCATATACTTGTAGAAATCATTAATCATGTTGGCCAAACATAATTCATGTCTTCATAACCTTTACCACCATCAGAAATGCATTCAAAAAATAGTTTGATGTTCAGTCAGTCAGTTCTTCCTCTGTTCACAATGTCACTCAGGAATCCGGTACTCAAGTATTCATATCTTTTACCTCATCTATCACCAAAGGCTAAATCCTTGGAATCTATTACCCAAGGTAGTCCTCTTGTCTTTCCCAAATCCACACTTCACCAAGATACTTCCTCTAAGAGATCCGAACCTGTCTGTCGAACCTTACCACAAGCTCTGTTCTTGTTTACCAGACCTCAACAATCTTCATTCTGACTTCCAGTAGAGACACACCATTACCTGTGAATGTGTGGGATGAACTTTGTTGCCATCAATGACAACAATCATGAATCCATATAGTGTCTCTTGCCAACAATCTCCCCCTTTGGCATTAATGGCAACACTTAGTGAAAAATGACTAAGTGTTTACACTATGCTCCCCCTTGGCTGATGCTCTGTCTTTATATACATTTTTTAGAGCTCCCCCTTAGTTGGATTCCTCATTTTTCACTGCTCCTCACTCCCCCTTTGACATTAATGGCAAAGGGTAGGGTCCGCATACCAAAATTTTCAAAATTTAACTATACTTAGCCACATAAGTATATATATACAAGTTGTACTTACATATACTTAAGTATGTCTACAAAAGTGTTCTTCAACTGTACAACTTATGTCACCCAACTCTGCTTCATCCTACCCAAAATTGAGATATGCCCACTCAACAGGAATGCAAAAGCATCTACCCTTTTTAGATCTGTCAGATCATTGGTCTGGGCTGTAATTTGGGCTTCACTTATGGCCTCATGCATGGCCTCTAACTTAGGGATAATAATCCTTCTAAGTTCACCCATCCGGTTAATTATGTTCTTTCTTTTCTTCTCAAAATTCTTTATTGTATTTGTGATTGCAATAGTCTGACATTCTTGATTTATTATGGAGGATGAAAGAGGATCAAAACTTTGAGACAAGCATAGTAGTTTGTCCTCTTGCTCTTTTATTTTCTTCTCAATCTCCACTGTTACCTTGGACCAGGAGATACAAAACTTGTATATTTCACCGCCATCCTTAAGAGCATTTTCTAAGCTCTTTATCCCAATGTTCATGTTTCTCCTATCATTAATGATCAAACCCTGTACCTCGGAGAACCTTTTATCCAAAAACTCCTTCCGGACCTTTTCTTCAGCGGATTTTTCTAGAGAATCAAAATGTGTACTAACACTACTGACTAAGGTTTTGAGATTACCGGAAGTGGAGGCTGTGGGGTCTTTCTGAACCGATGGCATAATCTTTTCAAGCACTCCGGAAGCAGCTTCTATCAACTCACAGTCTTCCATATGAGACTTTAGGAGTTTTTCTTTCACTTTTGCATTAGCGAATGAAGCTATCTTCATAGTTTGTACCGGAGAAAGAGAATCAAAATTGAATGGACCTTGTAGAAGCTCCGGTTCATCAATCTCCATTGTTTCTTTGTTTAATAATTCTTGGACAGTTTGTGCAGTGTCTCTTGTCGAAGATAGATGTTTCTTCTCTTCTGCAATCTTGGAGCTGTCCTTTTGAGTTTTCTCTCCTCCTACATTCTCACCACTAGCAGTTGTGGTCTTATCTGTTGAGGTCTTCTCTCCTTCCGCAACCTTAGCACTATCATCTTCTTTTTATTTTACGTCTGCTTCTTTCTCCTGTGATTTTTCTTCTCCTTTAGATCTGGAGACTGTAGGGGAAACCGGAGGGGAAATGTTAGTCTGTTCAGGGCCCACCTCTTCTGACACTTTCCTAGGAGTTTCTTCTGCAACATTTGTGGTGGAGGGATCAGTACCCAAGTCCTCTATGATAGGAAGATTAAATCTTTTGAAGGTTTTCCAGAGAATCTCTTCAGTGTCCTTGGCTACCTTGTCGGTCTCACCAAGCATAAGCTGATTCATCCTTGCTTTGCTCCTAAATTCATCCTTGCAGTCTTTGAATACCATGTTCATTTTCTTGGGATCAATTGAAGGATATAGCTGAATAGCTATCTATTCCCATATCTCAAGGTCTTTTGCCATGGCATTGGTCTTTCTCATTTCCAACTCCTTCTCTAGACTCTTAGGAATTAGAGAGATAATTTCAATAAAAGCTTTATTGTAAATGTTCAAAAACTTAACTATGGCTTCCTCCAGAATCTTTTTATCTACTTCATTATAATCATCATAGAATTCTGTTAAGGGTTGTAGGTTGCCATCCACAGTGACTGCTTTTACTACATCATCTAAGGAGAGAGTAGGTTTTTCGACAAATTCCTCTTCCTTCTCTTCTTCTCCTTGACCAGATGATTTCTTCTTCTTCTTTAGTTTCCTGATCTCCTCATCTGATTCAGTTTCCTCTTCATCCCTTTGACTTGCATAAGCCCTTGTGGCTTTTGTCTTTGATCTTTTCTTTCTTTTGTCAGATGCTTGGACTTCCGGTTTTGATGTTCTTGAGCTTTTGGCTGTGACAGGTGCAGATCTCTTTGATGATCTGGTCCGGGTGGAGGTTTCTACCAGAGCACTTTCCTTGCTTTGCTTTTCTGCCTCTTTCTTCTCTTCCTCAACCCTTTCTATTCTTTTCTTGTGGGCATCAAGTGCCTCCTTTGAGATGCCAAGGATTTGAGAAATATTTTCTACTTCTTTTCTCACCTTCCTCTTGATCTCTGGTTCTCTGAGTTCAACATGGATTTTTATACTCAGCTCCTCAAAGGTTCCAAACCTTTCTACTTTTGGATCTTTAGGCTGGCTTAGCATGTGTTGAACATGCAGCTCCACAATCTGTTCATCAACTTCATACCCCATGGGCATGATCTAGACTGTCCTTGGTTCTACTGCCTCCATTAGGCACTGATCTGTCTCTACCATAAAGCATACTGTGTCTTTGTATTTTTCAACAAGAGACTGAGGAATTCTTTCTCTTGCCTGCATCATGCTCTGAAAGTTCTTGAAGTATCCCCACAGAGCTGTATTTTGTGCTTTGTTGTCACCAAGTCAAATAATCTCTGATTTGAATAGCTACTGGCCTATCACTCTCCCACACCCAGCCACTAGATTCGGGAAGCTCATTCATAAAGTAGAAGAATAAGCACAATATTAATCCACCATACTTGAATGAATTCTTTTTGTCTTTCTTGATTTTCTGCAGATTCTCCAAGAGTTGGTTCAAGAGAAGCTGACAAAGATCATAGTCTGCATCCTTTCTTAACATTTCATAAGCTGTGTAGATGGCAGTTCCAGGTACAAAATTTTCTCTGCTAGAATGATATATCTTATATCCAATGATCATAAAAGCAAACTTGACATCTGGATCAGTGATGTCATCTACTGTCATTGCTCTTTTGTCAAACTTAGATCCGGTAGCCTCACTCACAGTTTGGTTCTTTACAGATTTAAGAACAGGAATCCCACCGAATGAGTGTAGTCTGGTAACTGCCCTGATGGCATCTTTAGTGATCTTGAATGGTCCATTTAACCACATGAAATTGTCATGTATTCTGCTCAAAATGTACCTAACCCATTCATCCTCTGTAAAATAGGGGAAATGTATGTATTGTGCAAAGTGCTTGTTCCAAAGGCCTATGTATTGGGGTTTGAGCTCAAATGAATCATCTAATAGTTGTTTGTGATAGATATCTCTTAGTTTGAATTCCCCAAACTCTTCAACATTTGCATGTATATAAACCCTAATATCTTTGATGTGCAACACACCATGCGGAACACTGGAAAATGCACCTAGGGGTCTACCTCCAAGGATTTGTATGGATGTTTCTTAAATGTAGGGTGAGGTCTATCAAAAATCTTTACAATATTCAGAGTACCCATTATCAAGAGATTTGTAGTGAGATATTTAAAAAACAGAAAATACCTTTTGTGCCTATCGGTTTCACGGAGTTGGTTGGATTGATCTTTGGAAGTAATGACTTATCAAAGTGATCTTTGATGAACTTGACAAATTTTGTTGTAGAGCTCCGCTTTTCATTTCTTCTTAAGTGTAGAATGAATGAGTGATTAATGAAAAACCCTTATATTGCTCCGCAAGCCCTAATATCATATTGCAATAAATGCTTGACCTTCATTATTCTGGTTTGCCTTGTTTTCCTTGTTTAAGGAGGAAGAATCTCATCTAGATCATTATGATTCTCTTGTGATCGATGTTAGTGATGAATCATCATATCCACTTGTCCTTCTGATCATCTTATGTATCCGCAGATCAAGCTGTATCAATTTGGATTCATACCAGGCCAATCTTGTGAGAAACCTGTTTTACTAGAAGACTTGCTTAACCAGACCAATTCTGAAGGAATTGAACTTTTTAAAATTTCTTGTGGATCTCTCAAATCTTTACCACAGTTTGTTTGAATATATCCCTTATGACTTCTTCAATCCGCAACTCTTCTTGTGCCAGTTCAGCACTAATTGACTGGCTGGGGGAACAAGGTTTTCTTTGTGTCTCCCCTTGAGCCAGAGCTCACTTTTCAGTTTCTGGAAGGAATATCAGCACCAAAGTCTGGTGTGGATCCAACCTCTACACTCTCAATACTTTTCTTCACCCAAATCTTACTCATCTCATTTTTAACTTCATCCGCATTCATCTTTTGTTTACCCTTATCTTGATTCTAATTATGATATACCAGACCTCTTTTGTCCTGATTCTTGCTTCTACAGACTTTTGCATTATGACCGGACCTATTACAGATTTGGCAAACAACATTTCTTTGCATATTTGACTAATGTCCTCTTGATCTGATTGATTAGCCATATGACCTACTCTATTGCATGCAAAGCATCTACCATTGAATGATTTGTTCATTTGCATATTTCTGCATTCATGAGACTTGTGGCCATACCTTTTGCAGTTAAAACACTGTCCAGAGAAGGATGAATTAGTCTGATTCATTCTCTTTCTGCACTGATTAGCTTTATGACCAAAGTGATTGCAGCTGTGGCAGTATCCATTGAAGGTTGGATATCTTTGAGCATTGGGCTATCTTACCAGAGGTCTTCTAGGCTTGTTCCTTAGATTTTATGGTCCAAAATTCTGCTGACCTGATTCAGAGCTTTCTCCTTTCTCATATCCCAAACCACACTTGTCATCTACCCTCTTCTGACTTCCAAGAAGAGCTTCAAGTTGAGCAGAACTTATCTTGAATTTCTCTTTATATTCATTTTCTGATTGAAGATCCTTCTTAAGAGAGACAATTTGATCCTCAAGTTTTTCTTCATTTTCTTTAGCATCTTCAAGATCAGATTCAAGATGTCTAATGATTCTATCCATTTGGTGGCAATCTTATAATTTCTCCTTGAGAGATTGTCTTAGATTATCTTTAGTTTTTCTTTTCTCTTCAATCTCTTGAGTAAACTTTATAACTCCTGATTCCATTTCATGTCTTACCATAATGACTTCTTTTGATAAATTTTCACATAACTTGGTTTTTTCAGTCAGCTCTTCATTTGCATCATTAGCTTCACCTTGTCTTGCCAATTGCTGAAGCAGCTCCTTGCTCTTTTTCATAGAGAGACTTAATTTGTCTTTCAGTTCTCTCATGAAATCATCAGCCTGTTTGAGTCTTTCCTTTAATTCATTAACTTCAGAGTTTGACTGTTCAAGATCATCAAGGGCAGTCTTGAGTTGCTCCCTTAAACCATATGCATCCATTTGAACTCTCAGATCTTCCTCAAGCTGTTAGGCCCTGTTAGGAGGAAATTGCTCTAATACCAATTGTTGATAACTGAGAGGGGGGGTGAATCAGTTATCCTAATTATTTCTTCTTTTTGAACTTTCTTATTATTCAATGCAGCATTAATTCAAATAAGCAAACATAACCATGAAAGAAGATACACATAACACAATATTTTTGACGTGGAAACCCTGTTAAGGGAAAAACCATGGGGTGATTAACCCAAAGATTATTCTCTGTTAGAAGAATAAGGAATTACAAAAGTGGCACTTGCCAATTAGGGCTCACTGCCTGAGCATACTGCTCATAAGGAGGCACACTGCCTACAAGAGACACACTATCTACAAAAGAGTGTTATACAATACTTGAACTGATTGGAGGCATCCACATATGCTAGAGTTCAGTTCTGGTTAGGCTCAGTACACTGATTTACTGCACTTCATCTTTCCTCTTCTCTTATGCTGCTTTCCTTTCACATACCGGACCTTCCTTACTGCTTATGCTCTGCTCTGCTTTTATTCACATATCACATGTCACCACAACTCTTCTCACAACTAAATCCATCCTTTATATATATCCGCACAAGTGATTTCATTATCTTTCTAGTCGGCACCCAGAACAGTCAATCTTCTCACAAACTCTGTTCTGTCGGCTAAATCCTTGCACATCAAGTAATGCAGATCAAGCATATACTTGTAGAAATCATTAATCATGTTGGCCAAACATAATTCATGTCTTCATAACCTTTACCACCATCAAAAACGCATCCGTAAAATAGTCTGATGTTCAATCAGTCAGTTCTTCCTCTGTTCACACTGTCACTCAGGAATCCGGTACTCAAGTATTCATATCTTTTACCTCATCTATCACCGGAGGCTAAATCCTTGGAATCTATTACTCAAGGTAGTCCTCTTGTCTTTCCCAAATCCACACTTCACCAAGATGCTTCCTCTGAGAGATCTAGACCTGTCTATCGGACCTTGCCACAAGATCTGTTCTTGTTTACTGGACCTCAACAATCTTCATTCTGACTTCCGATAGAGACACACCATGTCCTACAGATGTGTGGGATGAACTTTGTTGCCATCAATGACAACAATCATGAATCCATATAGTGTCTCTTGCCAACAATCTTATTGTCAAAGTTTGATACATAAACTACAGAGAGAGAATTATTATCAAAAATAGTTGTTCCCAAAATTTTACTACATTTGCGGAAGTCTGGAAATAGTTGCACTAGATTTCTGAGGTTTGTTGCTAAGAAGCAGTATTAGACTATCATTGTTTTTAGTACCACATTCTACCGCAATTGAGTCTTTAGCTTTGCGGTTTGAAGGTTATGAAGAGCAAAGAAGGAGACAATGTTATATCTTCATTATAGAAGTTATTGGTCACCACAAAGATATCTGGAAGTGTCTGAGTCAAGACAGTGAAACTGGTTATCAAGAGTGTCATTGGAGACTACCCCATTCTACCATAGTTAGCTTTATGGTCTTGTGGTTCGAAGAATGGATAGAGCTATTCCAGAGACACTCTTGATCAAAATTTCAAGAGGTTTGAATTACTAAGAGATATCCAGAGGAGTCAGAGTGAAAACTGTGTAACTAGTTGCATGAAAGTTAATAGGGATTGTTGGCAAGAGACACTGTGTGGCTTCATGAGTGTTGCCATTGATGGTAACAAAGTCCATTCCACACATCCACAGCACATGATATGTCTATACCAGAAGTTAGATTGAAGAGTATTTTGGTCTGGTGAGCAAGAACAGAGCATGCGACAAGGTCTGACATTCAAGTCTGGATCTCTTAAAGGATGTATCTCAGAAAAGTATGGACTTGGGGAAGCCAAGAGGAGTACCATGAATGTCACATTCCAAAGATTGAGCCTCCGGTGATGAAAGAGTGAAAAGATATGAGCACCTAAGTAATGGGTTCCTGACAGGCAGAGCAGACTAAGCAAAAACTAACCGGCAGAGCATTAGACCTTAATCCGGATGAGGAATTGATGGTGATCAAGCTTCTTGAGGAATCATTCATGGTTGGCTGACATGATTGATGACTTCTATAACTATCTCTTTGATACGCATCACTTAGTAAGCAAGGATTTAGCTAACAGACCAGAGTTTGGGAAAATCTTGAGTATTCTGGATGCTGACTAGAAAGATGTTGAAATCCTTGGTGTGGATATATATACCAGATGGATTTTGATGTGAAGGTGTGTGTTGTGTGATAGTGTGTGCGAAGAAAAGTAGAGAGCAGTGTGCAAGTAGCTATACAAATTCAGTATGTGACAATACAACAGTACTAAGCAGAGGAAGAATGAAGTGCAGTAGATCAGTATATTGAGCCTAACTAGAACTAAACCTCAGCATGTGTGGATGCCTCTAATCAGTTCAAACACTTGGTTACTTTCTATATACCTTGTAGCCAGTGAGTCTCTTGTAGGCAGTGAGCCTCTTGTGAGTAGTGTGCTCGGGCAGTGAGCCCTAATTGGCAAGTGCCATTTTGTACTTCTATTCTTTTAACAGAGAATACATTCTTGGGTTAGTCACCTCGTGGTTTTTCCCTTAATAGGGTTTTCCACATAAAAATCCTTGTGTTATGTGTGTTAATTTCATTTCTGCTCCCATGTTCATTTATGCTTGTATGTTTTGATACTGCACTATTGTTAAAGAAGAAAAGAAAGTTAAGAAATTTAAGATAACTGATTCACCCCCCCTCTCAATTATCTTCTTGTTTCCAATAATTGGTATCAGAGCTAAGTTCCTGCAAATAGAGCCTAACAGCTTGAGGAAGATCTCATAATCTCAATGGATATGTATAGTATGAGGGAACAACTTCAGTCTGCCCTAGATGATCTTGAGCAATCTCACTCTGAAGTCAACAATTTGAGGGAAAGACTCAAACAAGCTGATGATTTCATAAATGAACTAAAAGAGAAACTGAGCATCTCTGTGAAAAAGAGAAAGGAACTACTTTGATAATTAGCAACTCAAAGTGAAGCCAATAATACTGATGAAGATTTGAATGAGAAGAACAAGTTATGTGAGAAGCTATCAAAAGAGGTCAATATGGTAAGACATGAAATGGAATCAGGGGTTATGAAATTCACCCAAGAAATTAAAGAGAAAAGAAAAATTGAAGATAATCTAAAACAATCTCTCAAGGAGAAGTCAAAAGACTACCACAAAATGGATAGAATAATCAAGCATCTGGAATCTGATGTTGAAGAAGCTAGAGATAATGAAGAACAACTTGAGAATTAGATAGACACTCTTAAAAGGGATCTTCAAACTGCAAATGAATACAAAGAGAAATTTAAAATAAGCTCTGCTCAACTTGAAGTTCTTCTTGAAAGCTAAAAGAGGGTAGATGACAAGCATGGCTTGGGATATGAGAAAGGTGAAAGCTCTGGATCTGGTCAGAAGAACTCTGGATCAGGAAATCCAAGGAACAGACCTAGAAGACCTTCAGTAAGGCAACCAAATGCTCAAAGATATTCATCCTTCAATGGATGCTGCTACAATTGCAATAACTTTGGTCATAAAGTAAATTAGTGTAGAAGAAGAATGAATTAGAATAATTCATCCTTCTCCAGACAGTGTTTTAACTGCAAAAGGTATGGTCACAAATATCATGAATGTAGAAATGTGCAAATAAACAATTCATTCAATGGTAGATGATTTGCATGCAATAGAATGGGACATATGGATAATCAATGCAGATCAAGAGGATACCAGTCAATTATGCAAAGAAATGTTGTTTGCTACAATTGTAAAAGATTCGGTCATATTGCCAAATTCTGCAGAAGTAAGAATCAGGATAAAAAGGGTCCGGTGCATCAAAATCAAAACCAAGACAAGGGAAAAGGAAAAGTGAATGCGGATGAAGTTCAAAGGGAGATGAACAAGATTTGGGTGAAGAGAAGTACATAAAATGTTGGGGATGGATCCGCACCAGAATCTAGTGCTGATATTCCTTCTAGAAACTAAATAGATGAGCTATGGCTCAGGGGGAGTCACAAAGGAAAACAAATTCCCCCAGCCAGTCAATCGGTGCCTGAAATTGGCACATGGAAAGTTGTGGATTAAAGGGTTCTTAGAGAAATATCTAAATAACCCTTGGTAAAAACATGGAAGATCTGCAAGGAGTTTTGAAGAGGTTAATCATCCAAGATAGATCTAGATTGACAGTCATCCAGTAAAAGTAGGATTCTCACAGTTAGATCCGATATGATTCAAAATTGAAATATCTTGATCTGTGGATAAATAGGATGATTCAAGGAAGGGAGATACATTGCAAGTTATCATTCTAAGTGCATCTCAATGATCTAGAAAGATCTCTCTTAGAACAAGAAGAACAAGGCAACCGAAATGACTTAAGGAGTGCATTTATTACAATATGAAATTAGGGTTTGCGCAAGGATAAAAGTGTTCTTTTGTTCATCATTTGCACATTTGCATTCAAGAAGAAGAAAGAAGGAGCTCTGCAACAAGATTGCTTCAACTCTCTCAAAGATCATCCACAAAATCTAATTCAACCAGTGATCTTTTCGGCTCATATTGTGAAGCCTAGAAGCGTAAAAAGGTATTTTTGTTCTTGAATATCTCTCTCAATCTTTTGAAAGATGGCTACTCCAAATGTTGTTAAGATCACTGATAGGCCGTGCCCTAAGTTTAAGAAACATCCTTACAAATCCTTAGAAGTTGATCCCCTAAGCGCATTCTCTAGCATTCTGCATGGGGTTCTGTATGTAGAAGATGTTAGGGTATACATTCATGCCAACATTAAGGAATTTGGGGAATCCAAGCTGATGGATATCTATCACAAGGAATTAATAGATGAATCATTTGAACTTAAACCCCAATACAAGGCCATCTAGGATAAGCATTTTGGACATTGCATCCATTTCCCATGTTTTGCAGAAGATGAATGGGTCTGATATGTTCTGAGCAGAATGCATGACAACTTCATGTGGTTGATGAGGCCATTTAAGATCACAAAAGATGCCATTAGGGTGGTAATTGGATTGCACTCATCCGGTGGGTTGCCTGCTCTCAAATCAGTCAAAAACTAAACTGTAAGCGAGGCTATCGGATCAAAATTTGATAAAAGAGCAATGACAATTGAAGATATCACAGATCCGGATATCAAGTTTGCTTCTATGATAATAGGTTATAAAATATATCATTCCAGCAGGGAGAATTCTGTATCCAGAACAACAATATATACTGCTTATCAGATGTTAAGAGAAAATGCTAATTATGATCTTTGTGAGCTTCTCCTGAACCAACTATTAGAGAATTTGTAGAAAATAAAGAAGGATAAGAAGAACTCATTTAAGTATGGTGGCTTGATACTATGTCTATTCTTTTACTATATGAATGAGCTACCCAGATCCAGTGGTTGGGTATGGCAGAATGACAGACCGGTTGCCATACAAATCAAAGCTTATATGTATGGGCTTGGTGATGCCAAGGCACAAATTACAGCACTCTGGGGTTACTTCAAAAACTTCCAAGGCATGATACAGGCCAGAGAGAGAATCCCCGAATCTCTAGTTGAAAAATACGAGGATACAGTGTGCTTCATGGTAGACACTAATCAATGCCTAATGGAGGTAGTGGAACCCAGAACAGTCTAGATTATGCCAATGGGCTATGAGGTAGATGAGAAAATTCTGGAGCTACATGTTCAACACCCGCTAAGTCAACCAAAGGACCCTGAGGCAGAAAGGTTTGAAACCTTCCAAGAGTTGAGTGTAAAAGTTCATGTTGAACTGAGACAGCCTGAGATCAAGAGAAAAGTGAGAAGGGAAGTAGAAGAAGTTGCCAAGAGATATGGGATATCAAAGGAGGCAGTTGATGCCAATAAAGAGAAGGTAGAAAGGGCAGAGAAAGAAAGGTAAGAAGTAGAAAAAGAAAGTGCTCCGGTGCAAGCCCCCTCCCAGACTAGATCCTCAAAGAGCTTTGCACCTGCCACTACTAAGAGCCCAAAAGCGTCAAAATTGGAAGCAAAGACATCCAGAAAAGGAGAAAAGAGAACAAAGACAAAGGCCACAAGGTCATACATAAGTCAAAAGGATGATGAAGTGACAGAGACTAATGAGGAGGTCAAGAAAAGGAAGAAGAAAAAGAAAACATCCATGGAATCCTCTGCCGGCAAACATACAGAAGAAAAGGCAGAAGAATTTGTTGAAAGGCCTACTCTCTCCATTGATGATGTCATCAAGGCAGTCATTGTGGATGGAAATTTGCAACCAATGATAGAATTCTATGTTGAATGTAGTGAAGCTGACTAGAAGATCTTGCAATATGCTACAGTCAGGTATCTAAACATCTATAATAATGCATTCATTGAAATCATGTCTCTAATTCCCAAAATCCTAGAAAAGGAACTTGACATGAGAAAGAACAATGCTAAGGCAAAGGACCTAGAGATCCAGGAATAGATAGCTATTCAGCTCTATCCTTCCATCACTCCAATACAAATGAACATGATCTTCAAGGATTGCAAGGATGAGTTCCGGAGCAAAGCTAGAATGAACAAGCTTATGCTCAGAGAAACTGATCAGGTGGCAAAAGAGACTGAAGACATCCTCTAGAATGCATATAAAAGATTCAATCTTCCTATTATAGAGGACATAAGTGATGAACCTTCTTCCATGGATGTCGAAGGATCAAGTGCATCAAAGGAAGATTCTACTAAGAAAATTGTAGAAGAGTCAAAGGAGATAGGTGAGGAGAAGACTAAGGACTTGGATTCCTCTATTCTGGAAGAGGAAGTCCATGAAGAAGTAAACATCTCTCTTTTGGATCCCCCAATAGACTCCAGAACTGAAGGAGAAGCAAGAAAAGAGGAGAAAGAAAGTCAAGAAGAGGAGAAAAAGGGAAGAGAAGAAGAAAAAGGGAAGAGAAGAAAAACAAACAGAGAAGATCTATGTTGACACCTCTGAGGCTGCTAGAGGAAAGAAGTCTCCGACAAGAGACATTGCAGAAGCAGTGAAGAATTTCTTGACCAAGGAAATAATGGAGATTGATGAACTAGAACTATTCCAAGTACCATTCAATTTTGATTCCCTCTCCCCAGTTTAGACAATGAGGTAGCAGCTTTTGCTCAAGCCAAAGCAAAAGAAAAGCTTCTAAAGTCTCACATGGAAGACTATGAGCTGATAGAGATTGCATCTGGTGTGTTGGAGAAGATCATGCCATCCTTCCAGAAGGATCTTTCAGCCTCTTCATCCAGTAACTTGAAATCTCTTGTTAATTCTATTAGCACACATTTTGATTCTTTGGAGAAGTCAGCAGAAGAGAAAGTCCAGAAAGAGTTTTTGGAAAAGACACTCTCTGAAGTACAGGGACTTATAGAAAATGATAGGAGAAATATGGATATTGGGATAAAGAGACTAGAAAATGCTCTTAAAGATGGTGGAGATTTATACAAATTGTGTCTATCTTGGTCCACAGTGACAGTAGACATTGCCAAGAAGGTGGAAGAACAAGAGAGTAAACTGTCAAGTTTATCTCAAAATTTTGATCCTCTCACCTCTTCCATAATAAATCAAGAGTGTCATACTATTGCCACTATTAATGAAATAAAGAGGCTTGAAAAGGAGAAGAAGAATAGAGTAAGCAGGCTAAGTGAACTAAGAGGGATAATTATCCCTAAGTTAGAGGCAATGCATGAGGCCCTAACTGATGCCCAAACCACAGCCCGGACCAGTGATCCGGTAGACTTAAAGAGGGCAGAAGCTTTTGCATTTTTGCTAAGTGGTCACATCTCAATTTTGGATAGGATGAAGCAAAGTTGGGCGACAAAAGTTGTACAGTTGAAGAATACTTTTGCAGATATACTTAAGTTTATGTAAGTATAACTTGTATATATGCGGCTATGTATAGGCTACTTTTTGCAAATTTTGTTGTGTGGATTTCACCCTTTACCATTGATGTCAAAGGGGGAGTGAGGAGTAGTGAAAAATGTGGAATCCAGCTAAGGGGGAGCTCTGGTAAAAATGCACATAAGACAGAGCATTAGCCAAGGGGGAGTCTGTTATGACACTTAGTCATTTTTCACTAAGTGTTGTCATCAATGCCAAAGGGGGAGATTGTTGGCAAGAGACACTGTGTGGCTTCATGAGTGTTGTCATTGATGGCAACAAAGTCCATTCCACACATCCGCAACACATGATATGTCTATACTAGAAGTCAGATTGAAGAGTATTTTGGTCCGATGAGCAAGAACAGAGCATGCAACAAGGTCCAACATTCAGGTCCAGATCTCTCAGAGGATGTATCTCAGAAAAGTGTGGACTTGGGGAATTCAAGAGGAGTACCATGACTACCACATTCCATAGATTGAGCTTTCAGTGATGAAAGAGTGAAAAGATACGAGCACCTAAGTAATGGGTTCTAACAGGCAGAGTAGATTGAGCAAGAACTAACTGGCAAAGCATCAGACCTTAATCTGGATGAGGAATTGATGGTGATCAAGCTTCTTGAGGGATCATTCATGGTTGGCCGACATGATTGATGACTTCTATAACTATCTCTTTGCTACGCATCACTTAGTAAGCAAGGATTCAGCCGACAAACCAGAGTTTGGGAAAATCTTGAGTATTCCGGATGCTGAGTAGAAAGATGTTGAAATCCTTGGTGTGGATACATATACCAGATGGATTTTGATGTGAAGGTGTGTGTTGTGTGATAGTGTGTGTGAATAAAAGCAGAGAGCAGTGTGGAAGCAACTATACAAATCTGGTATGTGACAAGATAGCAGTACTAAGCAGAGGAAGAATGAAGTGCAGTAGATCAGTATATTAAGCCTAACTGAAACTGAACCTCAGCATGTGTGGATGCCTCTAATTAGTTCAAACACTTGGTTACTTTCTATATATCTTGTAGACAGTGAGTCTCTTGTAGGCAGTGAGCCTCTTGTGAGTAGTGTGCTCGGGCAGTGAGCCCTAATTGGCAAGTGCCATTTTGTACTTCTATTCTTTTAACAGAGAATACATTCTTGGGTTAGTCACCTCATGGTTTTTCCCTTAATAGGGTTTTCCATGTAAAAATACTTGTGTTATGTGTGTTGATTTTATTTCTGCTCCCATGTTCATTTATGCTTGTATGTTTTGATACTGCACTATTGTTAAAGAAGAAAAGAAAGTTAAGAAATTTAAGATAACTGATTCACCCCCCCTCTCAGTTATCTGCTTGTTTCCAACAAGGATGACATGGGAGACTACCACATTTTAAATTTCTAGTCTCCCAGTTTGGAATATAAGCAACGATAGTCAAGAAGTATGTTGTCCTCTCATTTCAAAAGATTTACAATACCAAGGAGAGATCTAGAAGTTACAGAATGAAGTATGTGTTCGCTGGTTATCTGTACAAATGTTCTAATAGTTGTGCCAAATAAAGGAAATGTGCACCAGCAAGAGGAAGCATGTGAAGGTAGAATGGGACTAGAAGAGCTCATGGGATGAAGCGCATAACGCGAATTCACTCCTATGTTACCACATAGGATTTGGATTCGAGCTAACTACACATTACATGAATTAAGGGTTGATGGCTGACATAAGTTATCTTGGAGAGATGTGTTAAGTGGTTCTAAGCTGACATTGTGATGTTAATATTATGATGAGATGGATATATATTGTCAATCTTGTTTTTGTAATATGTGTTTTTTTCGGTGTGGTAAGATGTAAGCAACATATTTTAAGTATTGTGCAATGGGTATGAGTAGAAGATAATCTGATATTTACACGGTATGTATCCATGTTTACAAGAGAATATTTCTTTATTCTAAATTGCAAAATAGAAGAGTTGAGAAGTGTGTGTAATGTTGCACAATTGAATGTGTACAGGATGAACTTGATCCTATTTTCACATGTTTGAAGTTGGTACTTCATAATCTGAGTTGGTGCTCAGTGACTCGGTTGGTGTTTAGTTTTGATAAGGGGATTGGAATATCATGCAGGTTGGTGCTTGCAAATCAGTAAAAGGGATTGGAGTCTCCTATAGGTTGGTGCTTACAAATCATTAAAGGGGATTGGTGTCCACCTAGGTTGAAATTCATGTGGGTTGGTGCGTACAAAATATTTGTAATTCAGTATTCTTTTGTGAAGCTGGATTTGGGTATTAGATCCAGGCAGGTTTTCTCACCATGGTTTTTCCCTTCTAGAGTTTTTACGTAAAATCTGGTGTTGTGTTCTTTTGTGTGGTTGTGTTCATTGTTTGTTCTATTGATATTCAGATTAATACTCTTAGTAATGTGTTGATGATTATTGACAAAGTAATCGAGGTTGAAATTTATTGATATACTGATTCACTCCCCCCCTCTCAACATACTTGTGTGTTCTACAATTAGTATCAGATCTAGGTTCTTTGGTGTAGCCTAATAGCTGAAGGAAGATCTTGGATTGGAATACATGGTAGGTCAAGAAGGATCTCATTCAAGTAAGGCTCCACTACTTGATGGAACAAATTATGCATTTTGGAGTATAAGAATGGAATCCTATCTAACCTCATTAGGGTTTGATGTATGGAAATATGTTGTGGAGTTTATACTATTCCTACAACTCCTCCAATAGACCAGACTAGGAAGAAATAATGTGATAACAATGCTAAAGATAAGAATGCAAGTCTATGTGGATTGACAAACATTGAATTTGTTAAGGTGATGCACTGCAAGTCTATGAAGGACATCTGGAAAAAACTTCATAGCATTTATGAAGGAGATGATAAGGTGAAGCAAGCTAAGCTATAAACATACAGAGGCAATTTTGAAAGTCTGGAGATGAAGGAAGAAGAAAGCATTGTTGATTATCTGTTTTGGGTGGATGAAACTGTCAATGCTATCAGAGGCCTTGGTGAAGAAGTGAAAGACTCAAAAATTGTGAAGGTCCTAAGATCTCTTCCCCAAAGGTATGATTCAAAAGTTTATTCTATTGAAGAAGCTAGAGATCTGAATAAGTTTACTATGGATGATTTGTATGGATCTCTCACTGCTTATGAAATTAGGAATGTGAGTAAGGAGACATCTAAGAAGGAAGTTGCTTTCAAAGCATCTAAGAAAGAAAAGAATGAAGCATCTAATCCAAGAAATGGGTCTAATGATGAGGAAGCCAACTTTGTGAGGAAATTGAAGAAGGGCTTCAGAAAGTACAAAGGTAAGATACCTTTCAAATGCTTTAACTATGGTAAAGTAGGTCACTTCTAAATGTCCTTTTGGAGAAAGTGAAAATAGTGATCAACCTAAGAACAAAAAGAAGAATTTTCACAAGCATAAGAAGAGTCTCTATTTAAAAGAGAACAATAGTTCCTCAGAAGAATATAATCATGGTTCATCTGAAAGTGAAAGAGAAGAAGCCTTGTTCATGGCAATGGAAGTTTTAGAAAATGAAGATGACCCTATAGAAGATGGTGAAGAAATGTTGGATCCTAATGAAGAAGAATATGAGGTAGATCTAGAAGGAGAACTCATCTCTGCCCTAGATGATCTCAGATCAGTGAGGAAAGAAAATCAGAAGCAAAAAGCAGAACTTGAAGAATATGAGGAGATGACTATCAATCTGAAAGTTCAAGTAGAAGAAGGAAAGAAAATTGCAGAGGTTGTGAGATCTAAACTAGAAGCAAAATTAGAGGAATGTCAGAAGCTTGAAGCCAAAGTTGTGTCTCTAAAGAAGGAATTTGAAAAGCTAAATTCTCAGTTAAATAGAAGTTTGAAATTTAGAAAAAGCTTGAGATATTGGATGAAATGATAAACAATCAAAGAGTATCCTTTAAGAAGTCTAGCCTAGGATATGATGATGAAAATGCAAATTCTACATCATCTCCTAAGAAGACAAATATAGACAAGTCTGATCCAAATACACAAGCCCCTAAGAAGATTGAAGATAAGAAAGAACAAGAGGATGGATTTGTCAAAATCAATAATCATAAGAGGAGATCTAGAGGACCAACTCTTGTAATACAAGCATACATAACTAGGTTCAATTACTCATTCTCTGGTTACTATTTCTTTTGTAATCAATATGGTCATAAGGCTATTGATTGTGAAGCTAGTACAAGAAGAAATACTTTTGTGAATAAGAATCCATTTTCACCTTTGGTTGATTTTAATGCCTTATGCCACATATACAATAACTTTGGCCACATAGCAAGATTCTATACAAGTGGCTCTGTGAATCCTCTGAAACAGAAAAGTAAAGTGGATGTTCCTTCTAAGCAAGAAAAGAAAGTGGGCATTCCTACTAATCAGGACAATGAACCTAAGAAGAAATGGAAAATGAAGAATGGAGATCAAGAGTCTGAGAAATCAATGATTGTTCAAACTGCATGCCATGCTCAAGGTCAAGGAAATACACGAGTGATTGACAGTGGATGTTCTAGTGACATGACTAGAGATAGAAGCAATTTCATTAGCTTGATGAAGTGGAATGGTGGCTCAGTGAAGTTTGGTGAAAATACAATTGCAAAAATCTATGGAAAAGGCACTCTAAGTATTGATGGGAAGACAAAGACAAAAGATGTTCTATATGTTGAAGGCCTAAAGCATAACCTACTAAGTGTGATTCAGATGTGTGACAAGGGTTAAAACCTTATCTTTCATGCTCAAGGATATGAGATCAGAAAAGTGGGCACTGGAAAGCTTGTTGCAAAGGCAAGTAGGACTGAAAATAACCTGTATAATCTCATTGAGATCAAAGGGAGAAATTGTCTTTTAGGACAAATAGATGAGAGTTGGTTATGGCATAAAAAGATGGGTCATATCAATTTTGATCATCTAGTGAAGATGATTTCCAAGCATGCTATGAGAGATATGCCTAAGACTGCAAATCCTTCAAGCCCTTTTTGCAAAGAATGTCAACAAGGAAAGAAAGCAAGGACAAGTTTCAAGACAACTGAGTATTCATCTACAAGACCTTTGAATTTGATTCATATAGACCTATGTGGACCTACAAAGACAAGAAGTCTACATGTTGAAAGGCATTTCATGTTGCTCATTGATGATTTTTCTAGAATGACTTGGGTTACTTTCTTAAAAGAAAAATATGAAGCTTTTAAGAGGTTTAATAGTTTCAAATATTTGGTTGAAAATGAAATGGGTTCTAAAATCAAATGTTTGAGGTCTGATAGAGGTGGAGAATCTACTTCTAATGAATTTGAAGAATTCTGTGAAAAACATGGAATAAGGAGACAATAGTATGTTGCAAGGACTCCTCAACAAAATGGAGTAGTTGAAAGGAAGAACAAAATAGTTCAAGAGGTGGTAAGAACTATGTTGAATGAAGTTATGCTACCTGATGTGTATTGGAAAGAAGTAGTCCATACTATTGGCTATGTTCTTAACAGAGGACAAATAAGAGTAAATGATACAAAGAATCCAAATGTATTATGGAAAGGTAGACCCGCATCTGTCAAGTATTTCAGAATATTTAGAAGTAAATGTTATATCAGAGAAGATGAAGACAACTTGGGTAAGTTTGACTCAAGATCTGATGGAGTTTTTCTTGGCTACTCAACAAGAAGAAAGGCATACAGATGCTACAATAAAACACTGAAGAAGATAGTTGAGAGTGTAAATGTTAGGATTGATGAAGACCTACATTCTTTGACATATGACAACTACTCAAATGAATCAGACTGCACTAAAGAAGAAGATGAAGTGGTGGAAGTGGAATAAGAAAAGGAAAACATAAAGATACCTGCAAAATATGTTCAAAGAAATCATTCTGAAAATCAGATTCTTGGAAACAACGATGATGGTATTCTGACAAGAAGAAGATTGGCAAATGTGAAAGAACAAGTAAATTTCTCTCTATTGTCTAGAACTGAAGCCTAAAATCTTTGCAGAAGCTAGCAAGGATGAAATTTGGATTGATGCAATGCAAGAAGAGCTAAATTAGATTAAGAAGAATGAAACTTGGAACTTTTCCCCAGACCTAAAGACAAGAATGTCATTGGCACAAAATGGGTGTTCAGGAACAAACTAAATCAAAATGGACAAGTGATCAAAAACAAGGCAAGACTAGTCTGCAAAGGATATGCTTAGGTAGAAGGTATTGACTTTGAAGAAACTTTTTCTCATGTGGCAAGATTAGAGGCAATTAGGATGTTCTTGGCATTTTTAGTTTACAAGAATTTCAAAGTATATCATATGGATGTCAAGTATGCATTTCTTAGTGGCAATCTTGAAGAAGTGTATATAGAACAACCTAAAGGATTTCAGCTAACAGAAAATTAGGACCTTGCTTGCAAGTTGAAAAAGGCACTATATGGACTCAAATAGGCTCCTAAGGCTTGGTATTCAAGGTTGGACAATTATCTACAATAGAAAGGATTTAATAAAGGTATTGCAAATAGTAACTTGTACATTAAAACAAAAGGTAATCATTTGTTGATTATTGTTTTCTATGTTGATGACATTATTTTTGGAGGAAGTGATGACAAAATGTGCAAGGCATTTGTAGAAGATATGCAAAAAGAATTTGAAATGTCTATGCTTTGTGAGTTATCATTTTTCCTTGGTTTGTAAATTGCTCGGTCTGATAAAGGCATTTTCATTTCACAAACCAAGTATGTCAAGGAGATGTTGAAGAAGTTTAGAATGGAAGACTGCAAGTCAGTTAGTACACCTATGGTGACAAGATGTAAGTTGATCAAAGATGATGAATCACCTCAAGCATATCAAACTATATATAAATCCATGATTGGTAGCTTGTTGTATCTAACTACATCGAGACCTAATATTATGCAAGCAGTATGTATGGTGGTAAGATTTCAAGCAGCACCTAAGGAGACACTCTTTGCATCAAGTGTTGGATGACTTGTGATAGATCCATGGTAGGTGGTTGTGGTATGTTGGTTTGTTGTTGGTTGGTGAGGTATTGGAGGAAATTGGGTGGTGGTTGTTGTTGTTGGCTTTGTTGTTGTTGGGTGATGAGTTGTTGAAGGAAGTTGGGTGATATCTTTTGGTTGTTGGTTTTGATTTTCTTTTTGTTGTTGTTAGGGTTGGAGTTGTTGAAGTTGTTAAAGAAATGTGTGGTTAGTGTTTTGAGTGGAAGATGATGTTGGTGGTTGTGAGATGGGGGGTTCTGTGTATGTGGAAGTAATTTGGGAAGTGAATGCAGAAGCTTGTGGATTATTGTTGGGGTTGTTAAATGTGTTATTTGGTGGTTGAGAAAGAAATTGAGATATGAAAGTGATAGTGTTTGGATCAATTTGGGGAACACTAGTGGAAGTACTAGTGTAGGTGGCATTGTTTGGGATATTAAGGGTGATTTGTGGAATGGACTTGGATATGGTTGACGTAGGTGTTGAGGTGGGCATTGACGTTGATGTAGAAGTGGATTGTGTAAATATGTTGGTACATTGTTGGACATGGATGGTTGTGATGTGTTAGTGGGTGGATTGGTTGATACTATGGCACCATTTTGAAGCAAGAAGTCCAAATATCTATTGGGATTTGATTTTAGGACTTGGTCTAATAAATCCATAGCACCTAGATTTTGTGTAAAGTCCATGACTTCTTGATCAAGTTTTTTATTGTGATCGTCGGATGGTTGTTGTTGATTTTCAAGGTGATCAATTATTATATTATTTTCATCAGTAGGAGGCATCCTAAATGGTCTATTTGGTTCCATCTCTTAGTTTCTCCTAGCTTGTGACCTTGTTTGTGGCATATAAAAATGGGACTTTGAGTTGATGTTGGAGTGGATGAGTTATGTGAAAGATATAGATGAGGGATATTGGACCTTAAGACTTTAGTTTTCAAAAGTTTGGACCAAATGGAATTGATTGATGGATGAAGGATGATTTGGGATAGTAAAGGAGTGATTTTGGATTAAAAAATTGATTATTAAAGGATGATGGGGATGATTTTGATAACACCTTAGGTAAGGTTGATTAAAGGATAGCTTGGATATCAAATCAAAAGAGGCTTAGGAAAGTCTAGATCTTGTGGGATATAAAGTGTGATAGGTAAAATCTAAGATGCAAACATAAACAAAAGAAATTAAAATCAAATAACAATTTACCTTCCCTTGCATACAAAAATCCAACTTCACTAATTGAGTGTACTAAAGTGCACCCAACTCCAATCGATTGCTCTTTGCTTTTTAAGTATGTGGATAGCTCAATTTGTCAGCATAACCTTGTGATATGAGGATGATAAGATCTAGAATAATTTCAGCAATGTGATGTTGTATGAAGATGAGATATATTCCAAGATGTTGAGAAGGATTTTTAATTTATAGACCTCCAGAAATGAAGATCAACAGTTGTGAATGATTAGAGAGATTAATGGCTAGAATTGGTTGAGAGGATGTGAGCAAATGAGAGAGTGGCAAGTGTCCTTGTCCTCTCATGCATATGTTGGGAATTAAGGTGTCTCAACCTTGGTAATTCCTTGCATTATTTATGTTTGTATTTATTAATTCATTTCCTATGTTGTAAATAAATTGTAAATTCCATATTGTCATGTTGTGGGATGTGGCATGGTGATGTGTCATCCTACATGGAAGATGACAACTTGTAATTTTGTCCTCACATGAGGAGATAGGCATCCCACTTAGTGGTAGGAGAATTTTTCCATGTGTTGACATCTTAGATGTTGTGTAAGGGAATCTTGACCGAAACGGTTATGATGGATTCCTATGACGAAGTTATGACATGTAAGAGTCAGAAATAGAAGCTTGTAAGACAGGTGAAGACATGTGTCATAAAGCATCTTTGAAAAAGGCATATTTGGGCGCCCCAAGGTGGACTATGACATTTTGTAAGAGAATATGCTATTTATAGCCTATGTATGATAGATTCTCTTACAACTGTAAGTTGTAACTGCTATGATAGATCCTATGATGGTCGTAAGTGTCGTAAGAGCATCTGTCATAGCCCATTTTGGAAATAGGTGACCTCTTTGGGATGGGAGTTGTGGACAAGTGTCAGGCACAATCTACAATGTTGACCAAGTGTCCTTAGGTGTGGGTTTTGGTCCATGAGGCCAAGTTGGATGCCCATCTCAAGATAGGACCAATTCTGCCTTGTATATTCTATATAAATAGGTGCTTGGAGGAGGAGATGTAGTACAGGATTGACAGGTACTGTTATGCTGCCAGATTGACTCCAAACACGAGTGTTGAAGACCATTGAAGCTTGCATTGTAAGTGTATTGTAAACCTTATTCAGTTTTGATAATACATTGTGCAGGTTTCTGAGTGTGGAGTTTTTCACCCGATAAGGGTTTTCCCCACGTTATATCTGTTGGCAAGAGACACTATATGGATTCATGGTTGTTGTCATTGATGGTAACAAAGGTCATCCCACATATCTGCAAGTCATGGTGTGTCTCTACCGAAAGTCAGAATGAAGATTGTTGTGGTCCGGTGAACAGGAACAGAGCATGTGGCAAGGTCCAACAGATTGGTCCGGATCTCTCAGAGGAAGTGTCTTGGTGCAGTGCGGATTTGGGGAAGTCAAGAGGACTACCTTGAGTAGTATATTCCAAGGATTTAGCCTCCGGTGATGAACAAAGAAAAAGATATGAATAGTTGAGTACCGGATTCCTGAGAGACAGTGAGAACAGAGGAAGAACTGACTGACAGAGTATCAGACTATTTTCCGGATGTGTTACTTTTGATGGTAAAGGTTGTGAAGGTATGAATCATGTTTGGCCGACATGATTAATGATATCTACAAGTATATGCTTGATCCGCATTGCTTGGTGAGCAAGGATTCAGCCGACAGAACAGAGTTTGTAAGAAACTAGACTGTTCCGGATGCCGACTAGAAAGGTGATGAAATTACTTGTACGGATATATATAGAGGATGGATTTAGTTGTGAAGACAAGAATGGTGTGAAGGCATATGCGAATAAGTGCAGAATAGAGCAGAAGTAGTAAGAAAGATCCGGTATGTGAAAGGATAGCAGAATAAAGAACAGAGGAAAGATGAAGTGCAGCAGATCAGTGTACTGAGCCTAACCGGAACTGAACTCCAGCATATGTAGATGCTTCCAATTAGTTCAAGACTGTGATTCTTATCACATTGTAGACAGTGTGTCTCCTTGTAGGCAGTGGGCCTCTTTGTGAGCAGTGTGCTCGGGCAGTGAGCCCTAATTGGCAAGTGCCATTTTGTAATTCCTTATTCTTCTAACAGAGAATAATCTTTGGGTTAATCACCCCATGGTTTTCTCCCTTAACAGGGTTTCCACGTCAAAAATACTGTGTCATGTGTTTTTCATTTCATGGTAATGTTTGTTTGTTTGATTCAATGCTGCATTGTTTAATAAGAAAGTTCAAAAGAAGAAATAATTAGGATAACTGATTCACCCCCCCTCTCAGTTATCAACAATTGGTATCAGAGCTAAGTTCCTCCTAATAGAGCCTAACAGCTTGAGGAAGATCTGGGAGTTCAAATGGATGCATATGGTTTGAGGGAGCAACTCAAGACTGCCCTTGAGGATCTTGAACAGTCAAATTCTGAAGTCAATGAATTAAAGGAAAGACTTAAACAGGCTGATGAATTCATTAGAGAATTAAAAGACAAATTAAGTCTCTCTATGAAAAAGAGAAAGGAGCTGCTCCAACAATTGGCAAGACAAAGTGAAGAAAGCAATACAAATGAAGAATTGATTGAGCAAACCAAGTTATGTGAAAAGTTATCAAAAGAAGTCATTATGTTAAGACATGAAATGGAATCAGGAACTATAAAGTTTACTCAAGAGATTGAAGAAAAAAGAAAAGCTGAAGACAATCTAAGACAATCTCTTAAAGAAAAATCAGAAGAATGCCACCAGATGGACAGGATTATCAGACATCTTGAATCTGATCTTGAATATGCCAAAGCTAATGAAGAAAAACTTGAGGATCAAACTGCCTCTCTCAAAAGAGATCTTCAAACAGCAAATGAATATAAAGAAAAATTCAAGATAAGTTCTGCCCAACTTGAAGTACTTCTTGGAAGTCAAAAGAGGACAGATGACAAGTATGGTTTGGGATATGAGAAAGGAGAAAGCTCCGGATCCGGTCAAAAGAATTTTGGATCAGAAAATCCAAGGAATAGGCCTAGAAGACCTCCGGTAAGACAGCCCAATGCTCAAAGATATCCATCTTTCAATGGATACTGCCACAGCTGCAACCACTTTGGTCACAAAGCTAATCAGTGCAGAAAGAGAATGAATCAGATTAATTCATCCTTCTCCGGACAGTGCTTTAACTGCAAAAGGTATGGACATAAATCCCATGAATGCAGAAAGATGCAAGTAAACAAATCATTCAAAGGTAGATGCTTTACATGCAATAGAGTAGGTCATATGGCTAATCAATGCAGATCAAGAGGTTATCAGTCAAATATGCAAAGAAATGTTATTTGCCAAATCTGTAATAGGTCTGGTCATAATGCTAAAGTCTGCAGAAGCAAGAATCAGGACAAAAGAGGTCCGGTGTATAATCAGAATCAAGACAAGGGTAAACAAAAGATGAATGCGGATGAAGTTAGGAATCAGATGAGCAAGATTTGGGTGAAGAAAAGTTCAGAGAATGTAGAGGTTGGATCCGCACCAGACTCTGGTGCTGATATTTCTTCCAGAAATTAAAAAGTGAGCTCTGGCTCAAGGGGAGACTCAAAGAAAATCCTGTTCCCCCAGCCAATCAAGTGGTGCTGGATGTGACACAAGATGCGGAGTAAAGGGTTTGAAGATACTAGTCCTGAGATGATCCAGACAAGATTTCAGAGGTCCGCATGAAGATATAAAGAAGTTGTGATCGATCAAGTAAAGACCTGTTCCAGGAGATGCTCCGGAATGACAGAGGACTACAAAAGGGTCCGGAGAGATCCGGAAGTACATTATTTTACTCTGCGGACTGGACAGAATGTTTGGGATGTTCTTGTAATGTGTCATCTCAATTTATTCATGATTGAAAGATCTGCATGATGTTCATAGATCAGGACTGATCCGGGATACTCCAAGCTATCCGGACAAGGCAAACTGGAATAATATAGGTGAAGCATTTATTGCAAACAGATATTAGGGTTTGCGAAATGATATAAGGGATTTCTCAACAATCATTTGATCATTCCACATCCAAGAAGAAGCGAAAAGCAGAGCTCTGAAACAAAATTCATCAAGATCACCGAAGATCTCCTGCCGAAGTCATTACATACAGAAATCAATCCAGCTACTCCGTGCAACCGAAGACGCAAAAGGTATTTTCCACTTTCGATATCTTGCTACAAATCTTTTGAAGAAATGGCTACTCCAAATATAGTAAAAATCTCAGATAGGCCCTGACCTGAATTTAAGAAACATCCATACAAGTCATTGGAGGTAGATCCCTTAGGAGCATTTTCCAGTGTTCCTCACGGAGTTTTACACACAGAAGACATTAGGGTTTACATACATGCAAGCATTGAGGAATTTGGGGAATTCAAATTGAGAGATCTCTATCACAAACAACTGATAGACAATGCTTTTGAGCTTAAACCAGAGTATAAGGGTATCCAGAAGAAACAATTTGATCAATTCATTCATTTCCCCTGCTTTGAAGAAGATGAATGGGTCCGGTATGTACTGAGCAGGATGCATGACAACTTCCTATGGCTGGATAGACCCTGCAAATCACAAAAGAGGCAATTAGAGCAGTAACTGGTCTATACTCTTCCGGAGGGATACCTATCCTCAAATCTGTCAAAAATAACATTGTAACTGAGGCCACCGGATCAAAATTTGATAAGAGGGCAATGACCATTGAAGATATTTCTGATCCAGATATCAAGTATGCGTCCATGATAATAGGATACAAGATCTATCACTCCAGCAGGGAGAATTCTGTATCCGGAACTGCAGTGTATACTGCCTATGAAATGCTAAGGAAGAATGCATAATATGATCTCTGCGAACTGCTCTTAAGCCAATTAATGGAAAATATACAGAAAATCAAGAAGGACAAGAAGAATTCCTTTAAGTATGGTACTCTTATATTATGTCTATTCTTCTACTTCATGAATGAGCTGCCCGGATCAAGTGGATGGGCATGGCAGAATGACAAACCTGTTGCAGTACAAATAAGAGACTATCTACATGGGCTTGGGGATGCCAAAGCAAGAAATACAGCCCTATGGGGATACTTCAAAAACTTCCAAAGCATGATGCAAGCAAGAGAAAGAATTCCCCAGTCTCTTGTTGAAAAATACAAAGACTCAGTGTGCTTTATGGTGGACACTGATCAGTGCCTAATGGAGGCAGTGGAGCCAAGGACTGTCTGGATCATGCCCATGGGGTATGAAGTGGATGAACAGATAGAGGAGCTGCATGTTCAACACATGCTAAGTCAGCCCAAAGATCCAAAGGTAGAAAGGTTTGGAACCTTTGAGGAGCTGAGTGTAAAGATCCATGTAGAACTCAGGGAACCTGAGATAAAGAGGAAGGTGAGAAAAGAAGTAGAGCATATTGCTCAAGGCCTAGGCATCTCAAAAGAGGCACTTGATGCCAGTCGGGAAAAGAGGAGAAAGGCTGAGGAAGAAAAGAAAAGTAAAGAAAGTGTTCCGGTTGAAACTTCCACCCGGACCAGATCATCAAAAAGATCTGCACCTCCCACAACCAAAAGTTCAAAACTGGAAGTCCAAGCATCTGGTAAAAGATCCAAGACAAAAGCCACAAGGGCTTATGAAAGCCAAAAGGATGAAGAGGAAACTGAGTCAGATGAGGGAGTAAAAGAAATAAAGAAGCAGAAGAAGAAAGGATCTGGTAAACCCTCCACAGGCCAAGACAAGGATGAAATGGCAGAGGTATTTGTTGAAAAGCCCACTCTGTCTCTAGAAAGTGTAATCAAGTCGGTTACGGTGGATGGAAACCTTCAACCAATGACTGAATTTTATGATGACTACAATGAGGCTGACCAAAAGATTCTGCAGGAAGCCACAATCAAGTATCTGAACATATACAATAAGGCTTTCATTGAGATCATATCTCTAATTCCTAAAAGCCTAGAAAAGGAATTAGAAATAAGAAAGAATAATGCTCATGCAAAAGATCTTGAGATCCAGGAGCAGATAGCTATTCAGCTATATCCTCAAATTGATCCCAAGACAATGAACATAATATTCAAAGACTGCAAAGATGAGTTCAAAAGTAAAGCCAGGATGAATCAACTCGTGCTTGGTGAGACTGACAAGGTGGCCAAAGAGACAGAAGAGATCCTCCGGAGGGCCTTCAAAAGGTTCAATCTTCCTGTTGTAGAGGACTTAGGTGCAGAAACAGCTGTGGACTTGGAACCCTCTGCTCCAGAAGAAGTGGCCTATGAACAGGCTAGCATCTCTCCTCTGATTTCCCCTACAGTCTCTGGATCCAAAGAAGAAGAGAAATTACAGGAGAAGGAAGCAGTGGTGAAAGATAAAGAGGTTGACAGTACCAAGGGTGCAGAGAAAGAGAAGACTCCATCAGAGAAGACCATGACTGATAGTGGTAAGAATGTGGAAGGAGAGAAAATCCCAAAGGACAGTTCCAAGACTGCAGAAGAAAAGAAACATCTGTCTCTGGCAAGAGACACTGCACAAACTGTTCAACAATTTTTGAGCAAAGAAACAATAGAGATCGATGAACCGGAGCTACTACAAGGCCCATTCAACTTTGATTCCCTCTCTCCGGTGCAGACAATGAAGATAGCCTCATTTGCAAATGCTAAGGCAAATGAAAAGCTCCTAAAGTCTCATATGGAAGACTGTGAGTTGATAGAGGCTGCCTCTGGAGTGCTTGAGAAGATTATGCCATCGGTCCAGATAGATCCGGCAGCCTCCTCTTCCGGTAATCTCAAAACCTTAGTCAGCAGTGTTAGTACACATTTTGAATCTCTAGAAAAATCAGCTGAAGAAAAGGTCCGGAAGGAGTTTTTGGATAAAAGGTTCTCCGAGGTTCAGGGTTTGATCATTAATGATAGGAGAAACATGAACATTGGGATAAAGAGCTTAGAAAATGCTCTTAAGGATGGCAGTGAAATATACAAATTTTGTATCTCCTGGTCCAAGGTAACAGTGGACATTGAGAAGAAAATAAAAGCGCAAGAGGACACACTACTAAGCTTGTCTCAAAGTTTTGATCCTCTTTCTTCCTCTATAACAAATCAAGAATGTCAGACTATTGCAGTCTTGAGTGAAATCAAGAAACTGGAGAAGGAAAGGAAAAATAGAATAAGCAGGTTGAGTGAGCTCAGGGGGTTAATTGTCCCTAAGCTAGAGGCCATGCATGAGGCCATAGCAGAAGCTCAAATCACAGCCCAGACAAGTGATCCGAAAGATCTAAAAAGGGCAGATGCATTTGCATTTTTATTGAGTGGTCACATTTCAATTTTGGATAGAATGAAGCAAAGTTGGGCTACAGAACTGATCCAACTAAAGACATCTTTTGCAGACATTCTTCAGTATATGTGAGTATGTAAATATGCGGCTATGTATAGAAAATTTTTGAAAATTTTGGTGTGCGGACCCTACCCTTCTCCATTGATGTCAAAGGGGGAGTGAGGAGCAGTGAAAAATGAGGAATCCAACTAAGGGGGAGTTCCAGAAATTGTATATAAAGACAGAGCATCAGCAAAGGGGGAGCATAGTGTAAACACTTAGTCATTTTTCACTAAGTGTTGCCATCAATGCCAAAGGGGGAGATTGTTGGCAAGAGACACTATATGGATTCATGGTTGTTGTCATTGATGGTAACAAAGGTCATCCCACATATCCGCAAGTCATGGTGTGTCTACCGGAAGTCAGAATGAAGATTGTTGTGGTCCGGTGAACAAGAACAGAGCATGTGGCAAGGTCCGACAGATTGGTCCGGATCTCTCAGAGGAAGTGTCTTGGTGCAGTGCGGATTTGGGGAAGTCAAGAGGACTACCTTGAGTAGTATATTCCAAGGATTTAGCCTCCGGTGATGAACAAAGAAAAAGATATGAATAGTTGAGTACCGGATTCCTGAGAGACAGTGAGAACAGAGGAAGAACTGACTGACAGAGTATCAGACTATTTTCCGGATGTGTTACTTTTGATGGTAAAGGTTGTGAAGGTATGAATCATGTTTGGCCGACATGATTAATGATATCTACAAGTATATGCTTGATCCGCATTGCTTGGTGAGTAAGGATTCAGCCGACAGAACAGAGTTTGTAAGAAACTAGACTGTTCCGGATGCCGACTAGAAAGGTGATGAAATTACTTGTGCGGATATATATAGAGGATGGATTTAGTTGTGAAGACAAGAATGGTGTGAAGGCATATGCGAATAAGTGCAGAACAGAGCAGAAGTAGTAAGAAAGATCCGGTATGTGAAAGGATAGCAGAATAAAGAACAGAGGAAAGATGAAGTGCAGCAGATCAGTGTACTGAGCCTAACCGGAACTGAACTCCAGCATATGTAGATGCTTCCAATCAGTTCAAGACTGTGATTCTTATCACTTTGTAGACAGTGTGTCTCCTTGTAGGCAGTGGGCCTCTTTGTGAGCAGTGTGCTCGGGCAGTGAGCCCTAATTGGCAAGTGCCATTTTGTAATTCCTTATTCTTCTAATAGAGAATAATCTTTGGGTTAATCACCCCGTGGTTTTCTCCCTTAACAGGGTTTCCACGTCAAAAATACCGTGTCATGTGTTTTTCATTTCATGGTAATGTTTGTTTGTTTGATTCAATGCTGCATTGTTTAATAAGAAAGTTCAAAAGAAGAAATAATTAGGATAACTGATTCACCCCCCCTCTCAGTTATCAACAATATCTTTGTCTCTCTTCTTCTATCTTCTTTCTAGTTCATGTGTATTGCTGCAATATCTCTATTAGATATTCTATGTTGTTGTTATTGTAAGGATTAAATTGAATTTGTATAGCTCTCCCCTCATTAGATTAGTGTAGGAGGCAATTTCCGCACACCTAGCTTCCTTTCAGCATCACGGGAGTTAACAGATTTGATTGGAGAGTTGACTGATTTGATTACTTAGTTAACTAAATTGATTGACTTGATAACTGATTTGATTGATTTAGTTAACTAATTTGATTGATTAGTTATCTAAATTGATTGAGAGTGAATTATGGAGGAGAGGGAATAATAGGAAATTAAATAAATTAATTATTTAATTTCATGCACATGGATAAATAAAAAATATTAAATTTTATTTATTTTGAAGGAAATGGAATATTATCTTTAATTAACTAAATAATTTAAATTTATTTAATTAATATGTGGAGGAAAATTGATTTAATTAAATAATTAGAATTATTTAATTAATATGGAGGATAAATTTGATGGTGATTGATAGATGAACTTAATCAAATAATTAAGAATTATTTAATTAATGTGAAGTATGGTAGGTGAATGCCTGATCTGGGAATGAGACAATTTTAGGTGTCTACATTTTTCCCCTCTTTGAGATGGTGTTGTGAAGTAACATCATTTCAAAGAAGTTTAAAACATAGTGCTATGTTGGATAGAACAAGATTTGGGTTTAGAAGAACAATATGATTGGATTAGAAATAATGATGCCCTAGTCAGGTAGAAGAAGTACTTAGCAGATTAATTAATAGGTTAAATGATGCCCCCTCGAGAGGACAGACGAATTGGAAGAATGAGTGTGCTCTTGAAATGAATGGATGGGAAGAAAAGGAGATAGAAGATGGAGAACAACATAGAGAAAAATGAAGAAGATAAAAGGATGGATGATATAATGATGGATTTAATATGGGGAGTAGTTATGCTGACTTGAGTAGAGCAATCCTATAGTTTGATATAGCACTGGACATTATGCACCAAGGCATAAGGACCAAGGTGACGATGTGTCTTGTGCACCTAGTGTAATACAACCTTGTCTAGATGTATGAGGAAGGATACTTAGAGCATTAAAGTCCTAATGCATAGAAGGTATGATATATGACCTTAGATGCAAAGGATTATGCAAAAAGCTATTCCAAAATACACAAGATATGAATATTAGCTAGAAATATATAGATTTGAAACAAATGCAAGATAAAAAAGATGGCACACACAAGAAAGCAAGCAAGCATGCACAAATGATACAAAAACAAACAAGGTATTGCCCCTGTCAAGCTATAAACTAATGATTGATTGATTGATTTGATGATGATGATGCTAGTGTTGTCATTGTGGGGAATGATATATCCCTAGATCAACACAAGGATGCAGGAGTTAAATATCCCATTGATGATGATTAATTGATTTGGTTTATGACAAGATTAGGATCAAGACCAAAGGATGTGATTGGATGATTTGGCTAGATTGATTGACTAGATTGGTGTGGATTAAGGATGACTTGCATTTGGTTTATTGCTTGGATTTTTTGAATATTTGAGTTTTTTTGTATCTTTGAGATTTTTTGTTTGTTTTTGGATATTTTTTAGAGTGTTTGATTGTTTTTGGATATTTTTGTTTTATGGGATGGCATTGTATTGGAGTTTGGATAGCCTTGTTGCTAGATACCAATGACAAGAAAACCAGGTCTAGATGCAAGGAGGAAGATGGGATTAGATAAGTGGACAAAAGGATGGGTGATAATAAATGGGATGGAAGATGCACGATAATGGGATGGATAAAAGGGTAGGCAATAGTGTGTGTGATGGAAATCTCATGATAGAGGGATGGATAAAAGGATACACAATAGTGTATAGAATGGGTGCATGCATCAAAAGTGAGCTAGGATGTGATCTCCAAAGACTATGTCACATAGGAATAACATGCCCCATTCTCGGTAGTATGTTTAGGATTTTACATGACAAAACTTAGGACAAGAGGATGATTGGATTGATTGGAAAGGATGATGTATATCAAGAGATTTTCTAAATCATTTTTCAATATTTTTCCCCTATGTCTTTATCAAGATAAAAAAGAGGAAGGGAGGATGGATTGATAGATGGGATAGGTATGGGGGTATAATGGCTAACGATGGTAGGATAGGATACGATAGGATGAGGGACATAGGAAGGAAATGAGAGGTTGGAAATGCTAGGTTGGATGAGACAACGTACCCCCAAGTGTAAGACACATAGATAGTAAACCTACACATGATGCTTGTTTTCCAAGTTTTCATCATGGTACTTATCCAAGACACTTATTTACCAAGTTTTCGTCATTGGATGAAGGGATTTCTCTTTACTATTTTGATTTTTTTTCTTTTTTTTTGGGAATACTTGGATGGAATAGGTAGATATGAACAAGAAGGACTCAAGCATCTAGTTCCATGAAAGGTGATGGTTCCATTTAAAGATGAATGACACATATAGAACATGTCAAATGTCATTATGCTCATAGATGTTGGTAGGGGATTGTATGAGAGGGAGGTGGAGTAGGTGGATAATGGATTATGATGTGGATTGTGTATTTAAGGATTATGCAAGAATGGATGGGAGATAGTGGATTATGATGTGGATTATGCAAAAGCATGGACCATAGGCATATGATGGGTGAAATATGTGGGATAATGGATTAAAGATGGGGAGATGAAGGTATGTGGAAATGTTGTGGAATGGAAATTAACCAATACCAACAGTTGCACACACCATCATAAACATTGAAGCTTTTGATTAGAAGGAGGTGTAGGAAGTAATGGACCTATTTGCTTAGGGGATGGTCAATGTAGCAATTTAGGTACCCACATAGACTTAGGATTTTTATGATTTTTGCATTGGGATTTGTGGGATGAAGGAATTTGAGATTTGTGGATGAAGTGATATTTTTGGGATTTTTGGGATGTGGATGCTTCATTGGACTTGATTTCTTTTTTATTAAGGACCCAAACCATTTTATTTTTGGGCTTTTCTTGTGAAAGTACAGGCTTGGGTAGCCTTTTGGATAGATTTTTCTTAGACTCTTTGCATTGATGCCCTAAGGCATAAGTATTTTTAGGAGTTATTTGCTTTATGGGTAGAGGCATTCAAAACTTTATTTGTGAATCCCATGGACTTGGTGGAAGCTTCATGTTTGGTCATTGTGTGCATTTGTTTCTCATGATTAGGTATGTGAGGGGATTTATGGATGGAGGGATTAAGAGTGGATTTGACGATTAATGGATAAGGGGATTAGATGATAAGGATATTAGGCATTGGGATAAGTGGAGGTAGAGTGGATGGAGGGATATTAGGAGTTGGAAGTAATGGAGGTAAAGTGGATGGAGGAATGTTAGGAGTTAGAAGTAGTGGAGGTAAAGGGGATGGAGGTGTTGGCAAGAGACACATTGGAGCTTCATGATTGTTGTCATTGATGGCAACAAAGTTCATCCCACACATCCACAGGACATAGTGTACCTATACCGGAAGTCAGATTGAAGAGTGTTGTGGTCTGGTAAGCAAGAACAGAGTGTTGTGGCAAGGTCTAACAGTCAGGTCTGGATCTCTAAGAGGAAGTATCTTTGGAAAGTGCGGACTTGGGGAAGTCAAGAGGAATACCTTGACTAGTCGATTCCAGGATTTGAGCCTCCGGTGATGAAAGAGTGAAGAGTTATAAGCATTCAAGTATTGGGGTCCTGTTTGGCAAAACAAATAGAGGAAGAACTGACCGACAGAGCATCAGACACTATTCCAGATGAGATTTTGAAGGTGATCAAGATTATTAATGTATCATTCTAAATTGGCCGACTTGTTAGATGACTTCTATAAGTATCTTTTTGATACGCATCACTTGATAAGTAAGGATTCAACCGACAGATCAGAATTTGGATAAATATTGACTATTCTGGATGCCGACTAGAAAGTGGATGAAATCCTTGGTGCAGATATATATACCAGATTGATTTCGGTATGAAGGGGTGTGTGGTGTGTTGTGTTGTGTGAATAAAAGTAGAAGAGCAGTGCGAAGATAGTAAGATAGGTCTGAAATGTAACAGGACAGTAGCACCTAAGAGAGTAAGAATGAAGTGCAGCAGATAAGTATATTAAGCTTAACCGGAACTAAACCTTAGCATATGTAGATGCTTCTCATCAGTTCAAGTAACTATTTTTCTTGTATAAACTATTGTAGGTAGTGAGCCTCTTGTGAGCAGTGTGCTCGAGCAGTGAGCCCTAATTGGCAAGTGCCATTTTGTATTATCTTATTCTTCTAACAAAGAATACATTCTTGGGTTAATCACCCCATGGTTTTTCCCCTAACAGGGTTTTCCACATCAAAATCATTGTGTCATATGTATTGATGTTATTTCCTTTTCAAGGTTATGTTTGCTTATTTGATTTGATACTGTACTAATTAATAAAGAATTTCAGAAAGTTGAAATAATTAAGATAACTGATTCACCCCCCCTCTTAGTTATCAACAATTAGTATCAGAGCTAAGTTCCTCCAAACAAAGCCTAATAGCTTGAGGAAGATCTGGGAACTCAAATGGATGTGTATGGTATGAGGCAACAACTTCAGTCTGTCCTAGATGATCTTAAGCAATCAAACTCTGAAGTCAATGAATTGAAGGAAAGACTCAAACAGACTGATGATTTCATAAATGAACTAAAAGGGAAACTGAGTATCTCTATGAAAAAGACAAAAGATCTACTTCAGCAATTGGCAAGTCAAAGTGAAGACAATGGTACAAATGAAGATCTGAAGGAGAAAACCAAGTTATGTGAAAATTTATCAAAAGAGATCATTACGATAAGACATGAAAAGGAATCAGGAGTTATGAAATTCACCCAAGAAATTGAAGAGAAAAGAAAAACTGAAGATGATCTAAGACAATCTCTCAAGGAAAAGTTAGAAGACTGCCACAAAATGGATAGAATAATTAGACATCTAGAATCTGATCTTGAAGATGCTAGAGATAATGAAGAAAAACTTGAGGATCAAATTAATACTCTTAAAAAGGATCTTCAAACAACAAACGAATACAAAGAGAAATTCAAGATAAGTTCTGCTCAACTTGAAGTTCTTCTTGAAAGCCAAGAGAGGGTAGATGACAAGAGTGGCTTGGGATATGAGAAAGGTGAAAGCTCCGGATCTGGTCAAAAGAATTTTGGATCAAGAAATCAAAGGAACAGGCCTAGAAGACCTTCGGTAAGGCAACCTAATGCTCAAAGATATCCATCCTTCAATGGATACTGCCACAACTGCAATAACTTTGGTCATAAAGCTAATGAGTACAGAAAGAGAATGAACCAGACAAATACATCCTTCTCTGGACAGTGTTTCAACTACAAAAGGTATGGTCACAAATCTCATGAATGCAAAAATATGCAAATGAACAATTCATTCAATGGTAGATGCTTTACATGCAATAGAATGGGACATATGGCTAATCAATGCAGATCAAGAGGATATCATTCAAATATGCAAAGAAATGTTGCTTGCCACAATTGCAATAGATCCATTCATATTGCCAAATTCTATAGAAGCAAGAAACAGGACAAAAGGGGTCCGATGCATTATAATCATAATCAAGACAAAGGAAAAGGAATAGTGATTGCAAATGAAGTTAAAAGTGAGATGAACAAGATTTGGGTGAAAAGAAGTACAGATAATGTAGGGGATGGATCCGCACTAGAATCTGGTGCTAATATTCCTTCCAAAAATTAAAAAGTGAGCTCTGGCTCAGGGGGAGACAAAAGGAAAAACATTTTCCCCCAGCCAGTTAATTGGTGCCTAAAATTGGCACATGGGAAGTTGCAAAATAAAAGGCTTCTCAGAGAAACATCTAAAAGAAAGCTTGGTAAAGATATGGAAGATCCGTAGGAAGATTTGAAGAGTCTAATCTTCCAAGATTGATCTGGTTTAACAGTCATCTGATAAAACAGGATTATCACAGTTAAATCCGGTATGATTCAAATTTGAGGCATTTTGTTTTGTGGATAGATCAAGTGTTTGGGGAAAGTAAGATAATTTGTTATTATCCACCAAGAGTAACTTTAAGTGCATTTTAGTGATCCAGAAAAATTTCTCAGGACAAGGAGAATAGAGCAACCGGAATAACCTAAGTTGTGCATTTATTACAATGTGGAATTAGGGTTTGCTCAGAAATAAAAGGGTTCATTTGATCATCATTTACACATTCGCACTCAAGAAGAAGAGAAAAAGAGCTCTGCAAACAAATTGTCTCAAGTCTCTCAAAGATCAATCACAGAAGACAACTCTTCCAGCAATCCGATCCAGATCATCCCGTGAAACCTAGAAGCGTAAAAAGGTATTTTTCACTCTTGATCAAACTTTCTCTGAAATTTTTAAGATGTCTACTCTGAATGTTGTAAAGATCTCTGATAGACCTCACCCTAAATTTAAGAAACATCCCTACAAATCTCTAGAAGTGGATCCCTTAGGAGCATTTTCTAGCATTCTGCATGGGGTTTTGCATGTAGAAGACATTAGGGTTTACATTCATGCAAACATTGAAGACTTTGGTGAATCCAAGCTGATGGACATCTACCATAAGGAACTGATAGATGATTCATTTGAACTAAAACCTTAGTATAAGACCATCTCAGGAAAACATTTTGGTCAGTACATCTATTTCCCCTGTTTTGAAGAAGATGAGTGGGTCAGGTATGTGTTGAGCAGAGTGCATGATAACTTCTTATGGTTGAATAGACCATTCAAGATCACCAAGGATGCAATTAAGGCAGTAACCGGTTTGCACTCTTCCAGAGGGTTACCTGTTCTCAAATCTGTCAAAAACCCAACTGTGATTGAGGCCACCGGATCAAAATTTGATAAGAGAGCAATGACCATAGAAGATAACACTGATCCGCATATCAAGTTTGCATCTATGATAATTGGCTACAAGATATATCACTCCAATAGGGAGAATTTAGTATCTGAAACTGCTGTGTATACTACTTATGAGATGTTGAGAAAGAATGCAGATTATGATCTTTGTGAACTCCTTCTGAGCCAACTAATGGAAAACTTACAAAAGATAAAGAAGGACAAAAAGAACTCTTTTAAATATGGTGGACTGATATTGTGTTTGTTTTTCTACTTTATGAATGAGCTGCCCGGATCCAGTGGTTGGGTATGGCAAAATGACAGACCTGTTGCAATTCAAATCAGAGATTACTTACATGGGCTTGGGGATGCTAAGGCCAGAAATATAGCTCTGTGGGGTTACTTCAAGAACTTTCAAAATATGATGCAAACCAGAGAAAGAATTCCCCAATCATTGGTTGAGAAGTACAAAGATATAGTACGTTTCATGGTTGACACTGATCAATGCCTAATGGAGGCAATGGAACCAAGAACAGTGTGGATCATGCCTATGGGGTATGAAGTGGATGAGAAAATTGTGGAGCTACATGTTCAGCACATGCTAAGTCAGCGCAAGGATTCCAAGGCAGAAATGTTTGGAACCTTTGAAGAATTAAGTGTAAAGATCCATGTGGAATTAAGACAACTAGAAATAAAAAGAAAAGTGAGGAGGGAAGTAGAAGAGTTTGCTAAGAGGCATGGAATTTCAAAAGAAGCACTTGATGCAACTAGAGAGAAGACAGAAAGGGCAGAGAAAGAAAGAGAAAAAGCAGAAAAAGAAGGTACTCCGGTGGAAGCATCCTCCCAGACTAGATCCTCTAAGAGGTCTGCACCTACCACTGATAAGAGCTCAAAGAAATCAAAATCGGAAGCAAAATCTTCCAGTAAAGCAGAGAAAAGAACTAAGACAAAGGCCACAAGGTCTTACATCAGTTAGAAGGATGATGAAGAGACTGAGTCAGATGAGGAGGTAAGGAAAATGAGGAAAAAGAAGAAAGTATCTGGTGAACCCTCTACTGGTGCAGACAAGGAAGAGATGACAGAAGAGTTTGTTGAAAGGCCCACTCTGTCCTTAGATGATGTAGTTAAGGCAGTTACTATGGATGGGAACCTGCAACCAATAACAAAATTCTATGATGCATACAATGATGCAGATAAAAAGATCTTGGAGGAAGCCACAGTTAAGTACTTGAACATATACAATAAGGCTTTTATTGAAATTATTTCTCTCATTCCCAAAATCCTAGAGAAGGAATTAGAGATAAGGAAAAATAATGCTAGGGCAAAGGATCTTGAGATCCAAGAACGGATAACCATTCAGCTCTTTCTTTCAATCACTCAGAAGCAAATGAATATGATCTTCAAAGATTGCAAGGATGAGTTTCAGAGCAAAGCTAGAATGAATCAACTTATTCTTGGTGAAACTAACAAAATAGGAAAAGAGACAGAAGTGATTCTCTGAAATTCTTACAAAAGATTCAACATTCCTATTGTCGAGGACCTAGGTGATGATCCTTCAGCTATAGATGAATCTACTGAGATAGTGGTAGAAGAGGTAAAGGAGACAGGTGAAGAAAAAGGTAAGGACTTAGATTCCTCTACTCTGGAAGAGGAGGTTCAAGGAGAAGTAAATCCAGACTCTCTAGCAGTCTCTGGATCTAAAGGAGAAGAAAGTATAAAAGAAAAATCTAGTCAAGAAGAAAAAGGAAAGGGAAGAGAAGAAGAGTCAAAGATAGAAAAAGCTATAGATGACAGTGGTAAGGCTGCAAAAGGGGAGAAAATTTTGTCTCTAGCAAGAGGCACAACAAAAGTAGTCAAGGATTTCTTGACCAAAGAGATGATGGAATTTGATGAACTATAGTTGCTTCAAGGTCCATTTAATTTTGATTCCCTCTCTTCGGTGCAAACCATGAAGCTAGCATCCTTCACTTAAGCAAAGGCAAAAGAAAAAATGTTGAAGTCTCACATGGAAGATTGTGAACTCATAGAAACTGCATCTGGTGTATTGGAGAAGATCATGCCATCTTTTCAGAAAGATCCGTCAGCCTCTTCATCCGGTATTCTCAAATCTCTAGTAAATAGTGTTAGTACACATTTTGAATCTCTAGAGAAATCAGCTGAGGAGAAGGTCCGAAAAGAATTTTTGAATAAGAGATTCTCAGAGTTACAAGGCTTAATAACAAATGATAGGAGAGTTATGGATATTGGAATAAAGAGCTTGGAAAATGCTCTTAAAGATGGCGGAGATATCCACAAATTTTGTTTATCCTGGCCTAAAGTAACCAAGGATATTGAGAAGAAAGTAAAAGAGCAAGAGGATAAACTGACAAGTTTATCTCAAAGTTTTGATCCTCTCTCCGCTCCTATAGTAAATCAAGAATGTCAGACTATTTTAGTCATAGCTGAAATAAAGAAGCTTGAGAAGGAGAAGAAAAATAGAACAATCAGGTTAAGTGAACTCAGAGGGATCATTATCCCTAAGTTAGAGGCCATACATGAGGCTCTAACTGATGCTCAGAGCATAGCCCGGACCAGTGATCTGACAGATCTCAAGAGGGCAGAAGCTTTTGCATTCCTGTTGAGTGGTCACATCTCAATTTTGGATAGGATGAAGCAGAGTTGGGTGACAGAAGTTGTACAGTTGAAAACAACTTTTGCAGACATACTATAGTATATGTAAGTATAACCCGTTTATATACTTATGCGGCTAAGTATAGTTGAATTTTTAGAATTTTGGTGTGCGGACCCTACCCTTTACCATTGATGTCAAAGGGGGAGTGAGGAATAGTGAAAAATGTGGAATCCAGCTAAGGGGGAGCTCCAGAAAAATGTACATTAGAAGAGAGTATCAACCAAGGGGGAGTATAGTATAACACTTAGTCATTTTTCACTAAGTGTTGCCATCAATGCCAAAGGGGGAGATTGTTGGCAAGAGACACATTGGAGCTTCATGATTGTTGTCATTGATGGCAACAAAGTTCATCCCACACATCCGTAGGACATAGTGTACCTATACCAGAAGTCAGATTGAAGAGTGTTGTGGTCTGGTAAGCAAGAACAGAGTGTTGTGGCAAGGTCTGACAGTCAGGTCCGGATCTCTAAGAGGAAGTATCTTTGGAAAGTACAGACTTGGGGAAGTCAAGAGGAATACCTTGACTGGTTGATTCTAGGATTTGAGCCTCTGGTGATGAAAGAGTGAAGAGTTATAAGCATTCAAGTCTTGCGGTCCTGTTTGGCAAAGCAGACAGAGGAAGAACTAACTGACAGAGCATCAGACACTATTCCGGATGAGATTTTGATGGTGATCAAGATTATTATGGTATCATTCTAAATTGGCCGACTTGTTAGATGACTTCTATAAGTATCTCTTTGATACACATCACTTGATAAGTAAGGATTCAGCCGACAGATCAGAATTTGGATAAATATTGACTATTCCGGATGCCGACTAGAAAGTGGATGAAATCCTTGGTGCAGATATATATACCAGATTGATTTCGGTATGAAGGGGTGTGTTGTGTGTTGTGTTGTGTGAATAAAAGCAAAAGAGCAGTACAAAGATAGTAAGACAGGTCTGGAATGTAACAGGATAGTAGCACCTAAGAGAGTAAGAATGAAGTGCAGCAGATCAGTATATTGAGCTTAATCGGAATTGAACCTTAGCATATGTGGATGCTTCTCATCAGTTCAAGTAACTAGTTTTCTTGTATAAACTATTGTAGGCAGTGAGCCTCTTGTGAGCAGTGTGCTCGGGTAGTGACCCCTAATTGGCAAGTGCCATTTTGTACTATCTTATTCTTCTAATAGAGAATACATTCTTGGGTTAATCACCCTGTGGTTTTTCCCCTAACAGGGTTTTCCACGTCAAAATCATTGTCATATGTATTGATGTTATTTCATTTTCAAGGTTATGTTTACTTATTTGATTTGATACTGTACTAATTAATAAAGAATTTCAGAAAGCTGAAATAATTAAGATAACTAATTCACCCCCCCTCTCAGTTATCAACAGGAGGAATATTAGGAGTTGGAAGTAGTGGAGGTAAAGGGGATGGAGGAAGGTGTATGCTCACATGCTTTTGGGATTTGTAGGATGATGGGGGAGGAATGGCAACATATGTTTTGGGGATATGATGTGGTTTATGATGGAAAGGAGTATATTTAGAAGGCATGGAGGTAGTACCAACATCTTGAGATTTATTTTCTTGGGGAATATAACCAAGGCCATAAGAGCGTGGAGGGACTTTGACATGGATAGGCTCCAAAATACCTTGTTCATGACGGCCTAAGCCTTTACCTTGATAGTTTATTTTTTGGAGTATGCGGTGGACAATGAGATTATGGGTGTTCTAGACACTAGATGTGAGCTCATTATTTTATGGAGAGGATGATGTGGTGGATAATGGTTGTTGCTCTCCTAAGGAGGAAAATTCATGGATGAAGGTGGTAAGACCAAGGGTATATGATGGTATGTGAAATATGGTCAATAGTGGGTGATGCAAGATTATTAGTATCTAGACCATCATTATGCTCATTAAGATCCAAGCTATTTGTTTGATCATCTATGTTTACTTGGGGTCCAAGTTTCTCATCAAGGAAAGTGGATTTTGTTGGAACATTGATAGGACTAGTTGGAGGATGGATGGGGGTAGTTTGGATATATTTCTCATGGATAGGTATGGGATTATGGATAGGCTCTTGGTCATAGACAGGATTAACATGGATAATGTGGTAGTGAGCTTGGATAGGATGAACTTGCATTACTTATTCATGGGTAGTAACTTGATCATAAAGAGGATTATGGATAGGATGAGTGGAAGTGCTTTGATCTTGATTTGGATGAGGGGTTAATGTTTCCACATGCTTTAGATTATATTCTTGACATAACTCTTGATTTTCTTGAATGGAAGTGGAGTTAAAAGACTCTTGGATAAGCTTGATAGGTTCTAGATGGTCAACAACATGAGGGTAGAATGAAGCTTGACTTGGACTCATGGTAGGAGACTCTTCAATCGGCTTGATGGGTTGTGGATTACATGATGGGCTTGAAGGAATGGACATGATGTTTGAAGGTTCTTTGATAGGCTCCTGGATAGGTGTTTGATGGCATGGATATGGTTGATTCTTTTCTAATAGCCATTGGATCACATCCTTCATGAGTGTATGGGTAGATGGATAATATAATGGATGAATAATAATGGTGGATGGTGTTGTAGGCTTAGGATGAGGATTAGGTGGAGGGATAATAGGGGTGGATGTTGTAGGCTTATGATTAGGATTAGGTGGAGGGATAATGGTACTAGACATACTAGGATTTGAATTGGATGGTTTTATCAGGGGTAGCTTAAGCAATGTTGTTTGGATCAATTGTCATAGGGTCATCTCTGAGGGATCTTTTGGTGGAAGATTGGAGGAACATGGATTAGAAGGTTGATGGACCAATGGACTATAATATGGACTACATGGAGGTGTTGGGATAGGACTATTAGGCTCTTGTAGTGGCATTTGTTTGGATTATGATGTAGGGTACCCATAGGATGCATAAGCTAGAGTGGTGTTCCCCTTGTCAAAGGTGCCATAAGGACTTAAGGACACTTGATTTTGGTGCAAAGGATAACTTATACTAGCGTGTTCTTGTTGTGAAGGAACTTAATATCCTTGTGAATGGATTTGGTGGTGAGGTGAAATGATAAGATAAGGAGTTGGATGTTCTTGAGGTATGGATTGATATAGATAGGAGTTAACATTGGAAGAAGTGGGATAGGTTGATGTAGGGGTAACATGATATGTGGTTGGATTAGGTTGGGTTAGATATTCTTGAGGTAGGGATTGATATAGATATTGGTTAACATTGGAAGAAGTGGGATAAGTTGATGTAGGGGTAACATGATGTGTGATTGGATTAGGTTGGATTAGATGTTCTTGAGGTAGGGATTGATATAGATATTGGTTAACATTAGAAGAAGTGGTATACGTTGATGTAGGGGCAACATGATGTGTTGTTGGTTCGTATGATTTTAAGGGGGTTGACCCATAGGATTGAGTAGGAATTTGTTGATGTTGTATGGGTGATGGTTAGTGGATGTTGAATGGAGAGGGGTTATGTTTGTGGTTGTGTTTTTTGAGTTTGGGATTGGTAGGTGGCTAGGAGTTGATGGAATTGTTGGTTTTTTTGCTTTGTTTTATATAACATCCTAAGTTCATCAAACATTTTTTGAATACCATAATGATCTTGCTCTAGGTTTGTGTTTTCTATTGGTGGAATGGGTTGATACATATGTTTAAGTCTTTGTACTTTGGCATGTTCCTTAAAATAGACATCATGATCTACAAGTTGCTCACCATTATTGGAGTTAGAAGGATAGCCTCCTAGGATGTGGATTTTGGGTTGTTTGACAAGTTATGGATTAGATGGGGCTCAAGAATGGGATTAGATTGTGGTGATATTTAGAAGAAGTTGTATTGGATTGGATGAGTAGTAAGATGATGTGGATATGGATTGGATGATTAGGATTTGGATTACGATGAAAGTGATGATAAGGACAATTAGGATGATGTAAGATGTATTTGTTGATAGTTTGACTTAGGCAACTTGCAAACAAAATATTTCACATGTACATGCATAAATCACACACACAAGACACAATGGCAAGTTTGACTTTTCAAGATTGATTGTTGTGATTATGAAAAGACTTAAAGACACATCAACAAGCCTAATATTAGTCAAATGGGTCTGGCCAAGAGGTCTTAAGCTAGGATAAACAAATTGTCTATGGATGTCCCCAATATACACAAGGTACAAGTGCTCGATTCCGTGAAATGAAATTTAAATAATGCCACACATCTGGGAGAAAGGGGTAACCCACCCTTCACCTTCACTTTCCTAAGGTATAAAGTTCTTGGGGTCTTAGCCCGAATGACAAGATTTTAACTTCCAAGAGGTGTGTCTTTCGATTCACTCATTGTTTATACTCTGTCAGAACACAAGAGTTGAGGTTGTCCCTTGGAGTGGTGTGTCCCCAAGTAGGCCTCCTAAGAAGGCTGACAAAGGCAAATCAAGTGAGTGCTTTTGATCTCCAAGATCACATTGTGGTGCGAGGAGAGAGCATAGAGACACACTTGACTCACACTCTCAATCTTAATTTACCCTTAGAATTGGAAATGTGTGTGTGAAGATGAATGGATTAAAGGATGTTTTTGATTCCCAAGGTCACACAAAGTGCATGGGAAGAGCATACACACCCTAAATAGCAATCAAATCCACCAAGAAATTCAAGCACAAGTTCATTTTATACCCAAATCTAAGTGTGATGATGAAGACACATATTCATTTTAAGCCCAATTTCAAGTATGATGATGCAAACAATTGTTCATTTTAAGCCCAAATCAAAGTGTGATTGCAAACAAGTTTTTGATTAAATGAAAATGCAAAAGGTGGATTGTGTGCGCCTGGAATGTTTGTCTTCACATCTGATGCTAATCTTGATGTATATGTAGTGCCTTATGTCATCCCCTATGCCACCAAAACAAAACAGAACAAAGACACTTGTAAACCCACTTGTTAGCGTGAAAAGTGAAATCTGAAATTTTTTTGATAATTATGATTAGATACAATAGATTGTATCTCACCATAGATTCCTTATGATTTTCTATACAATTTTTTAAAAAAATCATCAATTTTCGTTAAGTTTTGAGAAAGTTATGAGGGTTTAAAGTTTGAAGGGTTGTTTCATAGTCATAGACGCGTCGTTACAGGACAAAAGTGTGCCGTTATAGAGAAAAAGTGTGTCATTATAGAACAAAAGCATGCCTTTATAGAGCAAAAGTGTGTAGTTGTAGTCATAGGCGCATTTCTGTTCTTGCAACACAAATGAATGGAATTTCTTCCAAAAAAGGTTAAAACCTGCAAGAAACTTGTTAGTAGTTTAGGATATTGATCTTGGACAAGCATAAACAAGTTGCACCAAACTTGTTAATAGTTTGATAGATTTTAGCCAAGTTGAAAAGTGAACCTACAAATAAGTTTTAGCTCAAAAAATGATAAATTTACAAAAATCAGAAATAACAATCCAAATACAACAGATTGGATATCACCAACATATTCCTTATGATTTTCTATACAATTTCAAAAAAAAATTATCAAATTTTGTTAAGTTTTGAGAACGTTGTGAGCGTTGTTTCACAGTCATAAGCATGTTGTTACAAGACAAAAGTGTACCGTTACAGAGCAAAAGTGCACTACTATAGAACAAAAGTGTACCTTTATAGAGCAAAAGCATGCAGTTGTAGTCATAGGCACGTTTATGTTCCTGCTGCATAAAATGTTGAAATTAGGGCAGACAACTAAGAGGGGGGTGAATCAATTGTCACAAAACTTTATCTTTTGTTGCATTTAATCTTCTTTACCACATATTAATAGATTAAAGATATAACCATGAAAGCATGAATCAACAACACATGAGCAGAAACACAATCAACACACATAACACCAGGAGTTTTACGTGGAAACCCGGTTAAGGGAAAAACCATGGTGGGGGTTAACCCATAAGATTTATTCTCTGTTAAAAGAATAGAAAAATGGGAAGGCACTTGCCTTCGAGCGCACTGCCCAAAGCTCACTGCTCAAAGGAGGCTCACTGCCTACAAAAATATTCACATGATTAACACTGAAAGGTTGAACTACGAAACAACATCTTTTCCATGCCAAGGTTCAGTTCCATTGAAGCTCACAACACCTCGTCTCTGCCCCCAAACACTTCCTCGCTATATCTGCATCTTTCCAGGCATCAGAACAATTACACAACTTCATTACACTTATTTATACATGACATCAACTTTGGAATGAACATTAAAGTTGACCTTACAATCATCTATTTGGAACATTCTCCAAGATAGGCTTAAAAGCAATTACAATTACAAGACTTGACTTAATACAAAATGTTACATGCAAACCACTACACTGTCGGCCAAACATAGCTGGGACTCAAATCTTCCTCGAACAACATGCCATGCTCCATAGAACTTATCTTAGGTAATCTGCAACACGCACCAAGCATCCAGCCAGCCAAGACTGGAAAGAATAGCAACACCCAAGGAGAAATCTTCAACTACGAGCTCAATCCTCAATGCGGACCACCAACACAATAGGCACACGATCTAGGGATCTCCACAAGCACAATGAAATCAACAAGAATAATCGTACCATCTCAAATCACCAGAACCACTTGCATCTTCATACGAGAACTTAAGAACACTAACTGTCATGACTATCACACTAGAAAGATTTCTTACGGATCTCCAAACCATGAACCACTTGAGTTGAGGATACACACCAACATCCCAAACATACTTCTAGAACTGTAGACCATAATATTCCAATGCAGAGCAATCTGAACCAAATTCATGTCACTTTGTTACCTCTGAACAACTACAAAACCTGGTTCTACTTAGATGGCCATAACTTCACCAATCCTCCATGTGGACCTCTCAAATCTTAACTGGAGCAACTTCAGACAATCCTCTACAAACCCTTTAATCCACAAATTCTAATCTTTGTTTCACTAGGAATGTGGAGCAATCTACTTTACTAAACTGCATTGTCTTCACTATCTCTGACAAAGAGATATGTTGTCATCAATGACAACACATCATAGGCACATATTTGCAACATAAAAAAACATAGAATTTCTTCTAAAAAATGTTAGATTTAAGGGACATGGGTCCCACCGAGTGTGCCAAAATGTGATAGGTAAAATTTGAGATGAAAATATAAAAAAAGAAATTGAAATCAAATAACAATTTACCTTCCCTCGCATACACAAATCTAACTTCACTGATTGAGCGTATTGAAGTGCACCCAACTCCAATCGATTGCTCTTTATTTTTTAAGTATGTGGATTGCTCAATTTGTTAGCATAACCTTGTGATATGAGGATGATAAGATCTAGAATGATTTCAACAACGTGATGTTGTATGAAGGTGAGGGATTTTCCTAGATGTTGAGAAGGATGTTCAATTTATAGACCTCTAGAAATGAAGATCAATAGTTGTGAATGATCAGGGAGATCAATGGCTAGAATTGGTTGAGAGGACATGAGAAAATGAGAGAGTGACAAGTGTCCTTGTCCTCTCATGCATCAGGGGAGTTAACAGATTTGATTAGAGAGTTGACTGATTTGATTACTTAGTTAACTAAATTGATTGACTTGTTAACTAAATTGATTGACTAGTCAGCTAAATTGATTGACTTGTCAACTGATTTTATTGATTTAGTTAACTAATTTGATTGATTAGTTATCTAAATTAATTGAGAGTGAATTATGGAGGAGAGGGAATAATAGGAAATTAAATTAATTAATTATTTAATTTCATGCACATGGATAAATAAATAAAATATTGAATTTTATTTATTTTGAAGGAAATGGAATATTAGCTTTAATTAAATAAATAATTTAAATTTATTTAATTAATATGTGGAGGAAAATTGATTTAATTAAATAATTTAATTTCATGCACATGGATAAATAAATAAAATATTGAATTTTATTTATTTTGAAGGAATCGAATATTAGCTTTAATTAAATAAATAATTTAAATTATTTAATTAATGTGGAGGAAAATTGATTTAATTAAATAATTAGAATTATTTAATTAATATGGAGGATAAATTTGATGGTGATTGATAGATGAACTTAATCAAATAATTAAGAATTATTTAATCAATTGGTAGGGGAATGTCTGATCTGGGAATGAGACAATTTTAGGTGTCTACACAAATAATTTATCTTCTCTTACTTAGGGTAGACAAGAGCCTAAGCAAAAAAGAGATACGAGATTATTTTGCTTGGGGTAGACAAGACACCCTAAGCAAAATGGGATTCTTAGAGTCCACTAACTTTGGAGTAGTCTAACTCCTAAGCTAATTTATCTAAGGTTGATAGCGCTAATTTATACAAACTTAAGATAGACAAGTTCTCAAGCTTCATATAAATTAGGGGATAAAAGATAAGATCTAAATTTACTTTAGCGAACTTTTGATTTGAGATGGATTGAAGGATGATTGGATTTGATTTTATTCGAATTTGGTTTAGGACCGTAAGGTTTGTTTTGGTGGATTTGGGAATTTGATAGGGATTTGATAATGGGATTATCGGTGAAATTGGCATGGTAGGTGTGAAGGTCCAAAATGGGATTGATAAATCAAAATTTCCTAAGGTCAAATTAAAAATGGATGATGATGGGATTTGGGTGATTTTGAAAAGGGATGACTTGGGTGAAGTGGAATATGAGTGAGTTTGCCACAATCCTGAAGATAGTCAGATTTGTGATGAAGAGGTCACTAGGTTTAGCTATCTAATGGTGCAGATGCAGGCACTGACAGATATGATGTAGGCATTGATAGATCAAATGAAAGTGCTGACAATCATAGCATAGGCACCGAAAAGTTAGACGAAAATGCTGACAGGTCAAACTAAAGTGCTATGACAAGTGCCAGAAGCATTGAGATAAAGACCAGAGGCACTGACAGGCAGGTCGAAGGCACTTATAGATAGGTCGAAGGTGTTGATAAGACTAACAAGGTCATAAACAAATTAAAATGGCCAAATTTGGTAAAATCAATGACTTTTGATCAGTGTGATCTGACAGGGTGCCGAAAATGGAAATATTGTAGGTTACCAGATCTGGCTCTACGACCTGACAGGTATGTTTTGTTCATTATTTAGGCAAATGGTCAAATTGTGGTAATAGTGTGTAGTCAGACAAAGGCGCTAATCCCAGTAATGTAAGTGTTGAGTTGATTTTCGGGAGCACTGACAGGTCAGACTGAAGCACTATGATAGGTGTCAAAAGCACTGAGATAGAGACTAGGGGCATTGACAGGCAAGTCGAAGGCACTGACAGATAGGCCGAAGGTGTTGATAGATAGGTTGAAGGTGCTGACAAGTTTAACTAAGGCACTAAAGTTTCTTGATTCCTGAGTTTGAATGATGATTTTGGGTTGACTATTTTTTCTTGGAAAGAGACTTTGCAAACAAAAGACACAATGGTTTTTTACTCAACAAGGAATTTGGTGCGAATCACTTCATGACTAATAATGGCTCATACGGGTTTTGAACAAAGAAGACACATCAAGCACATGAACAACCTAGATTTATTCAAGTAGGAGTGTCATATCCCATGGACTCACTTAGGTGTTACTTCAATCTCCACTATTAGATAACGGTGATTTCCATCCCCTTGATACCATTTACCATTGCTTAGATAGATAGGGATTGCAAGGTCATGTACCACCTTATGCCCCTTACCTTGGAGACTTTAAAGTCTTGTCCAAGCTTTATTCTATCTCAACCAATGGAGGTAATAGTGTGAGCTCTTCTCCCTCTGCTACAGTGATGCATTGTAGGATATGATAGTCGAAGGTCTTAACTAGGCTTTAGGATTTTCTAGGAGGTGTCCCAATATAAACAAGGCATGGGGGACAATCTGTGAATGGGGTGTCCCAATCATCCAACCAAGTGCCAACCAAACACAAGTCTTAGAAAACCAAGGGTCTCGGGGTTTTTGCTTAGGTGCAAGGGGTCCTTCCTTTGAAGTGAGTCTTTCGATTCACACAACATTTATATATCACGCCAGAACACATGATTGAGGTCATCCCCTTGGTGATGAAATCCAAGGCAGGCCCCCTAGAGGAAGAAGATAGTACTCACTTTTGATCCCCAAGATTGTGTGAAGTGCAAGGGGAGAGCATACATGAAGTAGTACTCCTTGAGGATAAAGACAACAAAATATTTACACAAGAATTTGTAATCCCCAAGATCACCCAAGGGTGCGAGTGGAGAGCACATGTCTTAATTCAAATCAAAACATGGAAAAAAAAATTCCTCCTACTTTAATTAATGTGCAACTAAGATTAGTAGAGAAAAAGAAACCTTGACCACAGGGCTACAAAAAAAATATTAGTAGTTTTCTTAAATGTCTTAGACCAATGTTTTGATGGCTGCAAGAAAGTGGATTAGTGCTCAAAAGATTAAATTCCACTCTGTTCTAATGCAAGTGCTAACATAACAGACCAAAATGCTAACATAGGCTTTGGAGGCCCTGACAGAGCTCATAGAAGCGCTAACAGAACCAACAGAAGCATTAAAATAATAAGCTAATGCACTAAAATAGTAAACTAATGCACCAAAACAGCTAACGCATGTGCTGACACAAAGCACTAATGCACTAAAACAAAGGACTAATGTGCTGAAATAAAGAACTAATGAGCCAAATAAAGACTTAAACATAGTAATATACCTGCTTTACCTGCAGCCAAATGCATTGACCCAGAAGACGAAGGCAATGCGTTCACAAGTGAAGGTGTCGATTCTGAAGACAGAGGCATTGTTCTAACACAGAGGACAAAATCTATAAGAAAAGGTCAGTTTGAATGTACCCTAACTATCACACACTTACTCCTACAACAATGTCAGTTGATAAATCAATATAAAAAAGATATTAGCTCTCAAAATAGGCCATTAGAGTGTTAATACAAGGTTAAAACAATGATATTTGCAAGTATTATAAAAAGAACTATGTAAACTTCTAGTTTTTTTTACCTGTAAACATAATGTTAAACCTATTATAGAGATCAACTAAGTCACCACAATGCACTTGTCAGTAGTTTGTACCCAAAAAAATATTAATCTGCAATAACACAGGATAGATGCACTAAGACAGTGAATATAGGCACCTCTGCGAGGACCAGAGGTGCTAAGTCACATAACTAAGGTGCTAATATAGATAACTTAGGCACTAGAACATAGACCTTAAGTGCTAACAGTGGTAACAAATGCACTGATAGACCTTGCAAAACCAACGTGAAAATACAGTTAAAATCACCGACAGATGGCCTTGAAGCACTACCCTAGTTCACGGAAGCGCTAATCCACAACCCAAAGCACTGATACTACCTACACAAAAAAACTTTAAAAAACTTGCAAATTTTTTATTAGTTCCAGGGATGTGAGGTCCCACTAGGCATGCCAAATGAAGATGATGGAATGTTAGAAGATATTAGAACACAAGGAAAACATAAACTCATGATTTTACCTCAAATCTTCAAACAATCCATTCTCCTTGATAAGGTGGAGGAATGCATGCACCCAAGAAGTAATTCCCAACTATACCCAATGTAAAATGAATGTGGATTGCTCTATTCTAACTAGCACAAATGGTGGTAAGAATTTGGCAATGAGATGAGGGAAATTGGCTAAGATTTTGGCATAAATTGGATGCTTGAAAACTTGTTATGAAAATGCTTGGAGAGGGCTTGTATTTATAGATTTCTGGAGGATTTTTTTATCAATGGTGGAGGTTTGAAATGGAGATCCAAGGATGGAGATTTCATAGTGAAATCAAGGGATAGGGTTGCATCATCAATATTGGAGGGCTCGCAATATTTTAAAATTTTAAATTCCACATTGGGAAGGCTTTGCATTAATTAAGATAATGACTTATGAATGAATTAAAAATTCATTTGTGTGGGAGAGGATGTATTTAAAAATTAGATTTTATGGATGAATGGGATGAGAATTGACCAATGGATGGATTTGGAAAGGAGATGTGGAGACATGTGTGAGCTTTATTATTTAAAGAATGCTCTTGCATGAATGAGGAAATATGAGGTGGAGACACATGTGACTCCCCTTAATTAAAATGTTATTTATTTAATCAAGTGTGGGGAGATGGGATAATGAGGGTTTAAGTTAATTAATTAAGTGATTAGCTTAATTAATATGGTTGTTGGAAATTAAGAGATGGATTAATTAATGGCATAAATTAATTAAGGGTTTACCTAATTAATTTGGGTCTATGGCTTAGGTAGGGTATGGTAGCTAATTAAATAAATGATATTTATTTAATTAGCCTAGGTTTAGTCATGGGCTAGGTGGATTAATTAAATAAGTGGACTTTATTTAATTAATTTAGGTTAGTGGCAAAGGTTAGGATAATTAATCAAATAAATTGTAATATTTATTTAATCAATTATGGACAATGGACTATAGAGAATTGTAAAATTAATTAAATAAATTGATTTTATTTAATTAATTATGGAGAATGGTTAGGGGGAAGTAATTATTAGATTTGGCATATTTAATTTATTACGGATAAGTGACTATGGGGGATTGATGAGTTAATTAAATAAATTGATTTTATTTAAGTAATTATGAGAAGGGGATAAATTAGTCCAAGCGTGTCAGGAGATGGTAGCATGGGTTATGTTATTTTCAGATGTTTACACCTTACACCTATCATAAGTTTGTCATAACCCACTCACCAACTTGGGTGCTCTATTTTGGCTCCATTATCTCTATTCAAAGATGCCTTATAATGTCTCATAGAATATGCCATAAGTTGGTTGACAAGTGTAACTCCCTCTTACAATGCTTCTATGTGTTATAACTTATAGATGCTCTTACATTTCTAATCTAAACGGCCCAACTTCTAGAGGCCATAACTTTTAATCTAGAAAGTCAATTGAGCTCATTTTTTTAAATTGAAGATCTTGAAGAGATTATGTCGTCATAACCCGCTTGCTCTTATTAAGGCCCATTTTGATTTTTTTAGGCTAAAATCAATGTCTAGAGCTTTTAGTGCAACTTTACATATAAAATAAGTCTCCTAAGAATTTTTTAAAAAGCAACACTTGTATCATATAATACAAATTACTTAAATATAAATTACTTAACTACATGAGTTAAGTGGGGACACATGTTTCTATTATAATCCATTGAGAAAATCAAGATCATATTTTTTTAAGTGGGGACACATATTTCTATTCTAATTTTTTTAAAAAATCAAGTTCATTTCTTTTTATTATTATTTCTTTTCATGATTTATTTTCTCTTTGAAAAGTCTTTTATCTTATTAAAATTATTATTTCAAAACTACACTTTCTAATTTTAAAACAAATTTTTCATGTTTTAAATTCAAGTTTTACTTTAAGAATGTATATAAAAAATTAAAATATATATTTTACAATAGCTTTTTATATTCCTTTTTATAAAATATAAATGAATATTTGTTAGGTTTTTATTTTTCTTTCTCCAATAGCTTTTTATTTTTCTTTTTATAATGGATATAGGAATAAATATTTTTTGGGGAAAAAAACTTCTCTAAATTTGTGGCTAAAAGAATTTTTTAATTATATAAGATTTAAAAATTTCAAATGTAGCTTTAAAATATTCATCCATTATTTTTCTATATATATTTAGTCTATATAACCTTGGCAACTTCACATGAGATGATACATATAGACCTACACAAATTCTAACTCTCTAACTGTCCAACCAACACATGAAATATCAAGAATTACACATCTATTTTTTTACTATAATATGGCATTAGCATACCACACATATCACCTGTTGGCAAGAGACACTATATGGATTCATGATTATTGTCATTGATGGCAACAAAGTTCATCCCACACATCCGCAGGACATGGTATGTTTCAACCGGAAGTCAGAGTGAAGAATGTTGTGGTCCGATAAATAGGAACAGAGCATGTGGCGAGGTCTGACAGATAGGTCCAGATCTCTTAGAGGAAGTATCTTGGTAAAGTGCGGATTTGGGGAAGTCAAGAGGACTATCTTGACTGATAGATTCCAAGGTTTGAGCCTCCCGTGTGGAAAGGATAAAGAGATATGAATGCTTAAGTACCGGGTTCCCAATTGGCAGTGTGAACAGAGGAAGAACTGACTGGCAAAACATCAGACATTATTCCAGATATGTTACTGATGTTGGTAAAGGTTATGAAGGCATGAATTATGTTTGGCCGACATGGTTAATGATTTCCACAAGTATATCCTTGATCCGCATTACTTGGTATGCAAGGATTCAGCTGACAGATCAGAGTCTATTGAAAATATTGACTATTCTGGTGCTGACTAGAAAGATGATGAAATCACTTGTGCGGATATATATAGGATGGATTTAGTTGTGTGAGGTTGGGTGGTGATATGTGATGTGCGAATAAAAGCAAAGCAGAGTAGAAGCAGTAAGGAAGGTCTGGTATGTGAAAGGAAAGCAGCATAAGAGAAGAGGAACGATGAAGTGCAGCAAATCAGTGTACTGAGCCTAATCGAAACTGAACCCCAGCATATGTGGATGCTACCAATCAGTTCAAGTATTGTATAAGACTCATTTTGTAGACAGTGTGTCTCTTGTAGGCAGTGTGCCTTCTTGTGAGCAGTGTGCTCGGGCAGTGAGCCCTAATTGGCAAGTGCCATTTTGTATTTCCATTCTTCTAACAGAGAATACAATCTTGGGTTAATCACTCCGTGGTTTTCTCCCTTAACAGGGTTTCCACATCAAAAATATTGTGTCATGTGTATTTCCATTTCATGGTTATGTTTGTTCATTTGAATTAATGTTACATTGATTATTAATAAAGTTCAAAAAGAGAAATAATTAGGATAACTGATTCACCCCCCCTCTCAGTTATCAACAATTGGTATCAGAGCTAAGTTCCTCCTAACAGAGCCTAACAGCTTGAGGAAGATCTGGGAATTCAAATGGATGCATATGGTTTAAGGGAGCAACTCAAGACTGCCCTTGATGATCTTGAATAGTCAAACTCTGAAGTAAATGAATTAAAGGAAAGACTCAAACAGGCTGATGATTTCATGAGAGAACTAAAAGACAAATTAAGTCTCTCTATGAAAAAGAGAAAGGAGTTGCTTCAGTAATTGGCAAGACAAGGTGAAGCAAATAATGCAAATGAAGAGCTAAAAGAAAAAACTGAGTTGTGTGAAAAGTTATCAAAAGAAATCATTATGGTAAGACATGAAATGGAATCAGGAGTCATGAAGTTTACCCAAGAAGTTGAAGAGAAAAGAAAAATTGAAGATAATCTAAGACAATCTCTCAAGGAGAAATCAGAAGATTGCCACCAAATGGATAGAATTATCAAACATCTTGAATCTGATCTTGAAGATGCTAAAGATAATGAAGAAAAACTTGAGGATCAAATTGTCTCTCTCAAAAGGGATCTTCAAACAGCAAATGAGTATAAAGAGAAATTCAAGATAAGTTCTGCTCAACTTAAAGTTCTTCTTGGAAGTCAAAAGAAGGTAGATGACAAGTATGGTTTGGGATATGAGAAAGGAGAAAGCTCCAGATCCGGTCAGAAGAATTTTGGATTAGAAAATCCATGGAACAGGCCTAGAAGACCTCCGGTAAGATAGCCTAATGCTCAAAGATATCCATCCTTCAATGGATACTGCCACAACTGCAATCACTTTGGTCACAAAGCTAATCAGTGCAGAAAGAGAATGAATCAGACAAATTCATCTTTCTCCGGACAGTGTTTTAACTGCAAAAGGTATGGTCACAAATCTCATGAATGCAGAAATATGAAAATGAACAAATCATTTAATGGTAGATGCTTTGCATGCAATAGAATAGGTCATATGGCTAATCAATGCAGATCAAAAGGATATCAGTCAAATATGCAAAGAAATGTTTTTTGCCAAATCTGCAATAGATTCGGTCATAGTGCAAAATTTTGTAGAAGCAAGAATCTGGACAAAAGAGGTATGGTATATCGTAATCATCAAGATAAGGGTAAACAAAAGGTGAATGCGGATGAAGTTAAAAGTGAGATGAACAAGATTTGGGTGAAGAAAAGTACAGAGAATGTCAAGGTTGGATCCGCACCAGACTCTGGTGCTGATATTCCTTCCAGAAATTAAGAAGTGAGCTCTGGCTCAGGGGGAGACACAAAGAAAACCTTGTTCCCCCAACCAGTCAACCGGTGCCGGAACTGGCACAAGAAGAGTTGCAGATTGTAGGGTTCATAAGGACAACATCCAAACAAACTATGGTAAAGATTTGAAAGATCTGCATGATGTTTAAAGATCAGGATTGATCCAGTTCTCCAAGTCATCTGAATAAGGCAAACTGGAATAACTTAGGTCGAGCATTTATTGCAACCTAACATTAGGGTTTGTGGAGCAATATAAAGGTTTTTCTCATTAATCACTTGTTCATTCTACATTCAGGAAGAAACAAAAAGTGAAGCTCTGCAACAAAATTCCACAACTTCTGTTAGCACTTATTTTGACCTGGGGTTGATTTGTCATGATCAGGAGGTTTCTTCATCTGAAGCCTTCATCTTCTTGCCCAATTTTTCTAAGTGTTGGACCTCCTCAGCGTTTTTCAGCTGCAGCATCATATTTTTCTGAGGAGGAGGTCGTCATCATCATCTTGTCTTCGATGATGATCTTCATCGGCATGTTCTTCGTCGACTTGTTTTTCTCATCGTCATCATCATATTTCAACTGTCGGGTGATGTTTGCTTATTATCCTGATGATACTGGTGAGCTACAGTGCGCCCTCAGTTGCTTGCGGGGGTGATTTTTCAAGTATCCGGTGATCTTCCGAATATCACCTTGCTCAAACATGATGACGATGTTGCCTCGATATCTTGAAGGGGTTATTCTCTAAGTTGTCGACCTGACTTGTTTTTTCCTAAGGGTCGTCATCATCATCATATTTCCAGTTATCATCCTGCTGCTTGCGGAGGTCATCATATTTTTTGCCTTCATGATATTTCGCCGGGGTGATATTTTTATCATCGGGTGATCTTGGTTATGATCATCCTGATGATGTTGTTGAAGAGTTCTAAGTGCGACCCGATATTCACTAGGGTCATCATATTTTGAACGTCAGGATGATCTTGGTCAATATCATCCTGATGATGTTGTATCACTTCTTGTTCTTTGTTTCTCATCCTGATGATGCTGACGTCATCCTTATATCAGGGTGATATCTTTTTATCTGCCTATCTGCATCATGATATTCCGAAGGAAGGGGTGATATTTTCATATCACCCGGATATATGTTTGCTCGAGCATCATGATGATGCTGATATCAGGGAGATATCCGCCTGCTGGCTTCGCGCATTATCTACTGGGGGTGATCTTTTCAAGCATCATCATCATATTCAGTTATCGCCCCGATCTTACAGAGGAGCTACAGTGCAACCTGATGTTTGAACGTCAGGAGGATATTTCCAAATATCCGGTTGTCTTCCGAATATCATGATGATGTTAATATGATGATGACATCATCAAGGTCCGCGGGGGTCATATCTCTAACACTGATCATCTTGTGATGATCCCCTGATATTTGTAAACATGATGATGACGTCATCCGGATATGAGGAGGTGCGCAGTAGGCAGATATGATGATGACGTCAGCAGGATGTTCATCGGCCAGACTTTTGGTATAAGCTCAGCAGGAGGATGTTTCTCCGATGGATCAGGTTGTGCCGATTATCATGAAGGGTATACTTCAAATATCATGATGACGTCAGGGTGATATTTCGAACAACAGGATATCATGCTGCTGGGGGATGATGATGATGAGGTTATATACTAGTGTCGTCAGGAGCAAAAGCACCGACATGATACATGCTCATGACCTAGTATATAAAGTGTTATTGAGGTCATCGCGGGGTGCATGTGGGATATTGTTATCCTGCATTTTCAAACATCATGATGATGAATCTCGGCGGGAAATGCTTGCGATAGTCTGTATGATGTTCTTCCCAAGGCCGCGGGTTGGTGCGCCATTAATGGCGATTGTTGCAGAGGTATGGGCGATGGCGCGGATGGATCCTGTACCCGACTGGAGGTGTCAATCAGCAGACAGGGGCGCAGGGCTCGAGAAATCTTCCTGTCTCCTCCCCTACCTGCTGCATTCAAGTTTGGGCGCCAATCTGGTTGTGTTTGAGCGCCATTTTCCTGATACTGTGTATCTGGCAAAATTTTGGTCAACCATGTAATTAATTGCTGAGCACCTACCTGGCTGTTATAAGCAGGTGGTGTTGCTCATTTGAAAGGTTGTTGAAAGTTGATGATTTTGGCTCTGTAATGCATAACAAGCTGATCTGGTTGCTCTGTACAGCTTACCTGTGAGTTTATGTATCTCTTGTTGTTTGTTTTTGGCATGAACCCACTGATTTCATGATTAAACTTATATGAGAAATGCTGTTTGGCATGTGCTGTGTTAATTCTGTCTCCAGTATTGCATGTATTCTTCTTCTGAATCTGGATGTTTGGTAATGTTTAGATTCTAGAGCATAGAATTCCTATGTTGACTGTCTGATCTTTTAACTTCTACTCAAGGGGTAGATTAAACTATTTTCAGGTTGAACATTGGGAAGAGTATACTGCAGTAGGGATACCATAAGTAGAGATAACCTAACACTCTGTATTGGGAGATGCCTGTAAGGCAGGTATCACACATATCCCCTTGAAATCCAGTTTTAGTTGTTCATGCTGATCATTCACAGGTGTATGTCTACTGACTCCAGGCCCTGGATAGGCACCAATCATGCTTTGTTTTGTGTTATAACCATATCCAGCTTTGCATCCACACTTAAACTCCAAAGCAAAATCTAAAACCAACATTAGGACATTAGAGTTAGTTTTAGGAACCTCAGTCCTCTGTCTACAACTGCAAATAGGCCCAAAGCTAGCCCCTTTGCCCTTATCTTTCAGTTTTGGTCTACTTACAGGAGGACTCATCTACTTTCTGTCAACATCCCAGCCTTGCATGCATATCCTCATGGATGTTGAGTAGGGAATACCCCCCTAGGTCTTGCAGAGCCTGAAGAAGAAGAGGAGATAAAATATAGAGTCTATCTCCTATACTGTTGACCCCCTGGCCCAGAGATCCTGTTGATCACTGATGGCTACTTTGTAGGGAAATCTGGGAATAAGCATCCAGTCTGGGAAAAAGTCAACAACTTCATTGAAGATCATTTGCAGAAGTCAATTCATCCAGAAATCAATCCGGTCAACTACATGAAACTGAAAGGCGCAAAAGGTATTTTCTATTCTCAATATCTCTCTGCAAAACTTTGAAAGATGCATACTCCAAATATAGTAAAGATCTCTGATAGGCCCCACCCTAAATTCAAGAAACATCCATACAAATCATTGGAGGTAGATCCCCTAGGAGCATTCTCTAGTGTTCCGCATGGCATTTTGCACACAGAAGACATTAGGGTTTACATACATGCAAATATTGAAGAGTTTGGGGAATTCAAACTGAGAGACATCTATCACAAACAATTGATAGATGATACTTTTGAGCTTAAACCAGAATATAAGGGCATCTGGGAGAAACATTTTGATCAGTTTATTCATTTCCCCTATTTTGAAGAAGATGAATGGGTCTGGTATGTATTGAGTAGGGTGCATGATAACTTCCTATGGCTGAACAAACCTTGCTAGATCACAAAGGAGGCAATTAGGGCAGTAACTGGTTTATACTCCTCCGGAGGGATACTTGTCCTCAAATCTGTCAAAAACAACATTGTAACTGAGGCCACCAGATCAAAATTTGATAAGAGGGCAATGACCATTGAAGATATTACTGACCCGGATGTCATGTTTGCATCTATGACAATAGGATACAAGATATATCACTCCAGTAGGGAGAATTCAGTATCTGGAACTGTAGTATATGCTGCTTATCAGATGCTAAGAAAGAATGCAGAATATGACCTCTGTGAACTTCTTTTGAGCCAACTACTGGAAAACATACAAAAAATCAAAAAGAATAAGAAAAATTCCTTTAAATATGGTGGACTAATACTATGTCTATTTTTCTACTTCATGAATGAGATGCCCGAATCAAATGGATGGGTATGGCAAAATGACAAACTGATAGCAATTCAGATCAGAGACTACTTGTATGAACTTGGGGATGCTAAGGCAAGGAATATAGCTCTGTGGGGTTACTTCAAGCAATTTCAAAATATAATGCAAATCAGTAGTTGAGAAATACAAGGATACAGTGTGCTTCATGGTAGACATTGATCAATGCCTAATGGAGGTAGTAGAGCCAAGGACAGTCTGGATCATGCCTATGGGGTATGAAGTTGATAAACAAATTGTAGAGCTGCATGTTCAACACATGCTCAGTCAGCCTAAGGACTCAAAAGCAAAAAGATTTGGAACCTTTGAGGAGCTGAGTGTAAAGATTCATGTGCAACTCAGAGAACCTGAAATCAAGAGGAAGGTGAGAAAAGAAGTAGAAGATATTGCCCAAGGCCTTGGCATCGCAAAGGAGGCAATTGATGGCCACAAGAAAAGGATGGAAAGGGTTGAGGAAGAGAAGAAAGAGGCAGAAAAGAAAAGCAAGGAAAGTGCTCCAGTAGAAACCTCCACCTGGACTAGATCATCAAAGAGATTTGTGCCTGCTACTACCAAAAGCTCAAGGGCATCTAAACCGGAAGCACAATCATCCAGAAAAGGAGAAAAGAGAACAAAGAAAAAGGCAACAAGGTCCTATGTTAGCCTAAAGGATGATGAGGAAACCGAATCAGATGAGGAGATAAGGAAACTGAAGAAGAAGAAGAAATCATCCGGCGAACATTCTACCAGTCAAGGAGAAGAAGAGAAGGAAGAGGAATTTGTTGAAAAACCCACTCTATCCTTGGATGTTGTAGTAAAAGCAATCACTGTGGATGGGAACCTACAACCCTTAACAAAATTTTATGATGAATATAATGAAGCAGATAAACAGATTCTAGAGGAAGCCACAGTTCAGTTTTTGAACACTTACAACAAAGCTTTTATTGAAATTATCTCTCTAATTCCCAAAAGCTTAGAGAAAAGGCTTGAAATGAGGAAGAATAATGCTCGAGCAAAAGATCTTGAGATCTAGGAACAGATAGCAATTCAGCTATTTCCTTCAATCGACCCCAAGACAATGAATATGGTATTCAAAGATTGCAAGGATGAGTTCCAGAGCAAAGCCAGGATGAATCAGCTAACGCTTGGTGAAACTGACAAAGTGGCAAAAGAGACCGAAGAGATCCTCCGAAATGCTTTCAAGAAATTCAACATTCCAATTATAGAGGACTTGGGTACTGACCCCTCGACCACTAGTGTTGCAAAAGAATCTACTAAGAAAATGACAGAAGAGGTGGGCCCTTCACAGACTAATATTTCTCCTCCAGTTTCACCTACAGTCTCCGGATCTAAAGGAGAAGAAGGATTACAGGAGAAAGAAGCAGAGGTGAAAGAGGTTGACAGTACCAAGCCTGCAGAAGGAGAGAAGCCTTCAATAGAGAAGACCACAACTGCTAGTGGTAAGAATGTAGAAGGAGAGAAAGCTCCAAGGGATAGCCCTAAGAATGCAGAAGAGAAGAAACATCTGTCTCCGGCAAGAGACACTGCAAAAACTGTCCAAGAATTCCTGAACAAAGAAATAATGGAGATTGATGAACCAGAGCTTCTACAAGGACCATTTAACTTTGATTCTCTTTCTCCGGTACAGACAATGAAGATTGCTTCATTTGCTAATGCCAAGGTTAAAGAAAAACTCCTAAAGTCTCACATGGAAGACTGTGAGTTGATAGAAGCTGCCTCTGAAGTGCTTGAAAAGATTATGCCATCATTTCAGAAAGATCCCACAGCCTCCTCTTCTGGTAATCTCAAAACTCTAGTCAGTAGTGTTAGCACACATTTTGATTCACTAGAGAAGTCAGCAGAAGATAAGGTCCGGAAGGAATTTCTTGCAAAAAGATTATCAGAGGTACAAGGGTTGGTGAGTAATGATAGGAGAAATATGAGTATAGGGATAAAGAGCTTAGAAAATGCTCTTATAGATGGCGGAAAAATATACAAATTTTGTATTTCATGGTCCAAAGCAACAGTGGAGATTGAGAAGAAAATAAAAGAGCAAGAGGATAAACTACTAAGTTTGTCTCAAAGTTTTGATCCTCTCTCTTCCTCCATAGTCAATCAAGATTGTCAGACTATTGCAATCACAAATGCAATAAAGAATTTTGAGAAGGAAAAGAAGAACATAATTAGCTGGATGGGTGAACTTAGAAGAATCATTATCCCTAAGTTAGAGGCCATGCATGAGGCCATAAGTGATGCTCAGACTACCGCCCAAACCAATGATCCGACAGATCTTAAGAGGGCAGAAGCTTTTGCATTTTTGTTGAGTGGTCACATTTCAATTTTGGATAGAATGAAGCAAAGTTGGGCTGCAGAACTCGTCCAATTGAAGACATCCTTTGCAGACATTCTTCAGTTTATGTGAGTATGTAATATGCGGCTAAGTATAGTTAAAAAAATTTGAAACTTTTAGTATGTGGACCCTACCCTTTGCCATTAATGTCAAAGGGGGAGTGAAGAGTAGTGAAAAATGAGGAATCCAACTAAGGGGGAGCTCCGGAAAATGTATATAAAAATAGAGCATCAGCCAAGGGGGAGCATAGTGTAAACACTTAGTCATTTTTCACTAAGTGTTGCCATCAATGCCAAAGGGGGAGATTGTTGACAAGAGACACTATATGGATTCATGATTGTTGTCATTGATGGCAACAAAGTTCATCCCACACATCTACAGGACATGGTATGTCTCAACCGGAAGTCAGAGTGAAGAATGTTGTGGTCCGTTAAACAGGAACAGAGCATGTGGTGAGGTCTAACAGATAGGTCCGGATCTCTCAGAGGAAGTATCTTGGTAAAGTACAGATTTGGGGAAGTCAAGAGGACTATCTTGACTGATAGATTCCAAGGTTTGAGCCTCCGGTGTGGAAAGGATAAAGAGATATGAATGCTTAAGTACCGGGTTCCCAATTGGCAGTGTGAACAGAGGAAGAACTAACTGGCAGAACATCAGACATTATTTCAGATGTGTTACTGATGTTGGTAAAGGTTATGAAGGCATGAATTATGTTTGGCCAACATGGTTAATGATTTCCACAAGTATATCCTTGATCCGCATTACTTGGTATGCAAGGATTCAGCTGACAGATCAGAGTCTATTAAAAATATTGACTATTCCGGTGCCGACTAGAAAGATGATGAAATCACTTGTGCGGATATATATATAGGATGGATTTAGTTGTGTGAGGTGGGGTGGTGATATGTGATGTGCGAATAAAAGCAGAGCAGAGTAGAAGTAGTAAGGAAGGTCCGGTATGTGAAAGGAAAGTAGCATAAGAGAAGAGGAAAGATGAAGTGTAGCAGATCAGTGTAGTGAGCCTAACCGGAACTGAACCCCAGCATATGTGGATGCTACCAATTAGTTCAAGTATTGTATAAGACTCATTTTGTAGACAGTGTGTCTCTTGTAGGCAGTGTGCCTTCTTGTGAGTAGTGTGCTCAGGCAATGAGCCCTAATTGGCAAGTGCCATTTTGTATTTCCATTCTTCTAACAAAGAATACAATCTTGGGTTAATCACCCCGTGGTTTTCTCCCTTAACAGGGTTTCCACGTCAAAAATATTTTGTCATGTGTATTTCCATTTCATGGTTATGTTTGCTCATTTGAATTAATGTTACATTGATTATTAATAAAGTTCAAAAAGAGAAATAATTAGGATAACTGATTCACCCCCCCTTCTCAGTTATCAACATCACCAAACATGATGCCTCTATGTGGATAATCACCTTGTATACATAGTCACTGTTGCACACTATGAATCAATAGTTGCACACTTAACACTTTTAATGAATTTATGTTTTCTTTTATAGCCAACACTACTAGCTCCAAACTTTTTATAGCACACATAAACATTAGACCACTTCTCACTGCTTGCGGTACCTTGTGTAATGTCCCAAACATAAATTTATGCAAATATTTTTAGATCTAAAATATTCTTTAAAAAATTAACATAAAACATATTGAAATTACTCACATGAATTACATGTCAAATACTGAAACACATATTGTTGATTTTTCATAAAACTGTCATTAAACACTTAATGTTTGCACACATGAAATATATCTAAATCAAGATGTTGGAGATTATTTAAATTGGTCAAAATAATGGAAAAATGTTGGTACAAATCAAAAATTATAGCAAACCATTTGATAATGAGACCTAGAAATAAACTATGGGTGTTGCATATTTTTCTTCACAATCCCACAATCACAAATACTAGAAAACTATGTTGAAAATATAACAAAACTTTGAAATACACATTATAGTATCTGTATGATATCTCTCTCAAGAAACCAAAAGGGTTTCATCCTCTAATCTCTAGGAATCCAAGGATTTTGTCCTCAAATCCTATAGTTAAACACAAGTGTTCAAGCGATGAAAAAATTGTAAAAGATACAACTAGTGAGGCTCCCTGACTTAAATAGAAGTTGGAGGACAAATCCTAACATCCCATTAAACCAAAATAAATATTAATTAGAAATATTTTTAAATATTCCCTCTCAAAATAGGCCAATTAAGAGTTTTCATAACCTCCCCTTACACCTGACTATATTTAGCTAGTCAAAGATTTCTTCTTACACCCACTTACAATTGTCATAAATAATTATTATGGTGCTTCTCAAATACAAAAATTTATAACTCCTCACCAATTGCCTTGTTATAAAATATTCCTCCAACAAAAATATCTCCCACTTTATCATAAAACCTAAATTATAACTTCCAAAAAATGAGCTTCCATAAAAACTATCATAACCCTATCAAGAATCTATCATAAAAGAAGATGCCAAATGATTTAGGAGTTACATTATCCCCTCTCCATGAATTCTCATGCCCCTCCTTAGGAAAATACTTAAAATAATAATATTTTTATTAATTACTAAGCCCATTTTATCAAAAATAATTAATTCGGGTCCAAATAATCAAATTTTAATTAAATTTATTTCCTCTCCTTAGCCCATGAGAAATATAGGAATGGACACTTTATCCATAAAATTAAATTAATTAGAAATGGGACATTACAAGTCCGTATTTCTTAAAATTGTTTACCCTCAAGCAATGCAAATTCAAATGTTTCAAAATTTCTTGATTCTTCCCAAGTGGCATTCTCTACAAGTTCCTCCAATGAATCAGATATTTTGTGATGGTTCAATTTCTTGGCTTTTTTACCCTTGCGACAATGATGGCATCTGACACCCATATGATCAACTCTCTACTATCTATGAACACTGAATCAATGCAAGTTAGTGCATCATAAACACACAATGCCATGAATGGAAACATACCAAGGGACAAATGTTGGGTGGTGTTGTAGCAATATTCTCCCAAGTAAAACCACTTAACCCATGCTAATTTTTTTTTTGAAACATATTCCCTCAAGTATCCTTCAACCCACTTATTCACCATTTCTATTTCTCCAACTATTTCTGGTTGATAACTTGTGCTAAGAGTAAGTTCTGCACCTATCAAATGAAATAGTTCCTACCAAAAGCAATTAACAAATCTGCTATCTCTATCACTGACAATAGTTTTAGGCAACCCATTAGCCTGAACACCTCTCTATAAAATAATTGTGTCACATGATACACTTTGAATTCAAAATAAATGGTAAAGAAGTATGCATACTCATTTAGCATATCCACAACAACATAAATCCAATCTTTACCATGTACCTTGGGAAGACTCATGATGAATTACATGAACATACTTTCTCAATCTTGATGGGGAATAAGCAATGGATGCAACAAACTTATAGGAAAGACATGCTCTACTTCATTTTGCTAGTAGGTGATATACTCCCTAATGTGTTTGAGATTATCCTCCTCAAAGCTCTTCCATGAGAACATCTCTTTTATATGTCTACAAATCTTGTAGTATTTGGAGTGTCCCATCATGGGTATATCATGCAAAGCTTTCAAAATATTCTGTTTCATCTTAGATTCAAGCATTGAAAAGATTATATCCTTACACAAAATAAGACCATTTGCTAGCACACACTTGTCATCCTTCACATTTCCATCTAAAATGTTAGTAGCAAATGTATTCTTGGCATATTCTACCATGATAGAAACCTTTCAATCACCATAAATGACATAAATAAAATAAAATGTGAGTATTCTAGAAAATACGTCAATAACTACATTCTTTTTCCTCTTCATATATTTTATATCAAAATCATAAGCTTGGAGTTTCCTTACCCATTTTTGTTGCAAATATTCCAAGTTATGATGGCCCAAGAAAAAATTCAATCCATTGTAATCTATCTCAACCACACATCTACCACAAACAAGATTTTTTCTAAACTTTGCCAAAATATGCATGACGACAAGCATCTTCCTGTCATACATAGAGAAACTCCCTTTTTAATCTTTCAACTCTCCGCTCTCCATTTCTATGAGGTGCCTCTTTTGCATTGTAACAGTTTCAATTCCCTCTTCTAAAGCATCACATTCTGCAACAAGTGGTTGTAAGAAATCTAAAATAGTAAGTATAGAACAAGAGATGATTACCTTCTCAAGCTTATCAAAAGCCTCTTGTGTTGTATTTGTGTTACTCAGAATGTGATCTAGACACAACATGGGTGAGTCAAACTTTGATGTGGCACATGAATCATGTCCTTGCAACTAGCGTCTGCCCAATCACTCTTGTGGCAAGAGCTAGTTGAGTAGAGGAAGAACAAGGGGTTTTTCTGTTCATGGGGAAGCAAAACACTTTGGATTGTGATTGGGTTGATTGTGTGATGTGTGGATGTATGTGGTTGGCAAAAATTGTTATGAAAGTTGTGTTGGCATAAATGTATAATGGGCATGGTGGTTGTGATTATTATATGACCTGAAGGGTCACTTGCTCTAAGTCTATTTTCCTCATTTATGATATGGAAGCGATCTAACCTCATTTATTCTTTTGAATGACCTGTTGAATGAGTCTTTGTTTATGTTATTCAACTTGTCCTTTTTGTTTTGTTTCTTGTTGAATGAGCCTCTAGATGAGTTCTTACTCTTGGGTTGTTTCCTCTATGGGAATTGGTTGAGGGACAATCTCCCTAATCTTGTCAATGATGGATTTAACCCAATCTTCCCTTATGCCTAGGCACATTGAATGCTAGACAAAACGGGTAGATTTTTTGTTTTGAATGTTTTATTTTGATTGTTGATCTCGTGATGAAATCGAGGGTTTGTTTGATCACTTGGTTTTTGTGTTTTTGTATTTTTGTGTTTTTATGTTTTTGTGTTTTTGTGTTTTTGATTGTTTTTGGTATTTTCTGTGAGTTCTTAAATGCAATTAATCCTATATGAATGCAAACAACTTTTGAGTTTCTTTTCTATTTTTAAATGAATTAATTACTATGAGAGGGAAAATGTATACAACTAAATGACTTTTTGTATGCGATCTAATCTCTTTTTTTTTTGTATTTTTATGGTTTAGTTTTGACTTGCAATCTATTGAATTTTACAATTATTCTAAGTACAATGAATGTAAAATTATTCTAAGAAAGCAAATAAAGATAATCTAAGTAATTTAAAAGCAAATTTATTCTAAGAAAAGCAATTATTTTTTCCTATCAAGATAAAGATAAAACAAGGTTTACTTCCTCAGGAGAAGAATTATTTATCTAAATTACTAAGAAAGCATGAAAAACCTATATGAATTGAGAGACAATACCTGGCATAAGTCCTTAGAGGTCACATGGCAATCGTCTCTTCCTCTACAGCAACAAGGTCCTCCTCTTGGCAACAAAGACAAAAATGGGGATGTAAAAGCAATTAGACTGAGCTTAGCAGGTATGAAAATCAAATGAGAATGGATTGAGCATATGCATGCTAATTAAAATGACAAATGGCTCAATATTTGAAGCTATTGTAGAAATAAAAAGGCACACAAGGTCCTGCATAGAGCATAAGAATGCTAATGGGGCCAACTTTGCAAAAGATTGAGTGAACCAAGGATGAAATAATGAATTTGCCTCCTCAAATGAATAAAGGAGGGGGTATTTATAGATTTAGAATCCACACAAATGGTGATGGTGATTAGATAGATAACTGGGAGTGATTAGGGAGTGATCTAGTTCTGATTGAAAGATAACAAAGGTTGGAGGGGAGATCATAAAAGATTGATTAGGAGATGGAAAAGGTTTGATTGGGAGTGAACAAAAGAGTGATTGAGAGATCAAAATTAGTTGGAGTAAGTCGAGGTTCAATTGTGCATAGAAGAACTCTCAATCACAATCCAAAAATAGAGGTAAACTAGGATAATTTTTAAAAAAACATTGCATGGGAAAATATGACAAGGTCACCTGTTGCGGGAAGTGGATCACCCATATTAACAGGGTAGGTTGCTCAAGAGATCTAGACTTAAGTTGTAGGGTCACTTGAGAGATCCTACAAGTCATATGGGCAACCCACTCAAAGTGGTTTGGATTGTTAGCTAGAAGATATGTAGGACCTTGGAAAGTTAGTTTGAAGGTAGGGGACGAATAAATAAAGGAGGAAACACATTGGGGGACACATCACCAAGATAAAAACTATTGCATGTACTAAATCATAATTAGATTGTCATGTCGACTTGTACACCTTTTTTGTACTTACATATTTGTCCCCTTGGATACGGAAGTCTACATGAAAGGTAGGCACCATTCTCGAAATTAGTCTTTACCTTTATTATTGTCTTGCATTTAGACTTGAAATGACAAGTATTAGTTTGATTTTATGATGAATTAGTAGTAAGTATTTAAAGGAAGATGAGGAAACGTATCAATGATATGTGAATGTGATGTATACCTAAGTCGCCTCACCTTGTTGTGAAGACCTATAGTGATGACAAAGACATGCAATACAAGGATAAAATCCTAGACTAGTTAAACAAAAGATGACAAATACATGCTAAGCTAGGGAGGAGAAGAATAAATTCTCCATTTATTGCAGATTTTGAAGAACATATTTAGTTTTTAGAGATTTTTAAAGTTTTACAATTTTTAGCATTTTTTTATTTTTATTTTTTATGGTTTTTCTAAAGATTTTGCAAAGGTTTGACTTGACATCTTGAGGTCTTTGAGAGACCTATGTTTATTGAAGAGATTTTTTCTTTCCCCTTACATGGGGAGACTTGCACGCTTGAGTGCATAGTTTTGCTCTTTTGACTCTGTTGGACGAGTGACTTGTACTCAAACATTATTAGGAACTTATTTTTGTGAGACCTAATTGGGAAGGAGATGGAACAACTTCAAAAGTTGGTTTTGTATAAAGTTAAACACTGATCCTTATCTAGACAAAACACTTTGACTAACTTTCAACTTAGACAACCAACAAATCTTATTAGCACCTTCTAGACTTAGATCAGAGATGGCCAACAAGTTAGATTTTGGGTAAGGGAAAGGCTCCAAAGCAAAAGACGGACCCCTAAAAGATAGCTAGACTCTTATCTTTGCTCAACTGGTGCGTATGTGTGCTTTATACCTCTCTTTTATATTTTAATAGATGCCACCCTCGTAGCTTCGAGCTTAGATTTATCTCCACTCGAGAGTACGAACATTAACAATCCTCTCTTTTCATTTTTTATTTTCTTTTTTCTTTTTTGATTTTTTTCATTTTTTGTTATACTTCTAAAAAAATTACTCTTTTTTTTGTATTTCTTTTATTGCTTTGCAAAATTATGATCCCCCTGACATTTTTTTCTAAGATGAATAAGGAGTTGGGTGCCACCAAGAGCTTTCACTACCCCGTCAAACTTCCCTCTCGCTAAGGAGGATTGGGGAAGGTCTACTTGCAAGCTTCTATTGGGTGTTGTAGTTTTGAGTACTTGTTTCACTTAGACTTAACAACATGAATTGTTGTGACCAGTATCAATATAAATTTAAGAGTTTGACTTTATTTTAAACTTGTTGGGAATATAAAGGGGAATGGATGATGGTGTTTGGGAATCTCTAAGTTTTGAAGGAACAACCTATTCTAGACAACCTTAAGACTCCATGATAAGATGAAAATGATACAAGAGCATATCAATAACAAATGAATGGAAAATAGAATGAAAATGTACAATATTTTTGGATTTTCATAATTTTTTATGGATTGTAGAGTTTATTTATTTTTTTGAATTTTATGATTTTTATAGAGTTTCTATATACTAAACTCTTCACCTTCCATAGTGCACAAGAGGCAAGCATTAATTCTGACATCTTCCTTAATTACATATGGACCTATCCAATTTTCTTTGAATTTTTAGCCTTTGTTGATTAGATTGTAGATTTTAAGTACAAGGTCTCTGATTTTGAACGATTTTGGGATGACCTTGTTTTTGCATTGTTTTTTATTTTTGTTGACCTGGTTTTTGATATCCATCATCCAAGAGCTTTTACAAGGTCATCTTTAGGCTTGGTATAAAAATATCTTTGAATTCGGTGAGAAGTTTTGTGCACTCACATATTTCATCATTTGATGATTTGCCCCTAGCCTTATAATTTTGTGTTCTTGTATGGTTTCATCAATCATAAATGGGTTGTCTTCTTTACACTTAAGAGGGACAATTGATGTTGATGTTTGAACAAATGTTGGTGACTCCTAGTTCCTGTGTGGGTTCTAATTTTCTTCTTTACTTGGTGGTGGTATCGACTATATGGACACTCATATTTGTTTCAATAGGAATGGTTGCTAAGTTGAATGGAGCATAAGACTTTGTTGGATGAGGATTAAAGGGGAATTCTCGTGTTGCTCCCTCCCTTTCAAATTTTAAGGTTTTAGCAATGTTTGTGATTTATTTTGATGTCTCTCCTTTTTCTAAAATTTTAATTCTTGGTCCATTTGTGGTTTACATGGCCTTTCCCTCCTTTTTCGCTTATTTAACTCTATAAATACTAAAAGGATCGAGGTCTCCTTTGATGGTCCATGGATTTGATCCATGTGGGGGAAATGTATTTCTAGAAATAATGTGGAGAGGATAGCTCTCATCCTATGGATCCAAGGTCTGACTAAGATCATGTTGTAAGTGGTTTCTTTATTGACAACATAAAATTCAATAGGGAGATTTTGTGATTTGAAGATTGATCTTACCCATGGTTTGTATGTTTGGGTTATTGTAAATTCTAAGGATGGAGGTTTCTCATGTGATATGAGTTTCGTCATAACCCATTCTTTGAAGGAGAGAGAAAGAGACTATGTTATTTATAGACCCATCATAGATCATTACATGTTTAATGGAATAGCCTTGAACTTGGACTATTGAGTTGAGTGGAAAATTGCCCTATTTATCCATGTTGATGTTTGAAGGCAATTTTTCAAAATTGAATGTCGAAGAAGAATGTTTTTTGTTTGGAGTGTTTTGAACTAGATGGCCTAAATCTAAGGCATTAAGGAGAGCATTCTTGTGTGAAGGAGAACTCTTGATAAGTTCTTGCATGTGAGAAAATTTTGAGTCACTAGAGGTGGAGTTTGACTATTTTGGTCCTTGGGTAGTACAAATATTTAGATCTTTGTCAAATTCCACAAGGCCTAAGGTGTTTTGATAGTTTTTGGGACTTTTTTTTTTATCTTGTGAGAATATATCAATGAATGTTTGATCTTTTGGGAGGTTTGATATGAGTGATGGTACTTCTAACATGACTTGATATCATGCCTCCCTCTCTTATAAAATGAGCAGTATTTGTTATGGTCATAATTTTGAGGTTTTCGATAAGGATTGCAATGGTTGTTGAATGAATGCCCATTGATTTTCAAGGGATAGTTGTTGACATTTTGGTTCCCCAAATTTGTATAATTATTTTAATCACAGTTGTTTTTGTTCTTGGATGGTGAAGTGTCTACTGACCCATCTATGTTTTGATTGTTTGTCAAGGATTTGTTATTGCTATCATGGTTTACCAACCTTCCATTGGCATCATACTCCCTTCTTCTGCTATCAATAGTAGCTTGGTCAAATCTAGGAGCACTTTCAAGTGCTTCTTCATATGATTTATAGGGAGTTTTTAGACTCCTTATATGTCCTTGTTGAGAGCATGTAAAAATAGATCACAAAGTTCCCTATGATCCTTGTTTGGTGTGTTAGTTGAAGAGTAGAGAACTTGCCTCCATCATGTGATAAAATGTGCAACTAACTCATTGGTTTCTTGTTTGATTGTTAAAAGTTCTTGTATTCCTATCTTGACTAGTTTGTTATGTCAAAGGTAACCACAAATTGATCAATGAGTTGCCTAAATGAGTCGATCAATGTTTTTGGAAGTTGATAGTACTAATCTAGAGTGATACCTTCTAAAGTCTTTGGAAAAATATTTGCTACCATCCCATCCCAAGGAAGGAGTTCCTGCACTACTATGATGTAGGCCTTGATATGAGAGTTGAGGTCACCCTGTCCTTTAAATTTTGGAAGGTCAAGGAGAGGATGTGATAGCATGACAGTATGAATTTTATAGTCAAGAGGCTCCTTTAAATGCTCAAGGTAAGTTCCTAAAAGGGGGTTATGTGTAGAGGGTTTTGTTCCTCCAAACATTAGCCCTATAGGTCAAGCTTCCTACACTTGTTGAAATGGTATGCTAGATTGTTTCTATTTAGAGAAAGTTGGGTAACTAAATGGCATCATGTTCATGTTTTGAAAATTGGGTGGGATTGTTTGTGGTTTATTTTACATCATAGAAATCTCACTTGTTTGATTAAAATTTGTCATGTTGAATTATGAGAGCAAGGGAGACATGAATTCTTCATTACTTGTGTTATAGGAGTGGAAGTTTAAATGGAAGGGGTTTTGGGTTGCCCCTTGGTTTGATATTTTTTCTTGACATTCCATGGATCTACCTATTTGATAAGCTATGTGGAGGGCTTCTCAAGCCTCTCAACCTTCCTATAAGTTCTTCTATAGATGGATCACCTTGTCATCCATTCAGGTGGTTGTTTTCCTATAGTTTGTTATGGGTTGTTCTTGTTGATGGATCTCATACCGAACACTCACTCGGTGTACTTTGATTTGGTCAAGTTGAATGTCTATGTCTCCACATGTTGGATCATTAAAAACTAAGAAGTTGCAAGGCTCTTGTTGGACACTCTTTGAATTTGAGTCTTCAAACTTTAATTGATTTGAGGTTGGAGCTATTGAATCTAAAGGTGTGCTAATATCATTAGAGGGAAAGTTCCCCTGGACTCTATGTGATTTTGACTTAGTTTGGGGGTGCAGGAAACACAATAGAATGAATGAGATGAACATGGAAGCAAAATATGAAAATGGAATGGAAGAAATGTGCATAAATGTGAAAGAGCGTGTCAAAAGGATTTTCTCTTCACGTTGGGTTCACCAAAATATGTGTTACTCAGAATGTGACCCAGACACGACATGGGTGAGTCAAACTCTAATGTGGCACATGAACCATATCCTTATAGATGGCACCAGCCCAATCACTTCTACTCTCATGGCAGGAGCCAATTGAGTGGAGGTAGAACTGAGAGTCTTTCATGTTCATAGGGAAATAGAACATCATAGATCATTATTGGGTTGCTTGTGTGATGTGTCGATGTATGTGGTTGGAAAAAATATTATGAAAGTTATGATGTTGGTGTAAACATTCAATGGGCATAGTGGTTATGATTATTATATGACCTGAAGGGGCACTTGCTCTAAGCTTATTTTACTCGTTTATGATAAGGAAGTGATCTAATCTCCTTTATTCATTTTGAATCACCTATTGAATGAGTCTTTGTTGATGTTCTTTGGCTTGTCTTCTTTGTTTTGTTTCTTATTGAATGAGCCTCAAGATAAGTTCTTTCTCTTGGGTTGTTTACTCTATGTGCATTCTCATCAATGATGGATTTAACCCAATCTTCTCTTATGCCTAGGGACATCAAATGCTAGACAAAAGGGGGAGATTTTTTGTTTTGATTATTGACCTCGTGATGAAATCGAGGATTTGTTTGATCACTTGTTTTTTGCGTTATTGAATGTTTCTGGTATTTTTTATGAGTTCCTAAATGTAATTAATGTTATATGAATGCAACCAAATTTTGAGTTCCTTTTCTGTTTTTAAATGAATTAATTACTATGACAAGAAAATGTATGCAACTAAATGACTTTTTGTATGCAATCTAATCTTTTTTTTAATATTTTTCTGCTTTGATTTTGACTTGTAATCTATTGAATCTTGTAATTATTCTAAGTAAAATTAAATTAAATTTATTCTAAGAAAACAAATAAGCCTAATCTAAACAATTTAAAAGTAACTCTATTATAAGAAAAGAAATTAATTTTTCCTATCAAGAGAAAGACAAAACAAGTTTTACTTCCTCAAGAGAAAAAATTGTTATCTAAATTACTAAGAAAGCATGAAAAACCTATATGAATCAAGTGGCAATGCTTTGCATAAGTTCTTAGGTTTTCTGTGGCAACCATCTCTTCCTCTTCTACAGCAAGGTCCTCCTCTTGGCAATGGTGACAAAAACAAGGATGTAAAAGCAATTGGATTGATCTTAGAAGCTATGGCCATCAAATGGAAATGGATTGAGAATAAGCATGTTAATCAAATTGAAAAATGGCTTGAGCTTTGAGGCTATTGCAAAAATAAAAAGGCACACAAGCTCATGCGTAAAGCATAAGAATGCTTTAAATGGGACCAACTTTGTAAAAGCTTGAGCAAACCAAGAATGCAATAATAAATTTGCCTCCTCAAATGAATAAAGGAGGGGGTATTTATAGGTTTAGAATTCACACCAATGGTGGTGGTGATTGGATAGATAATTGGGATTGATTAGGGAGTGATCTAGTTCTAACTGGAAGAGAACAGAGGCTAGAGGAGAGATCACAGAAGGCTCATTGGGAGATGAAAAAGGCTTGATTGGGAGTGAACAAAAGAGTAATTCAGAGTTTAGAATTAGTTAGAGGAAGTCAAATCTTAGTTGTGTATTGAAGAACTCTCAATCACAAGCCAAAAATAGAGGTAAACTGGGCTAAACTGGAAGAAATTTTACATGGCAAAAGATGGTAGGGTCACTTGTTACGAAAAGTGGATCACTCATATTAGTAAGGTAGGTCACTCAAGAGATCTAGACTTAAGTTCTAGGGTCGCCTAAGAGATCCTACAAGTCATATGGGTTACTCAATCAAAGTGGTTTGGATTGTCAACTAAAAGGTACATAGGACTTTGGAAAGTCAATTTGAAGGTAGGGGAAGAATAAACAAAGGGAAAAAACACTACAGGACATGTCACCAAGAGAGAAAATGTTGAGAGGTATATAATTCATGCCTTCATGGACATCATTGAGACTATAAATCATCACTGCACTATCATGTCAACCTATGTGCCTTTTTCATACGTATAGTATCTATCCATATAATATCTCCTTCTTTTGTCATGTCAGTTAAGGGTGTTGCTAGCTGTGAAAATCCCTTAATGAACCTTCTACAGTGGATACATAGACCTAAGAATACTCTCAAAGGTGTTAGTGTGGAAGAGGGTGGCAAATTTAGAATGACTTCAACCTTTTGTTGATCTACCTACATGCCTTGAGCACTAATGACATGGCCCAAGTAAAAAATATTTGTGTAAACAAACTCACACTTAGATTCTTTTGCAAATATAATATGTTGCTTTATAATTCTAAGGATAAATTGTAGGTGCCTCCATGTTTTTCTACACATCAAAATTTATCAAAACAAATTATCTCAGTTGACCACTGAATCCCTGATTTATCATGGATGGGAAAGTAGCTAGTGCATTTGTCAAATTGAATGGCATGACTAAGAACTCAATATGTTTAATATGGAATCTAAAATCTATCCTGTGCACATCTTCCTTGCAAACATAGATCTAATAGTGGATTGGTCCCAAACCAATCTTTGAGAAATAAGTTGCTCCATGCAACTCGTCAATGAGATTATCAATCCTGGGAATGGGGTATATGATTATCTTCTTGTACGTTACTCTATAATTGATGCACATCCTCATGGTGCCATCTTCATCCTTCTCAAGGACCACTAATGAAGCAAATGGGATAGAGATGATGTGGCCTATTTCAAGCAACTTCTTAAAAGCTTTATTCTCTCTATATGTCCTCAGGTGGTGGTGAGGAATGTTCATGACATTCTTAGAGCTTGAAGCCAACTCTATGACATGTTGGAATCCTTTATATGGTAGAAATCCTACAACCATATTATTGAACGCCACACTCTACTAATCCAAAAGAGTTTGACTATCAAAATGATGACTATGTTGCTTACCAAAAAATGAAATAGTGTGCATATATTCCATCACCAAGAAACTTGTTGTCCAAGCAACTTGTCCCTTAGTTGTGACCATTCTCAAATATTCATTATCTATTTAAATACCATATCCTTTCCTTCAAATTTAGACTTTAGCTACATGGATTGATGATTTTTCAAAATCTCACCAAAGGAATGCAACCCTTGCACACCCATAACCATGCCAGTTTTAACAACATAGAAATCATTACATACCTTATTCTTATCCATGTTTAAATTGAGTTTTTGGCTTATCCAAGTGCATGGGATGGTAAATCTATCAACATCAAATATATTGATGCCATCAAAAACTATAGCTCATGTGTGTCTCCATGTCTTCTTTTTGGAGTTCTTTGTTTATAACACCAAGATCCCACACCATCATGTATGAACAGTCTTGGATTTGAGAGAAAGGGTCCCCTTTCCATTTTTTACAAATTGTACTATTCATCTTTGCAGCACTATTAGAATGCTTTCCATGATGACAAAAGCTTTGTAATGACATAGTAAAAAATTAGTGCAATAAATTATTGCTACTACTATCCATATTTATTGAGTTGTGTTACCTTTTGAGTCGCCCTTGTTTATTTATGTATCGGTAATATTTCTTGAACAAAAGCCGGTTTATCGTGCTATATTTCTGGTCATACCCTTGTTCCGTAAATCGGCTCTTGGTCCTTCAATTTTTACCCGTGCGTCGCCTTTGTAAACAAAGTTACTTAAGGTTTGAACCTTTGAACCTGAACCATTCTCAAAGTCCAAGGTTCAATGGTTCAATGTGTCTGAAGTGTCATATAAAGCAAGTTGTCTTGTGTTTGCCTCAAGCGTCTTGGAACTTTCGGGTTGAACTCGAACCTTTCGCATGAACTCTTCGGCGAGGTTCAAGGTTCAAAGTTCAAGGTTCAATATTCATAGCCTTTTCATCCGTCGGGTCGCGCAGTTGCCTTATATCATGTGTCGTTGAACCTTCCGCTTGAACTCTTCCACGGGGTACAATAGTTCAAAGTTCAAAGAGTTCATTGTTTCATAATTCGGGGCCTTATACTAGAAGCCGCGTAACTTTCTATCGGTCTATATAACCCTTGTGTCGTTGAACCTTCATATTGAACCATCGCATTGAACCATGTCCCAAAGGTTCAATGGTTCAATGGTTCAATGGTTCGAGGATTTGATAAATTTGGTCCCATTTGCTCCCGCGGTTTTCCAAGCCAAATTTAGCGGGAAAGTTGGAGGAGATTTTGTCAGAAACTCATCATAAAAGCGAGAGCTCTAATTTAACAGAGGCTACGGATAATTATTGTACCTCATGATGGCGCGTGAACCTTACTTGCTATTAATGAACAAATCATTGTTCACGTCTCTTCAAATATTTTTGGCACGTATTGTTCCAAGCAACAATCATTCATTCTGGTAAGTGCCATTATTAACCAAGAACAAACCAATTTTAGCAAGTAATCATACTGTGCGACGCGGAGAAGAATAGCGCTGGAAGTGTAAGGCTCTCGTTTTTCAAGTTTTCGCAGTGAATTCAAATTTCCTGAAGGTGAGTTCTGTTTCCCCTGTACTATTCCGAATTCTTATACTGGAAAGAAGAGCCCCTGGAATTTCTGTTATTTTTGAATTTCGAATTGCTATATCATAGTCTTCCAAATATGTCTTTGAAGTCTACATGTTTGGGGGATGAACACGGCCCCAGTCTTATTTATTCCCACTCAGAGTTTGGAGACACCGCATTAGTTCAGTATGATTTAGAGGAGTTCATAGAAAGAACAAAAAACCCTGTCCAAACCCCCACAATGAAGAAAATCGTAGACAGTGGTTTAGTGGAAGCTGCAGCTTTCCCTCAGGCAATATTATGTCCAGAGTTGGTTCAAGAATGTATAAACAGATATGACCCCCAGGACAGATGTGTCAGAAGTGCAAACGGGGATGTGTTGTTTCGTGTTAACAGGCAAACCCTTATGTCTGTAATGAAAATACCGCCTAAAGAGGCGTATTCCAATCTTGACATTTCTTCCTCCAATGGGTATTTCTCAGAAAAGAAACCTACTTACAAAAGCGTAATAGCAAGGAATTGGTTGCTAAAATTCCAAAAGGGGGGTTCAAGGCTGCCCAGACCCCTTACTAGAGATCATTTAATACAGGAAGTAAGGGATATTGTGGTGTTATTGAACAGATTGAGAGGCAATCAACATGCCTATTACTGGGAAGACTGGATGTATTTTTTTATACAAGTCGTCCTTCAGGGTGAACAATACTTGGATTGGGCTGAGATAATAGCTGACTGTCTGCATCAGAGTTTAAATAATCGTCTGGGCAACAGGGATTTCTTTATGTCTTCTTATATGTTTTACTGTTTAGCATCCACAAGAGATTGGTTTGACCTGCCTCATGAGCCTTTAGATGAGAGCAGCAAAATTTATCAATATTACTCACAGTTGCAAAGAAAAAATTGTTATGAAAATTACAAGAGGATCAATGATGTCTTCACTGGGAAGATGACCTATGAATTGACAGGCAACCCAGGTAAGAGAATGACCAGTGAAGCAATGCAGCTAATCAGTATCTACGGTAGCTTTTTCATCCAATTCTCTGAGTTCACTTATATCAGAGTTGGGGGATTCGATGGTGAACCAATGAAGTTGCCCAGATATGTATTTGATCGTTTTGTACTAATGGAGGTATGTCGGCAATTGGCACATGTTGATAAAAAATTCCCATCAAAAAGGGGTTGTGGTATTTCTTTTCCTGTTGAACTTGGGCATTATTCATGCCTATCAACTTCTGATGCTTTAAATCTGGAGGTGAACCTCAAGAGGTTCAATTTTCAATTCTTCACTGCTAGGGCCAAATTCGACAGTAAAAGTTTTGTTAAAGATAACTTAGATTCTGGAATAGGGCACTCACACCTTCCTAAGCTGGAGGATTATTGGATGGATTGTCCAGATGAATTTGAAGTTAGGAGAAGGTTATGGTGCAGATTTTCTTTAAGGCAAATAATTACCTTTAATTTAGACATGGACATTTCTGGAATTCTTGTTGATGATGAAGAAGTGGTTGATCCACAATTTGAGAAGGTGGAGCACTTACCCATTCCAGAGGTGGACTGGAGCAAGAGGGAGGAGGACAGGATTGAAATTAAGACCCTCCCGGTGATAAGGAGGACTGAAAAATGGTTGAGAGAAAAGAGGCAACAGGGGTCTCAAAATAAAAATGTTCAACAATTATCTTCAGTGGTTGCATCACCGCTTCCCCTGGATCCTTCTAATCAACCTCTTGCTATCTGTGGTGCAGGTGCTTCCGAGCCATCATCTAAGAAGAGCCCTGTCACCAAGAAATCCAGAAGGGTCCTCACAGATATTCTGCCTTCTCGTGTCACCAGGCTGAGAACCAAAGGGAAAAGGAAGAAGCTAGTTTCTGAAACAGTAATTGTGGATTTGAACTCAGAAGAAGAATCAGAAGAGCCTATGGGGGACAAAGAGGCAAGTCCAACCAGAATAGAAGTAGTTGACACTGGTTCACAGTCAGAGGATGTTTTGGATACTCCTGAGATGTTGATGATTTCAGATAAACCCTCTGATGGAGAAAAACTCAGGAAGACAACCCCGGCACCGAAGTGGCTAGAGAGCTCTATATCTGACAAAAAGAAGGTGGTTCCTTTCGCTCTCCCTCTGGAAGACATGGTAAGTAAATGTCTGGGGAAGACCCCCAAGTCCAAGAGACTTAAAACAACATCCAGAATCAATATCGACCCAAACACTGGTCACTGGAGTGCAGAAATAGCCAAGCCAGTGACTGAGGAAGAGGTTCAAGATCCTACAGTGCATGATTTCACTGTGGAAAGGATAGACCTCGGTACTGCCTCCAGAGCTGTAGATGTACACCATCTTGAAGCTTCCACCAAGAAAATGGTCAGTCGAACGATGAAAGACGAGAAGGACAAAAGGGAATTGAAACAGGCTCTGCGTTCAATGGCAGAGTACATTGAGGCCATTAACAATCCTAACCCACAGCCTATCTCACAGGTCCCCTTGTCTTTCGACCCAAAGTCACCCGTCAACCAGAAAATGTTAGATCAAGTTCATAGGAGCAAAATGGTCTCAAAAACATTTGATAGCTTGTTAGACAGTATTGAGCAAAAAGGAACTGAGTATATTCATGAACTCAAAGGCATATATGACCTGACTGTTACTACCATTGAAGATCTTAAAGCACAGGTTGTTGTCTGGGCTAAGGACGAAGACAAGTGGACCAGTGTGATGAACCAAATAGAGGAAGTTCGAAAATATGGGCTGGAGAAGTTTTTGGCAGAGATGAAACTGACTGGTGTGGATGAGGATTTATTGTATGTAAACAAAAAGAATATTGAATGGAGGAACTCCATATCTCGACAAGGACGCTTTGAAGTCTCAAAGCTAATTAAGGAGATAACGGACTTCACTCAGTCATTGCAACATGATTTACAATGTATCGATGTGAAATACTTGAAGGATGATGGAAAGCCTGTAGAAGATGTTGAAGCAGTAGTCCAATCCTTCAGAGATAAAATCCGCTTTGTTAAAGAAAATGATAATATTCTGATTGAGGATTTCTCCAGAGTTTCTAAAGTGGAATCCCTGCTCTACCTCTGCATCGACGCACTCCCTGAACACAAGGAAAAATTTGGGAAAATGCGAAGGGAAAAGGAGGTCTAGAAATTGAGGATGAAGCATATAGGCATACCAAACTTTCCTAAAATTCAGGAGTTCGTGGCTGCCTTTCAGGAGTGGAGAACCCAGCATGCTTCCCAGGCTCTCGACAGCAAATCAGGGGATGCTGATTCATCGCCCCAGTCATAACCTCATCAGCTCTTTCTTTTTTAGTCCCTTAATTTATGTTATTTCTGGCAACTTTGATCTTTTATAATCAGTTGTTAAAACTAAATCCCGTATGGGTCAGAGTGATGTTAACTCTGGGTTTAATTTTCTTGAGGACATGGTTAAGGCTTTCATATATATATATGTTTTTTAGAATTTTTAAAAGAGGATAGAAGTTAGAGAAAGAAAGGAGGAAGGGATTTGCAGAAAAACTGTGTTTATTTTTTACATTATATGATGATTGTTTGAGTAAATTTTCATCTGTGAATGAGAAGAGGAACGATTGCTGCTTATTTGGATCTGTGCGTCTAAATGTGTGAAATTTGATTTTCTGTGAGAAATCTTCTTTTACCTGGTAATTGCTCTTTGTTTGAACAACCCATCATATGTGTTATTTTCCTTACTAGTTCAGCAAGTTTGTATAAATATATTCATGTATTCGAATGTACTAAAATAGAATCCGTGCATTCTATCCTGCTGCTGTATGAATTTATCGCATTCATGACATGGCTATGTATGGATGTTAGTCAGCCTTAGGCATTTTCTGGTTAAAAATGCATTCAGTTAGCTGAATAAGCTAAAATTCATTGAAAATCATAAAGGGAGCTGTACCTAAATTCAGAGGGGAACTAATTCAAAAGGTTCACCCATTTGTTGTTTAACTCATTTGTTCTTGAAAGAAGGGTATAGAGTCAGAATAAGTAATTTTCAGAATAATGGCAAATCTGTTAACCAACAGTTTTTGGCAACTCTACTGGGGAAAACTTTGACAAAATCATTAATTAAAGATTAATCGCCTAAATATGAAGCAACAATGGTGCTTCCACACGAAAACATAATTCCTGTTCTGCAACCCAATCTTGGATTTCAAGACGAACAGGAAGATATCATTGGCCAGTTGAATACACTTGCTTGGCGTACTCGTTGAAATAGTGAAGATTACAGAAGAGCAAGCAGAGTGTTAGAACAAGAAGAAGAATTGGCCGATAACCTGAGATTACTGTTACTCAGGCAAAGAAGAAGGCAGGCAAGAAACGCTGCAAGAAACCAAGCCCTTGAGGTACAAAGAAATCAATAACTGCCTACCTAGTTCCAATATTATTCTAAGCTGGATTCCAGGCCATACACCAGGTCTTCAAGAAGAGAGGGAGTTGAAGACCCTACCTTTCAAACATTGCAAAACCTTAATTTTCCTTATATCCCTACTCGTGCAAGAAAAGCAAGAAGTAGACCCCCTAGTCCTCCTAGACCTGCTACTTCCCCTCTCTGCCAAGCTTTAACCCTTTCAGGCACTGCTATCCCCTTAGCTATAAATTTTCTACCCATGGCTCAACCTTGGGGAGCTGCCATAGGGCCTCTGAACCTAGGGACCAACCTAAATCCATTACCTAAAAATGCAAGAGAGAATTTGCCCAGGTTCAATGGAGACGGTAAAACATCACCAGAAGAACATTTATGTGTTTTTGCAGCAGCATGCAGTGTGTTAGGTGTTCAACACCAGGACGTTGCCATAAGGCTTTTTGTGCAGACTTTGACTGACACTACTGCACAATGGTTCTACCACCTGACTGATGCCTCAATTACGAATTGGAATGAAATGAAGACTGCCTTTGAAAATAGGTTCAAGAGTGCAGAGGACGAACATTACCTCCTTGCACAGCTGACTCAACTTAAAAAGGAGATTCATGAACCTATGAGGGAGTTCGTGGCCAAATTTAATAGAATTGTGAATAAAATCACTGCTACAAAAAGATCGTCTGGCGAAAATCAGAAATGTTTCTTCATTAATGTTATGCCTCCTGATATTAGCTTCCATCTTAGGAGAGGTGTAATTGCCGATTTGACAGCTGCACAAAACCTAGCAGTCGGATTGGAGGATGATCTCATCATGGCCGGCAAATGGAAGAGGGAGGTTCAGGTGCCAAATGCCCAATCCTCATCTTCTACAGACCCTATAGTGCAGAGGTTGGTTAATGATATGATTGCCTTAAAGAGGCAACTACCTAAGGCTGGCGCCCCTTTCCAACAATCGTACCAAGATATGAGCAGAAGAAATTTGAATCAACAAGCGAATACTAGAAGAACTTTACCCCTGACGGCAGCACAGCCAAGACTGGCTATTGAACCTACTCCTGGGAGAGGAAACATGTGTATTTTTCACTTGACCACCGACCATGATGGAAATTCTTGCCCAAAAATGCTCAGGTACACTCAGATGACTGCTACTCAAGACATGTTAGGGGAAGCCACAGAAGAAGAAAGGAACTTCCAGGAACCTGGCGGCTCTGAGATACACTTCCTGGAATATGAATCTGATTCAGAGAGGGGGGGAGAAATATTGGTAACCCTTGAAGATCCTTCATGCGCCGTGCTCACTAGGGGTCAGGAAATATGAAATCCTCCAATGCTCAAGAAGTACCTGGCAAAGGTAAGGAACCTTTAACCAGAACTTATGATGCTAATTTGAAGGCTCAGGAAAATAGATTATTACATGGAAATGATCTAGATGCCCCTTTTGATATTGTAAATTTCTGTAAGTCTACAAAAATCCAAATTTCCCCCATTGAGTATCTCAAGTTGAAACTTACTGAACTTGATAAATTGGTCAAACATGTTAAAGACAGTCCTGCACAAACTGAATTTGAGAATCAATTGGACGTTGAGACTGAATCCCCCATTGCTAGGTTATTTGCTTCCTCATCTAAATCACCCTTGTCTTCCCCCAAAACGACTCCTAATTCATCCAATAGTGCCCCATATATTGATTTGAAGCCTAATCCTTTTTATGTTTCCCTGTTTATCAATGGTCATAAACTTAGTAACTGCATTATAGATTCAGGAGCCTCTGATAACATTATGCCCTTCTCTGTGGCTAAAGCCCTAGGATTATCACTCACAAAAACATTTGGAAGATGTTATTCTATGGATGGAAAACAGGTTTCCTTGCTTGGGCAGATTAAAGATGCACGAGTCGCACTCGCAGCTTATCCTGACAAGAGGGTGAAATTGACTATTTTGGTAGCAGATATTCCTGCTAGTTATGGAATGCTTTTGAGCAAGACATTTTGCAAGGATTTGGGTGGACAAATCAAACTGGATTAGTCAGAGGCCACAATCCTAGTGGGGAAGCAGAGAGTGAAATTGGAACCTGAACCCAAGTGCAAATTCACTGTCTATCCCTCTGATGATCCCAAGGCACAGATTTTATTTGAGGAATGTGAATTTGGCAATTATTTCTTCTCCTCTGAACAGAGCTGTGAGCCACAACCCAAAGAAGAATTAATGAAAAGACCTATACCTTCGGATGACCTATGGGTTATGGAATTTGATGGCAGTTGTGCTACTGCTGGTTCAGGGGCTGGGGTCGTATTAATCTCACCTGAAGGTGAGTTGTTTTCTTATTCTTTTAAGCTAGAATTTAAGAACACCAACAATACTGCAGAGTATGAAGCTTTACTGCTCGGATTATTTGAAGCCAAAGAAAAGGGTGTGAAGGTACTGAAGGTGAAGGGTGATGCCGAACTAATTGTGAAACAAGTAAGGGGAATCTTTTCTGTGAAGAATGAAAGACTAAGGCATTATAGAAATAGGGTATGGGATGAAATCGAATATTTTGATGCTTTCTCTATAGAAACAATTCCCAGGGATCTGAATTCCCGAGCAGATTCTCTGGCAGTATCAGCTTCTCTCCTTTTGCCACATCCAGATTTCAAGAAAGATTCTTATAGGATAGAAATGATATATCGCCCTAATGTCCCTGACAATACCGAGAGCTGGCAGGTCTTTGAAAGTGATGATCAAATCAAAAAAAATTTAGAAAATGCTGAAATGTTCCTGGGGACCTATTTTGAGGGTTCTGAAACAGAGTGTAAAGAATTCAGTCCTGACCCTGGGATTAATCCAAGAGATGACATGATTCAATTAAAGGGGAACAAAATCCCTAAAGGGCTTGTCTCTTTGGAACATCTGTTTTCTCGAAGAGATGAATATGTTAAAGGCAAATTGTCCTGTGTTCCTGATAAAGCAGAGGATTATGAGAAGATAAATATTGGAGATGAAGCTGATCCTAAATGGGTATCCATTGGTAGGTGCTGCTCTTCAGAAGAGAAAAACAAATTGATTAAATTGCTAATCAAATATAAGGATGTTTTCGCCCGGTGCTATGATGATCTCAAAAATTTTAGACATGGACAGTTTCAACATCATATCCCTTTGAAACCAAATGCAGCTCCATTCAGACAAAAACTGAGGAATTATAATCCAAAAGTTGCTGAAGCCATTTTCAGGGAGATTGATAAAATGCTAAAAGCAAGAATTATCTATCCAATACATCACTCCACTTGGGTGGCAAATATTGTTCCAGTATGAAAAAAGAATGGAGAAATAAGGATTTGTGTTGACTTTAGAAATTTGAACCAAGCCAGCCTGAAGGATAACTATCCCTTGCCCGTGATGGACCACATCTTGTAGACAATTGCTAGGTCTGAAATGATGTCTATGCTGGATGGTTTTTCAGGTTACAATCAGATAGGTGTGGCTGCAGAGGATCAACATAAAACAGCTTTTACCACACCTCGGGGAACCTTTGCCTATAATTGAATGCCCTTTGGCTTGATCAATGCAGGAGCAACTTTTCAGCGGGCAATGGATTCGTCTTTCAGGGACCTGAAGAACAAGATCATTGTTATTTACCTTGATGATTTAACTATCTTTTCCAAGAATAGAGAAGCTCACTTGAGAGATCTGGAGTCTGTCTTGCAAAGGTGTCGGAGCCACGGCATCTCACTCAACCCCAAGAAGTCAGTTTTCTGTGTGACTAAGGGAAAATTGTTGGGACACCTAGTTTCAAAAGATGGAATCAGGATCGACCCAAAGAGAGTCAGGGCAATTCAACAACTTAGTCTTCCATCAAACAGGACTGGAGTCAAGTCCTTCTTCGGTCAAATCAATTTCCTCAGAAGGTTCATTCCTAGCTTTGCTGAGATTACGAAACACATTGTTGGGATGATGAGTGAAAAACAACCCTTCAAATGGAGTGAAGTTGCTAAGAAGGTGTTTGAGGATATCAAGGAAGCGATTGCAAATACTCCCACTTTGGTAAATCCTAATTTTCAAAAGGATTTTATTATTTACTATTATGCTTCGGAACACACCATGTCAGGCATTATGTTACAGAAAAATGAATTAGACGAAGAGGTTCCTATAGCTTTCATGAGTGTTCCCCTTAAAAAGCATGAGCTGAAATATTCTTTGGTTGAAAAACAAGCTTTTGATGTAGTTAAGGCTGTTAAACAATTCAGGTATTATATACTTCATTCCCATTCAGTTGTATTTGTTCCAAGCTCAGCTGTGAAAAGTATTTTGACTCAGCAGGAAGTAGGATTAAACAATAGAGCAACGTGGGTTGCTAAGATTCAGGAATATGATCTAGAAGTTAAGCCTACTAAATTGATCAGGGGTCAAGGCTTATGTAAGTTGATTGCTGAGAACAAAGAACAGGAAGGAGAAGAACTCCCCACAGTCTTATTGGTAAGCTTGCAGGATCCATGGTTTCTAGATATAGCACACTATCTTACATATGGGGATTGTCCTGATCACCTGACCCCTAAAGAGAGAAGAAATTTGAAGCTAAAAGCTGCAAAATATGTTATCTGGGGAAATATCCTTTACAAGAAGGGGTTAGATGGAACTTTCCTGAGGTGTGTAGACAAAGAACAGCAAGAGAAACTCTTGGAGGTTTTTCATAATGAAGCTTGTGGTGGACACTTTTCTTCTTCAGTTACAGCTTTCAAAATCCTCAGAAATTGATACTACTGGCCAGGAATGTTTAAAGATGCATATAGGTGGGTGGCCAATTGTGAGAAATGTAAAATGTTCTCAGGTAGGCCACAACTTGCAGCTCTACCTTTGAGGCCTGTTGTTGTTGAAGACCCTTTTAAACAGTGGGGATTGGATTTTATTGGGCCTTTTAAGATTCACCAGGTGTTGGGTCCAAATTCTTTCAAATTGGAATATCCTGATGGAACTGTTTTACCCCTGTCCTATAATGGACAGGATCTCAAGCTGTATCGTCTGTAAACAAGTTCCCCTGTTTTGTACATAGTCTTCCCTTTGTTTCGTTTTGTGTTTCCTTTCCTGTTTTTGTTCGGTCCCATCCTGTTTCTTTCTTTCTTTCTTTTGTTTTCCTTTTCTGCGAAACCAGAGCTTCTGAGTTCTCTGCAATTTGCCATAAAATGCAGTCCCCAGTCAGAGCCAGTGTTACCTTTTGAGTCGCCCTTGTTTATTTATGTATCGGTAATATTTTTTGAACAAAAGCCGGTTTATCGTGCTATATTTCCGGTCATACCCTTGTTCCGTAAATCGGCTCTTGGTCCTTCAATTTTTACCCGTGCGTCGCCTTTGTAAACAAAGTTACTTAAGGTTTGAACCTTTGAACCCGAACCATTCTCAAAGTCCAAGGTTCAATGGTTCAATGTGTCTGAAGTGTCATATAAAGCAAGTTGTCTTGTGTTTGCCTCAAGCATCTTGGAACTTTCGGGTTGAACTCGAACCTTTCGCATGAACTCTTCGGCGAGGTTCAAGGTTCAAAGTTCAAGGTTCAATATTCATAGCCTTTTCATCCGTCGGGTCACGCAGTTGCCTTATATCATGTGTCGTTGAACCTTCCGCTTGAACTCTTCCGCGGGGTTCAATAGTTCAAAGTTCAAAGAGTTCACTGTTTCATAATTCGGGGCCTTATACTAGAAGCCACGTAACTTTCTGTCAGTCTATATAACCCTTGTGTCGTTGAACCTTCATATTGAACCATGTCTTCCCAAGTTCAACAGTTCATGAGTCAAGTCCTTGTTTCCGTAAGATAGTTTTTCGACCCAATCCATAAGGTCCAGATGGCATGTTTTGAACCTTCATATTGAACCACCGCGTTGAACCATGTCCCAAAGGTTCAATGGTTCAATGGTTCAATGGTTCGAGGATTTGATAAATTTGGTCCCATTTGCTCCCGCGGTTTTCCAAGCCAAATTTAGCGGGAAAGTTGGAGGAGATTTTGTCAGAAACTCATCATAAAAGCGAGAGCTCTAATTTAACGGAGGCTACGGATAATTATTGTACCTCATGATGGCGCGTGAACCTTACTTGCTATTAATGAACAAATCAGAGTTCACGTCTCTTCAAATATTTTTGGCACGTATTGTTCCAAGCAACAATCATTCATTCTGGTAAGTGCCATTATTAACCAAGAACAAACCAATTTTAGCAAGTAATCATACTGTGCGATGCGGAGAAGAATAGCGCTGGAAGTGTAAGGCTCTCGTTTTTCAAGTTTTCGCAGTGAATTCAAATTTCCTGAAGGTGAGTTCTGTTTCCCCTGTACTATTCCGAATTCTTATACTGGAAAGAAGAGCCCCTGGAATTTCTGTTATTTTCGAATTTCGAATTGCTATATCATAGTCTTCCAAATATGTCTTTGAAGTCTACATGTTTGGGGGATGAACACGGCCCCAGTCTTATTTATTCCCACTCAGAGTTTGGAGACACCGCATTAGTTCAGTATGATTTAGAGGAGTTCATAGAAAGAACAAAAAACCCTGTCCAAACCCCCACAATGAAGAAAATCGTAGACAGTGGTTTAGTGGAAGCTACAGCTTTCCCTCAGGCAATATTATGTCCAGAGTTGGTTCAAGAATGTATAAACAGATATGACCCCCAGGACAGATGTGTCAGAAGTGCAAACGGGGATGTGTTGTTTCGTGTTAACAGGCAAACCCTTATGTCTATAATGAAAATACCGCCTAAAGAGGCGTATTCCAATCTTGACATTTCTTCCTCCAATGGGTATTTCTCAGAAAAGAAACCTACTTACAAAAGCGTAATAGCAAGGAATTGGTTGCTAAAATTCCAAAAGGGGGGTTCAAGGCTGCCCAAACCCCTTACTAGAGATCATTTAATACAGGAAGTAAGGGATATTGCGGTGTTATTGAACAGATTGAGAGGCAATCAACATGCCTATTACTGGGAAGACTGGATGTATTTTTTTATACAAGTCGTCCTTCAGGGTGAACAATACTTGGATTGGGCTGAGATAATAGCTGACTGTCTGCATCAGAGTTTAAATAATCGTCTGGGCAACAGGGATTTCTTTATGTCTTCTTATCTGTTTTACTGTTTAGCATCCACAAGAGATTGGTTTGACCTGCCTCATGAGCCTTTAGATGAGAGCAGCAAAATTTATCAATATTACTCACAGTTGCAAAGAAAAAATTGTTATGAAAATTACAAGAGGATCAATGATGTCTTCACTGGGAAGATGACCTATGAATTGACAGGCAACCCAGGTAAGAGAATGACCAGTGAAGCAATGCAGCTAATCAGTATCTACGGTAGCTTTTTCATCCAATTCTCTGAGTTCACTTATATCAGAGTTGGGGGATTCGATGGTGAACCAATGAAGTTGCCCAGATATGTATTTGATCGTTTTGTACTAATGGAGGTATGTCGGCAATTGGCACATGTTGATAAAAAATTCCCATCAAAAAGGGGTTGTGGTATTTCTTTTCCTGTTGAACTTGGGCATTATTCATGCCTATCAACTTCTGATGCTTTAAATCTGGAGGTGAACCTCAAGAGGTTCAATTTTCAATTCTTCACTGCTAGGGCCAAATTCGACAGTAAAAGTTTTGTTAAAGATAACTTAGATTCTGGAACAGGGCACTCACACCTTCCTAAGCTGGAGGATTATTGGATGGATTGTCCAGATGAAATTGAAGTTAGGAGAAGGTTATGGTGCAGATTTTCTTTAAGGCAAATAATTACCTTTAATTTAGACATGGACATTTCTG